>CM019712.1:13562291-13864791 GCA_009760885.1 Achatina immaculata | reverse complement strand
ACTCTTTAAGAAAAGCTACCAGTATTCATCAAGTCCCACAAGGGAGACCTGAAAGTTCACTGATATTTGCTATTTCTTTAAGTCCTTTGCAACCCTGTTCTTTTAACATGTTTATTACTTCGGATGTATGACTGAGTGAAAGCTGTATGATGAAGGGCAGAATGTCAGACGGGCCTGCATGCCCAGTTCTTAACCCTCTGAAAATAAATTATGTTCGTTCATTCGTTCGATGCGCTGAATACAGGATTTTACTTTTCTCTCAAATTATGGGTACCTTCAAGTCCTGTATGTCTCTTCAATTATCAGATCACTGACACGACAAGTCAGGGGATTATTAATGGCCCACACAAGTTCAAGATAATTTAGAGAAGACCGTCTTTGAAGGGTACATAGTGGGGAAAAAGAAAGAGAGGAAGACCAAGGAGAAGATGGCTGCAAGACATCGTTGATGATCTGCAAATGGATGCATCAGCACCTGGGCATCTTGCTTACAACTGAGAGGCCTACAAGAGAGCTGTTAGGGAGGCAAAGTTCCACAAGGGACATTCAAATGACTGGCTGGCTGACTGACTGACTTTCTTATCACAACGTAACAAGAATGGCACTTCCTTGGTTTTAGAGCTGCTATCAATATTAATTATTCTAAACTGTCAAATTTATAATTCTAGTTCTACCACCCTTCCACTTTGCACCTTATGCACCTGTTTTGCTTAATGGTTTAACCTGACCTTGCTATATAAGTACCATACTAGTCACACATATTAGGTCTGCTGATATTATATATATTGGAATTATATGCAAAGTTATTGATACTGCTGTAAGTATACTGATACTGTATATACAGGAATTATATCCAAAGTTATTGATACTGCTAAGTACAGTATCATCCACTTATTGCAGATTACCTTAACAGCACCTCGCTACTCTACCAACACCTCGCTATTCTACCAAAAACTCTCTACTTTAACAACACCTCGCTATTCTACCAACAACTCTCTACTCTACCAAGAACTCTACTAACAACTCTCTACTCTAACAACACCTTGCTATTCTACCAACAGCTCTCTACTCTCCTAACAACTCTCTACTCGACCAAGAACTCTACTAACAACTCTCTACTCTACCAAGAACTCTATTAACATCTCTACCAAGAACTCTACTAACAACTCTACCAAGAACTCTACTCTAACAACACCTTGCTATTCTATCAACAACTCTCTAATCTACTAGCAACTCTCTACTCCATCAAGAACTCTACTAACAACTCTCTACTCTACCAAGAACTCTACTAACAGCTCACTACTCTACCAATAACTCTAGCAACAACTTATTAATCTACCAACAGTTCTATCAACAACTTTTTACTTTAACAACTCTCTACTCTTAACAACAACTCTCTATTCTACCAACAACTCTTTACTCTACTAACAACTCTCTACTCTACTATCAAGAACTCTACCGACAACTCTCTACTCTAACCACAACTCTCTATTCTACCAACAACTCTCTACTCTACTACCAAGAACTCTACCGACAACTCTCTCCTTTAACAACAACTCGCTACTCTACCCACAACTATACCAACAACTCTCTATAATACAAACAACTCACTACTCTACCAACAACTCTCTACACTACTAATAACCCACTCTGGCATATATTTTCCATTAGACTTTTTAAAAAGGATATATATATATATATATATATAAAGCATATATTTTTATATACTCAAAACCCACTTGACACAGTGCTTCGGCTTCAACGCCATCACCAAACTGGAAAAAAACATCCTACCAGACAAAACAAAAAAAAACAAGAACAAAGATCGCCTAGTAACAGACTTCCATTACAACAACATAAAGCTATTCTCTTAGAGCAAGTCACTTGTCCACACATTTACTACAGACTACCCTCATATTCTTGTTTTTTAACGCAATTATAACAACGAAAACAATAACAACACTTACCGGCCAATACCGACGATGATGAAATCAAAACAACGCTCCAGATCAACAGACACCGAAACCAAATCCTCCCAGCTGCCAGAGATTTAGAAGCGCTGCCCATCTTGACGAGGAAGACGAACAATTCACTCTGCTGCTGCTACTGCCGGATCTAACGAGTGGAAGAAATCAATGAATTCACACGTCCATTTGACATAAATGACAAAAAAAAAAAAAAAACTTCACAATTTTCGCGGCGTAGATAACCCCAGGGATGTACTGAGACAGGAAAGTCCCCTACAACTGCCTAGCCGTAACTGAAACACAACATTCCCCCATGAAACTAGTTTGGGAAGACCGTCATGTAAGCGAACGCCTGAACTCGGCAGCGGTGCAGAAGCAAACTGTGGCGACGGGGCTGTTGGAGTGAAGCGTGCACAAGCAAAAACGACCAACTATTCACTCGACTGCTTGTTTTCAGCCTCGCCCTGTCTCTCGTGTAACGACATGTGGAGGTGCGCTGCGCTGAATTAAGGGTTTCTCAAGCCGGGGACTTTAGGTCCCTTCAGTCTTTCTCTTTCAGAAATCGCATCACGTTTATTAACACACGGTTTTCGGATATGAGTATATAAAAATAAATACAGAAAAGCTTCTTCTTCTTCTTCGTTCACTTCTACCACCAAAAACCGCACTGTGAACCTACTGAATTCACGCCTGTGGTCCTCGTTAGATCCCGTGGTCCCCTGTGTGGTCCAAAATAGACCACACGAGATCCACGAAAGGACCACAAGGGGTTCAGAGTATCACAGTGCTTTAGCCTGTATTCTTGGTGGGTCTCGGAAGCGGGATTGCGTGACACCGTGGTTTTCATTGCACCAGTACAGAAAAGCTAAATACGTACCCTCCTTTCTCGAATGCTAGACAGGCCTGAGCGACCAATTCTTAACCCTTTGAAAATAAAGCATGTTCGTTGTCCCTTTTTCAATTCTGTTGGATTATATTATTTTAGTTCTGATTGCTAAAAGTGAAGAGGAGCTACAGGCTCTTCTGGACATCGTGGTTCGTAAAAGTAAAAGTCTCAGCCTGAATAAAAAAGAAGACTGAAGTGATGGTCATCTCAAAGAAAAGAATACCACCAAAATGTAACATTACCATCAGTGGCACAGAACTGAAACAAGTTGATAGAGTCAAGTACTTAGGAACAATTATAACATCTGATGGGAACTTCCTCTGATGATCTGAAGGAGTTGTGTTGTTGTTCCGCTCTCTACAGTAGAGAGTTTCCTGCATCTTCAGTGGAAACAAGATTCTGATTACTTAAATGTTAATCGATCCAATGTTGTTTTATGGGTGTGAAGCATGGTCCATGATTAAGAGAATACAGCGAGAAATGGAGGCCATGGAAATGTGGTTTATAAAAAGGATGTTGAAAGTATCATGGACAGCTAAGAAAACCAACGAAGAAGTCTTAAGAGAGGCTGGCGTTAAAAGGCAAATTACAGCAAAGATCAGAGGCAGACAAGCGAAATTTGTAGGACATTTTCTGAGAAGAGGAAAATTGTAGCAACTGGAAAAATTGAGAGAAGAAGAGACAGAGGAAGACAGAGAGAGAGAGAGAGAGAGAGAGAGAGAGAGAGAGAGAATGAATGAATGAATGAATCTTTATTTTTAAAGGGTAAAGAATTGAGCACGCAGGCCCGTCTTACATTCTGCCCTTCATCACTCCATCTTTCATTCTTCCCACACACTTGATTTAGTACAAATATACAAATTAAATTAGGAAAAAAATATATCAAAAGAGTGTAAGATTTAACTACTACATTCAAAGTAAAAGAGAAGAAGTCATTAACCTAATAAAATAGCACTCACGCACACATACACACGCAGACATATACATAAACAAGAGAGAGAGAGAGAAGTTACTGGATGAGCTGTTAGTGTGGCTAGGAAGAAAGTCACCGGCGGATCTCATAATCAAGTCTAAAGACAAGGAATTGTGGAGAGATGATCGCCTACGCCGCGCGGCACTTGATTGGTTGACTGATTTATATACCATACATGTCAACTGAAATTTTCTTTCCTTTTCAGATCCTGTGCGTTTATATGAATAAGTCTTCTTCTTCTTCTTCTTCTTTCAGACATCTACAACGGTTTCTCTAACAAATGCAGCAGTTTGTCTCATCATCACCGTGGAGATACTCTTTGTAAAAGAAGGGGGGGGGGGGTGTTGGCCAGGTTCTTTGCCTGAGTTGTTGTCTCTGCCGCAGGCACATGGGCCTGTTTGGCTAATTTTCAGCTTCTGGTATAGTCTCAGCCAGCGATGCCCTGTTCTGAGTCTGAAGATCATCACATGGTCATTTCTTGAGACTATCAAGACTTCTGATGATCTGAAGAAGTTGTGTTGTTGTTCCTGTCACTACGGCACAGAGTTTCCTGTATACAGAATACAGTGTTTGCTAGTGATAGGGCTTCTGTCAGGTTGTCCAGATCTTTCAGTGTTTCAATGTCTGTTTTCTGTCAGGTTGTCCAGATCATTCATTGTTTCAATGTCTGTTTTCAGTCAGGTTGTCCAGATCTTTCAGTTTTCAATGTCTGTATTCTGTTATGTTGTCCAGATCTTTCAGTGTTTCAATGTCTGTATTCTGTTATGTTGTCCAGATCTTTCAGTGTTTCAGTGTCTGTATTCTGTTATGTTGTCCAGATCTTTCGGTGTTCCAATGTCTGTATTCTGTTATGTTGTCCAGATCTTTTGGTGTTTCAATGTCTGTATTCTGTTATGTTGTCCAGATCTTTCAGTGTTTCAATGTCTGTTTTCTGTCAGGTTGTCCCGATCTTTCAGTGTTTCAATGTCTGTTTTCTGTCAGGTTGTCCAGATCTTTCAGTGTTTCAATGTCTGTATTCTGTTATGTTGTCCAGATCTTTCAGTGTTTCAATGTCTGTATTCTGTTATGTTGTCCAGATCTTTCGGTGTTTCAGTGCATTCTGTCAGGTTGTCCAGATCTTTTGGTGTTTCAATGTCTATATGAAGATTATGACCCCGTGAAGTTCTTTCTCATTTTCATCTAACCTTTTATTTCTTTAATTCATTGCCAGGAATGAAGGCACTGTACGATGAGGCAATCAGCCACACATAGCTGATATGCTAGCATCAGGGTTAGCCAACCATAGCTGACCAAGACCCTGTCCCACCTCTCCGTGGTACCCCCAGTAACAGGCCTAGCCTGGCTAACGGGGCAGGGATCGCCATAGTCCCCATGGTGGTGGAGTCTGCTACAGAAGCACTGCACATCCCCCTTCTTTTTAGCTGTACTCCGGGGCTGAAAAAATAGCTGCCATAGCCCGCCCCCACGCTGATACGATGCTGTGCCTCAACACTTCTACAGCATCGGCTGCAAAGAACACCAGCTCGCAGTTACAGACAAGTACACGTTAACTCACTGCCACTTTTCTACATATGCAGACTAGCATATAACGTTGTTATTAACTTTGTTTTCATCGATGTTTATAATTTTCGTGACGTAAAAGCAGGGGGAAAAATGGTTTTCAGGAAAATTCTCTACTCTTAGGAGCACGATCAGCCTGAGCGCTGTCGAAGTGGTTGTGTAGTGTTTATGTAGTGCTGATGTAGTGTTATGCAGTGCTATGTAGTGAATAAAAACAAGTAAGGATTCATAACATTGTCACATTACACATAAGCTTGCAGTCTTCAACGTATACAGTTGGCGGTTCCCTGGATGTGAAAAGGTTTAGAATCACTGACCTACGTAACCATCTGGATCAAGGCTACAACACCCCCCCCCCCCCCCCCCAATAAACAAGTGATTCAGCCCCTAAAGTTTTTGACACTTTAAGGATTGGGGGAAAGAAGAAGGGACTCACCATTTTGGACATGATTGCCAGAGGCCTGTCATTTGTTGGATTTTTTTTTTAAAGTTCCTGTTATCATTGTAACTGTTGCTTCTAGTTGCTCACACACACATACTTACAGACACTTAAGCACCCACGCCTACACACACACACGCGCGTATAGTGTTTTCAGTTTCTGTTACCGCCAACGCTTCTTCTTCTTCTCCTTCTCTTCCTTCTTCTTCTCCTTCTCTTCCTCATTCCTCCTCCTTCTTCTTCTCTTCTTCCTTCTTCTTCTTCTCTTCCTTCTTCTTCTCTTCTTCCTCCTCTTCCTTCCTTCTCCTTCTTCTCCTCATCCTCCCCTTCTTCTCCTCCTTCTTCTTCTTCTTATCCTCCTCCTCCTTCTTCTTCTTCTTCTCTTCTTCCTCCTTCTTCTCCTTCTTCTTCTCCTCCTCTTCCTCCTCCTCCTTCTCCTCAACCTTCTCCTTCTCCTCCTTCTTCTTTTCATCCTCCTCCTTCTTTTCAATCTTCTTGGAACTGCGAGCTAGTCGTTCTTTGCAGCCGATGACGAGGAGAAGATGTCGGGGCACAGAATAGTCTTGCCCAAGGAGCGGCCAGATTGGTCCTGCTATTGGGGGTACTAAGGGATAGATGTGACAGGGTCTTGGTCAGCTATGATTCGCCAACCCTGACGCTAACATATCAGCCATAGATAGGTGATTGCCAAATTGGACAATGTCTTCGCCTCCCCCTTACAAATTACTGTTATATTTTATCTTATTGGGTTTTTTTTTTTCAAGTGTTTAATTTCCTTCAAAAATGGTTTCACTACACAGCAGAAAAGATCCGTCATCAGAACAAGCACTCTGCCTTCGTGGGAGTTTTTTTTTCCTCCCATCTTGATGTGCATGTCTTAGTTTATTTACAGGACCCAACGTCACATCGTTCGGGACACGCCCATGACAGGTCCGCTCACAGATTTATATCGTCTTTCGAACGAGAGAAGCGTTGCGCTGTAGGTCTTCCCATGTCCGCGTCACTTCGAGGCTACGCGTTTCTTCCGGGTTTGCTTCTGTCTGTCCCCAGTCTTCCTGTCCGGCATCAGGGTTTGAGCTGTGCTCTATCTGGCCCCTACTCTCAGACCTCTCTGGCTTTGGGTGACCCTGCCAGGAGCTGTTTCTCACGCCAGCATAGCTCATTAGGTCATAGGGACACAAGGCTCTCTCGCCACTGCAAGGGTAACAACTCAAGAGAGATATTTAATCAGTTTTTGGACAGTAATTTCTCTGATTTTGTCCCCATCAAAAGTTGGTCTATTGCGTCCTTGATTCAAAGAGACCAACTGCCCCGTATTTTTAAGGAATTGCCTCAGCAATCATCCTACTTCGGTCGGGATGTTTACATGTTCCCCCAATTTATAACACGTCTCATATTGTTTCAATATTTGATTGCTGCATGTTCAGAAATACTCAAGATTTAAACATTTATCTTAGTGGAAATGCAATTTTTAAAGAAAACTTGACTCTGTAGAGAAGGCCCGATTGGCACCTTTGTAGATGAAGTTCTAAACCATTCTTCTTCTTCTTCCTCCAGTTTGCCGAGTCACCGAGGCTCACTTCTGCAGACAAGACACATCTCAATTCCTCTCTGTTCTTGGTCTTTTCTTGTCGATTCCAAGAACGCGTTTATCTTCTTCGAAGAGGCTGTCCGATGCGGCAATCAGCCACCTATAGCTGATATGCTAGCCTCAGGGTTAGCGACCCATAGCTGACCAAGACCCTGCCCCACTTTTCCATTAGTACCCCTATTAACAGGCCTAGCCTGGCTAACGGGGCAAGGATCGCCATAGTCCCCATGGTGGTGGAATCTGTTAAAGAAGCATTGCACATCCCCCTCCTTTTTAGCTGTACACCGGGACTGAATTAAAAAAAAAAATAGCTGCCATAACCCGCTCCCAAGCTGATACGATGCTGTGCCTCAACATCTCTACAGCATCGGCTGCGAAGAACAACAGCTCGCAGTTACAGGCAGGTAGGACGACAAACTTCTAGATTGTCTCGTCATCGTTGTCTATGTCTTCTTCTTGGTCTGTCCTCTTTCATCACTTCTGCATAGGCCACCTAGTCTACTGACTACAATTTTGGGTTAAAGTTTAAATTTCAACCAGCTCCCCCCCCCCCACCCCCTCCCATATACATCTATATTGTTAGTACTGTTCAGTCTTAGTAATTCATTCATTATATATACACCGCTCCGTCTGAGTTGGTATCCATGCTTCTCAATGATATGTGCTCCCTTATACATGTATTTGAAGCCAGCTCGGTTGTCTTTCGTTACTCCCGTGCTATTTTGGTCAACCTTTTAAAAATACTTTTTTCTCTATGGCAGTGTTTCTCGATCTTTTTGGATCGTACCCACTTCAACGCCTCAAAGACTTTGATGTCCCCAGCCCAGCATTTTAGTAGTGAACCAAGTTCTGAAAAAAAAAAGTATATAATATAAATAAATTAACATTGTTCCCCTTTCGCGTGGTGCATGCGCCCCACGTTGGGAAGCGCTGCTCTATGTAGTAGGCTTTTACCTATTACACTGAGCATGCGACTGAAATGGCACTGGGCCAAGCTTCAAGGAAAAGATAACTCTGCAAATATAGAGTAAACTTTGTCTACATGAAAATGATTAAAGTATTAAGTAACGAATCTGTTGAAAAGCGAAACGGCCGACGGTTTGATCTTCTAACGCAGTGTTCCCTGGCCTGTTCGGGCTACCATCCCCTTTTCTCCAGGACACATCCACAGCTCCCACCTTTCTCCCCCTTCCCTACGTTATGTACTATTTGTAGAATTGCCTACTAAACTAGGATGTGGATTACGCAACTAAAAAAAAAAACTCCAGCAAGCAAAAAGAGAAAATATGGGAACACCCTGGCTCCAGTGAACCGAAACCAGACACATAACACAGCCTGAGATCAATCAGGTTATATATGCCAGGAGAAAGGGGAGCGACCCTGGTTGATTTTTCCTCTATTTCTAGGTCTACCTCCCTTCCTTTCTGTAACTAGTGCGTCTTGTCTTGTGCTGTCTCCCTGTAGCTGCGAGCTGGTGTTCCTTGCAGCCGATGCTGTGGAGGTGTTGAGGCACAGCATCGTATCGGCGTGGGAGCGTGTTATGGCGGATTTTTTTTTTAGTCCCAGATCGCAGCTAAATAGCAGGGGGGTGTGCAATACTTCTCTCGCAGACTCCACCACCGTGGGGACTATGGCGATCCCTGCCCCGTTAGCCACGCTATTCATGTTACTGGAGATACCAACAGAGGTGGGACAGGGTCTTGGTCAGCTATGGGTCTCTGACTGCCAGATGGGACAGCGTCTTTGTTCCCATAACTAATATGCAAGAATGTGAAATAACTTCTTCGTATGTTTTACCTGTATATGTTGTTGAATATGTGGATAAGACGTGATGTAATAGTTTTCAATTCATATTTAAAATTCATTTCATATGTTGTAGCGCTGATATTGAATGACTGAATGAAACTTGAGATATGAAAGATAGAATGTCAGATGGACCAGCGTGCTACTCCTTCGCCCTTAGAAAATAAAGTTTGATGGTTTGTCGCTTAGAGTTTTCCAGTACTATTAGTTTCTAGATACATCATGTATCTTCTCATAACAACTTCTAGATACATCCTGTATCTTATCATAACAACTTCTAGATACACCCTGTATCTTCTCATAACAACTTCTAGATACACTCTGTATCTTCTTATAACAACTTCTAGGTACATCCTACCCCCGTGTGGTACCTGGGATCTGCAAAGAATAGGACCACTGTACCCTACCACGCATGATCGTAAAAGGCGACTAAGGAGGGTTCGGCATAGGGCCAGCAACCCTATCTGGTAAAAAAATCTGACTGCTACAGAAACGGAAGCAAGGGAAAACACAAATCCAGGTGGTAGGAGAAATGCTAATCAGGAAACTGAGCCTATGAAGGTTGTGGATGAAAGCCAACCAAAAATAGCACTAAGATGGACACCACAGGGGAACAGAAGTAAGGGTAAACCAAAAGAGACATGGAGAAGAACAACAGAAAGGATGTTGAGCAATAGAGGGCTTACCTGGGCAAGAGCAGAAAAAAAGGCGAAGGACAGGCATTTGTGGAAAACCCTTGCGGAAGCCCCATGTGCCCTGGGCACTTAAGGTTCAGAGAGAGAGAGAGAGAGAGAGAGAGAGAGAGAGAGAGAGAGAGAGAGAGAAAGAGATACATCCTGTATTTTCTCATAACAACTTCTAGATACATCTTGTATCTTCTCATAATAACTTCTAGATACATCTTGTATCTTCTCATAATAACTTCTAGATACACCCTATATCTTCTCATAACAACTTCTAGATACACCCTGTATTTTCTCATAACAACTTCTAGATACATCCTGTATTTTCTCATAACAACTTCTAGATACACCCTGTATCTTCTCATAACAACTTCTAGATACATCCTACATCCTGTATCTTCTCATAACAACTTCTAGATACATCCTGTATCTTCTCATAACAACTTCTAGATACACTCTGTATCTTCTTATAACAACTTCTAGATACATCCTGTACGTTCTCATAACAACTTCTAGATACACCCTACTTCCTGTATCTTCTCATAACAACTTCTAGATACACCCTACATCCTGTATCTTCTCATAACAACTTCTAGATACACTCTGTATCTTCTCATAACAACTTCTAGATACACCCTACATCCTGTATCTTCTCATAACAACTTCTAGATACACCCTACTTCCTGTATCTTCTCATAACAACTTCTAGATACACCCTGTATCTTCTCATAACAACTTCTAGATACACCCTACTTCCTGTATCTTCTCATAACAACTTCTAGATACACCCTGTATCTTCTCATAACAACTTCTAGATACACCCTACTTCCTGTATCTTCTCATAACAACTTCTAGATACACCCTGTATCTTCTCATAACCAACTTCTAGATACACCCTACTTCCTGTATCTTCTCATAACAACTTCTAGATACACCCTGTATCTTCTCATAACAACTTCTAGACACATCCTACATCTTCTCATAGCAACGCCCGCTGCCATGCGGGTTCACGGCAATCGTTTATGCAAGTACTCGGGTAAAGAGGTTGTCGGATCTGACAACCAGGGACCTATAACCGACATGCTGGCATTAGGGTTGGCGAACAATAGATGACCAAGACCCACCTCTTCGTTGGCATTCCCCCCCCCCCCCCCCCCCCATCGTAACAGCCGGGCTAACAACAGGATCGCCTTAGTCCCCGTAGTGGTAGAGTCTGCTAAAGTAGTATTGCACACTTCACTACTTTATAGCCTCACTCAAGGACTTAAAATACCCCCCCCCCCAACCCGCTCCCAATCCGACATGATTGCATCTATATACCTTCACAGCATTGGCAGCAAAGAACACCAGTGGGCAGTTTCTGGGAGATAGAAGACGAAGAGTTTGTGTAGTAATGTTTTCATAACTCCTTCCATGTTTGTTACACACGGTAGTAATGTAACAGGTCATTGTAGATGGAAGAACTTCAGTTTTATTTCCAGCGGCCGGCAAGATTTCGTTTCAAATAAAATCCATGTCTCCAAAAAAAAAAAACACCTGTAAAGAGAGGCACGCCATTGCTGTTAGTCAATGAGAGAGAAAACAAACATCACGCCAAGTTCTGTCTCGCGAACGCGGGATTTTCCCCACCGGTGGAAAGTAGGGCAACAGAAGACAAGGGCTGGCCGAGAAACCCATCCATGAATGTGAAGGGAAACCCAGGGTCGGCTCTACCAAGGGTGCGTACATTTGCCGGATTTGAGAAAAAAAAAAGGGGGGGGGGGGAAGATGCCAAGATTTGGAGGGCAGGAAATTGGAGAAAATGTGATGAACTGAAAAATAATTTTTAAGCGCTTTTCCCTGTATTACTGACCTCGCTTATTCGTGGATTGGCCCCAACATGTTGGGGGGGGGGGGGGGGGGGAGGGGAGGGGAGAAGCATTCGAAATAAATCGATTTCTCTCTTCTCTGGAGCCATTTTAAAAAAAAAGTTTTTGATACAGAAAGCTCAGTATTATAGCAGTTACAGACCGTGCTCCAGATGTCAGTCATACTGAACAATTAACACTATTTGTAAGATTTCTTAACTTAGATCCAAGTGATATCAATACTCATGAGCACTTTCTTGGTCCCTAAGTTTAAAATTCAGACTCAAGGCTTCACTGCGTTCGGGCCACCCCCATATATGCTCCGCCGCATCCATCCAAGAGTATGTTTGCTGATGGTTCCTGTCAAATGTTGGTTGCTGGTTTCGTTCCCATGGAAGCCACTATAGACTCAGCGTTAACTGAGTATAGTCTCAGAAAATTGTCATCCATTCGCAATGCATGAGCGGCCTTGGTACAACATATCAAAAGTGGTAGTATATTGTTAGGTAAGATCGAAGGGATGTAATAAACTTTAATAGTAAATATATGTGATTATGTCCCTTGCAATATACATTTGTTTATAATGCGTCATCTCAGGTAACTCTGACAGGTAGAATGAGTTTTCACGGGATTTTCTGAGTTTAGTTAGGGAAAGTGTCAACTCTGGAATGTCTGTTGTTGACACAACAGTCTAAATTTAGCGGTAGAGTTTTAGTCCTTAGGAAATTGTTTAAGAAACCAAAGTTTAGAAAAACATGGGTATTTCACATGGAATGAGTTTGTCTTCATGACGGAATATTCGGGAATTATGGGAAGATTTTTTTTCATTTTTCCATTCAATAAATGTCTGATGTTTATCTTGGAAGTTAGTCTAATTATTACCTTCATGGAGTTTCCTTGCTGTAGTCTTGTTGAGTCTTCTTATTCTTCGTTTGCTTCTACCACCAAAACCGCACTGTGATCCTACTGAATTTACGTCTGTGGTCCTCGTTAGGTCCCGTGGTCTCCTGTGTGGTCCACGAAAGGACCACACGAGATCCACGAGAGGACCACAAGGGGTTCAGAGTATCGCAGGGCTTTAGCCTGTACTCTTGGTGGGTCTCTGAAGCGGATTGCGTGACACCGTGGTCTTCGTTGCACCAGTTTAGTCTAGAGTTGGAATTTCTCATCGGAAGACCTCGGCGTGTTTTGGATATCAGTGCATCCCCGCTGGGTGAGAGGTGGTAGTCCACCCATGCCAGAGTTGGACCTTCTCACCGTAAAAACCTCGACGTGTTTTGAGATACCCATGTATCACCGCTGGGTGAGAGGTGGTTGCCCATCCAGTCCAGAGTTGGACTTTCTCACCGGAAAACCTCAGCGTGATTAGGATACGCAAACATCCCCGCCGGGTGAGAGGTGGTTGCCTATCTAGACTGCCCTGGTCCAGTGTCTCCGACTTCAGCATTTTGTGGTCGTGGCCGCTACCCTTCCTAGTTGTGACCAGGATGGAGCTTTTATTCAGGACGAATCCTCGCTACTAGTGACTTCCGCCCCTGGGTTGAGCCGGTTTAGGCATATTATCCCAGTATGGGCGTGTTTGGGACGTGATCGACCTCTAGAGCAGAGGTACTGTGACATGCATAGCCTTCAAGATTCACCCCTGGTGTGAGCCGGTTTAGGCAAAATTCACCAGTATGGGTGTATATCAGGCGTGACCGACCTCTAGAGCGGAGGTGGCATGACATGTCTAGCCATCAAGTTCCACCCCTGGTGTGTGCCGGTTTAGGCAAATTTCACCAGTGTAGGTGTATTTTGGACATGGCCGGCCTCTAGAGCAGAGGCGCCGTGGTATGTGTAGCTCTCACAGCGATACTACTGGACATACCGATTAAACCGCACTTTATCCTTTCCACCACCTTTTCACATCGGCGCCGCACAGCAACCTTTATTTCTTTTCCGCATTTTCTTCCTTGACCGGGAGGAGCTTCACTCCACGCGTGGCATGCGAATAGTCTCGCCAACGGTGTCTTAACCTCTGGGACAAGCCGGTTCATGCATTTCACCTGATATGACTGCACTCAGGACGTGGCCAACTTCCAGACCAGAGGTGCCGTGATTTGATTGTTTGCTTCTCTTTATCCTTTCTACCACCTTTTCCGCAGTGATGCTGCGCGGCAACCCCATTTGCCTTCATTGGCCGGGAGGAGCACCGCTCCACACACGGCAGCTGAAGAATCTCGCCAACAGCATGTCTTGTTGAGTGAGTGGGAAGTCTCGTAAAAGTTTTCATACAGGACACTGTTTGATGTAGCAGTTGCGAACCTGGCATTGTTGTTGTATCACACTGGTTACCAACTCTTACAGGCAATATGCAGGAAACTCTCTACTGTAGAGAGTGGAACAACAGCACAACTCCTTCAGATCATCAGAGGAAGTACCCCGCCTCAGACAAGTGTTTTGGCCCTATTAAACTCCTGACACTCTAAGGGGGGTGGGCCCCTCTGGGTCATGACTCCCAGAGGTCTTGTGAGTTGTTGGATTTTTTTTTCCTTTCCCGGTCCCGGGATTGAACCCGTGATCTTCCAGTTGGCACTGCACTTCTGAAGTGTGTCTTTAGCAATTTAGCTACGGAGGACTGGTATTGGCAACAATAACATGTGATCTTTCTAATGCAGATAAAATCCACAAAAAATCCATCTCTCTGACTCCCTGTGTACTGCCAGAGACATATGGCATTACAAATAGGAAAGGAAAACATTCAGGAATACAACTGTATGTAAGAGATAAAGTGTTATTTTCCTGAATTAGTTCACAAACAGTGCATGTATTCTTCTCAGAGTCAACACTGTGTTGAGGTACCCTTATAAAGACATTACAAATATATAACGCTCAAATCACCAAGTGCTACCCACTGGGAATCTAGAACTGAAACTACTCAGCTTTTAAAACCCTCTATTGACAAATTTGATGGTGTTTTGATAGAAACTGCTGATGATGAGCCAAAAGAATACCAGATGACCAAAAGAGACATGGAGAAGAACAACAGAAAGGATGCTGAGCAATAGAGAGCTCACCTGGGCAAGAGCAAAAAAAAAAAGGCAAAGGACAGGCATTTGTGGAAAACCCTTGCGGAAGCCCCATGTGCCCTGGGCACTTAAGGTTCAGAGAGAGAGAGAAAGATTGACAAATTTAATGGTGTTTTGATAGAAACTGTTGATGATGAGCCAGTGGACAGAATGTCGAGACATGAAACACCTGTCCTTAAAGTCAGAGATATATATTTTTATGGAGTCTTGTCATATGGCACTATGTCCTTAAATTAATGCTGCTAGTAAAATTATTTATTAAAATGTATAAAATTATACATTTATTCAAAGGTCTTCTTCTTCTTCGTTCACTTCTACCACCAAAAACCGCACTGTGAACCTACTGAATTCACGCCTGTGGTCTTCGTTAGGTCCCGTGGTCTCCTGTGTGGTCCAACATAGACCACATGAGATCCACGAGAGGACCACAAGGGGTTCAGAGTATCACAGTGCTTTAGCCTGTATTCTTGGTGGGTCTCGGAAGCGGGATTGCATGACACCGTGGTTTTCATTGCACCAGTTTAGTCTAGGGTTTATTCAAATGTAATATCCACCCTCATTTATGCATGCCAAAGCTGAAAAACAAGTAAAGAAACAGACAACAAGTGAAAACAAGTGCCTAAGGAAAATATTTGGTACATAGTGAAAACGAATTCAAGAATAACGCAGAGATAAGGCAGATGAGCGAACAACCACCTGTCTCATGGCTGATCAGGAAAAGGAGATGGACCTATGTCGGTCACATGAAGAGAATAAACAATCAGAGAATCCCCATACAAGCTGTCAAGTGGAACACAACAGACTGAAGAAAAATAAGCTACAAAACTCAAAAGAGGACCTGTTAAGAGAGGCCAGTTCAGGCGGCATAACATCCCTTGATGAGGTCGAAAAGCTTGCCAAAAACAGGAAAACTTGGCGAACTACCATGTAAGCCCTATGTGATGTTTAACAGCACAGGAAGGATGTAAGATATAGAATATAAAGTAAAATTATTTATTCCCAACAGTGGCCGAAACTCAATTGGAAGAACTTGACATGATTTCAGTTGAGTATGAAATCTGTCAGAGATAGACTATACTGACCTCTTTCTCATTTTGTGAATATGAAAGAAGGAAAACTTCCTTTTTTAGAGGCTAGATACTTACTTGAAACAACAGAAGTGCAAAAAAAAATGAGAAGACGTGTGATAAAAACTAAAACATACACAAACCATTGTTTATGGTTTAAAAGCTCTTTGCTCTACATATGATGTGCATTATGGTCATTAAATAATATACCTACATTTCTTTTAACTGTCTCTCATTTTCTAATAATTTCTTGTTTATCCTATGAATTTTTTTTCATTAATTTATGAACTGTTAACGCTATTTAGAATTACAGGTCATGCTACACAGTTACCACCAGACAGTATATCACAGAAATCATTCACACTAAGATTTGTAGGAAACAGAACGGGAGGCCACCCACGCAGGAGATGGAGAGAAGGAATTAGGAAGCATTAAATATTCCATTATATGAAGCAAATCATCGGGTCGTCTCAACAATGAAAGGTATAAGAGGAAGGAGACAAGACAGGACAAGAATTACTGGTCTGACACAATGAAGCTTGCTTACCATCATTGGTTTTAAAATATTAAGCACCATCTACTGTTAAAACATGGCTGCTACAATGAACGGTAACAAAGAGTGTTTGTATGTCATAGGTGATATCTGCCAGCCTAAAAGTTACCGACATCCATTTCTTAGCTTTCACCAACAGTCAACTTTAACCTACACAAAGAATTACACAATCTCAAATGCTGTTTTTACATAAATATCTGAGATTTTGTTTCTTCAATGAACCTACTGCCACAACCAGCATCGATTGTGTAGCTTTTTCCACAGTTCAAGGGGTAACTGAAGCTCATCCTTTTGTATGAGAATCTAGTTCAATACAGCTGTGCCAGTTTCATACATAATGTCTCCTCAGTTTCAAATTCTTACATTCAAACAAACTGAAAAAAAAAGAAAGAAAATCTTCCATTGTTTATTAAAACCAACAAGACATACATGAAATAGTACTCAAAATTAAACACATGTCTGGAGAAAAATATCAAGCTGATAAAAATGGCATGGGGGCAGAATACCAAGGGCTGCATAAAACAATGAAGCAAAACATATATCGGCATGAAAATCAATGAATGAAATGTTTCCCTGATTGAAAATAGTTTGAGAATCCTTGTAACAGAAGGGGAAGTGGCGGTGCGCGTGAACATAAAATTCAGGTGAAAAACAAAAAAATGAGAGTAAGTGAGATAATGATTATGACAAAGAACTTATCACTCTGCTTTTCAGTAGTCTGTAATCAGAAACTGGCATACCCACACCCCAGGCATTCTCATATCTGTTGTTAATAAATATAACACTGTCAAATCACACACAATACTGTCACATGAAACTCTCACCATCATAAACTTAACTAGCACCACTTTTATATTTCAAACTTTCATCACCATCACAAACTTGAGTAGCACCACTTTTACTTCTTAAACTTTCATCACCATCACAAACTTGAGTAACACCACTTTTACTTCTCAAACTTTCATCACCATCACAAACTTGAGTAGCACCACTTTTACTTCTCAAACTTTCATCACCATCACAAACTTGACTAGCACCACTTTTACCCTCAGTCTTAAACTAACATTGAACTGAAACTATAAACACAGAAGGCTTCCATTTCAGCAGTGGTGGTAGATCACATCTGACTGTTCCACGCTCACACAAGCCACACTGTGATTGCTACAATGTTTGACACAGAGCTGTATTTCAGCACTGCCTGTTGAAAGTGCTTATGCCCTATGATGTCTCTTTGCTGTTCGATTGAGTGCAGTGTGAATAGAAATGCATAAACATGTCAAATGAGCAACACTGTTATCACTGTTTTCAAGATGGAGGTTGGCTCTGTGTGATAAGCTACTAAGCTTAGTGCTATGGCACCAATGTGAGCTTCATATAGACAGCACTGATAGTTCTTACTTATATTTATCTGGCCAATGGTGAACTGTGATGGACTTCCGGGTGGCTCATCATCAAGGACTTATATGAAGGACCATTGATGAACATTCTGTGCAATGCAATATTCACTGGCACAGTTGATGCAGCAATTATGAATACTGAATATAAACACAGAAAAATGAATATAAAGAAGAATAATTCCTAACTGCCCTCACAGAACTTTGAAATCTGATCTCTGGTCAGGACATTAACTCTTAAATCCCATCTTTGGTTATGGCAGCAAGTCACATGACACTGTAGCCAACATGACTGATAGCCAATGAGACAGCTGTATGTGGATGAAAAGAAGAAAAACATATTACCTATTTAGTTATCATCATCATCATCATTGTGCTCCATACAAATCTATCTGTGCTCTAATCTCCTTACAGCATTTAGCAACTGATTTACAGTTCAGAGGATGTTCGTCTCTCGTTTTCAGCATCACCACAGAGTTTCTCTAGAAGCCTGGGTCTGGCCAGGTACTTGGCCTGAGCAGGTTGTGTAGCTGGCAACAAACCATAGATGACTGCATCGGTTAGCAAACCAAAGCTGACCAAGACCCTACCCTGTTGCTATGTGGTGTCCCCCAGCAAAAAGACCAAAGTCTGAAAGAGGGAACAGGGATTCCAAGCGTGAATGCAGGCTGGTCCTAAATATAAGCCATGGCAAAATTGGATGTTTCTGATTGATATGCACAGACATCACAGCATAGAGGGTAATTGCAGGTGATGAGGAAGTTTGCATTTTGACTTACACTCACCACAGTGGGGGGGGGGGGGGGGAAAGAAGACCATGGTTCACAAAAACCCCTGGGCTCACCCAGCCACAAAAAAAAAGAAGGTACCAGGGTTAACACTCTAGAAAGGAAGAGGAATGATGACACTAGCTACAGAGTTAGTGCTGATAGCAAAACTAGTTGGCAGTTTCTGGTCAACTGCTGACTAGACAGCAGAGCACTTATGGTTTGATTGTGTGCAATGACTCATACCTTTACCTTTGTATTTCAGATAAATAAAGTCAACATTTTCAGAAAGTGCTTAATTATCACTGTTTCAATTCAAAAACACATTTCACATTGCCTGTTGTAGCCAAATTAGTAGGTATAAAATTCCTTGATGAGGATGAAAAGCTCAATGAGAGCCAAGTAGACATTTCTACAGTCTGGGTGACTAGTGCACCTCTGGCCATATTTATACCATCAACTTTCACCTTGAGAAACTACAATATACTGTAGCTTTAATGTATATTAGTTGTACATCAGTGTATGCTAGATGTCTCTAAAAGTAATCTATTCAGGGACGTGTTGTATCTTCATTTTGATGAAAATGATCATTTGCAAATATTTCAGAATTACCAATTTCAATATCATTAAAAAAAAAAAGTTCTATAACACTGATAAGCATATCCTGAACTGATCGTCTGTTGAATGTACGTCACATATTTTGTAGCACTCACAGTTGACAGCACAGCTCAGGCTTTGTTTGTTCGCCAGACAGAGTCTGTAAGCTTTGTCCAAGTAAAGGTACAAATATGTGCTGCTTGAGTCTTTCTTTTAGATAGAAGGTCATCCTCTGTAACATGCCATCAAGAGGGGAAATAAATCTGCAGAGAAAGAATCTTTTGTAATAAAAAACCAGCTGTAAAAGAATTACCAGCAGTAAATAGTAGTAGTTAGTAGTAGTAGCAGCAAGGCTGTTTAATTACAATAACCTGCTGTGAGAAGTCCTGCATGCATATAGGATAAGGCTGACCTGTTATATTATGATTTTTTTTTCATTTCTGATAATAATCAAAATCTGTTTGAAATATTTACATATAATAGTCAATTATGCAGAATATGAGGCCATTAAATACATGTACAATATCACTGGCAAATACTCTTTACATTCGAATCAGATACTTAAAACATGCAGTTATACTTCATCCTAAATCCTGGCACAAGTCTCATTTATCAAAATGTATAAACTGGGGGGGGGGGGGGGGGGAGTAGTAACAGCTTTATTAGTTACAGAGTACAAAACTGTGATGTTTCAACGTGAGCCTTAATCATACAAAAAATATTTCTCTCTCTCTCTCTCTGAACCTTAAGTGCCCTGGGCACATGGTGCTTCTGCAAGGGTTTTCCACAAATGCCTGTCCTTTGCCTTTTTTTCTGCTCTTGCCCAGGTGAGCCCTCTATTGCTCAACATCCTTTCTCTTCTCCATGTCTCTTGTGGTCTACCCTTACTTCTGTTCCTCTGTGGTGTCCATCTTAGTGCTATTTTTGGTAGTGAGTTGTCAGTCATTCGGAGCACATGTCCCAACCGTCGCCAGCGTCTTTTCTCAATAACTGCTGCCAGTGGCTTCATCTGCATTTCCGTCAACATGATGTTATTTCTTATGGTGTTTGGCCAAAATATTTTTCTAATTCTTCGTAAACATTTAGTCTGGAAAGAATTCAACTTGTTTTCTACTGTTGTGGTAATTTTCCAGCATTCACTTCCATAGAATAGTACACTTAGAACATTACTGCAAAACCCTGGTTTGCTCTAGTAAGTCTACTGTTGATGTCCTCTGTGCTGTCTCCATTTTCTACTACTCTACTGCCAAGGCATACAAATTCATTGACCTCCTCCACTAACTTGCTATCTACTCTGAGTACATTTTTGTTGTTCACATTTTGCTTCATTAACTTTGTCTTTCCTACGTTGATCTTTAGTCCTATGTTGTTTGCATTTTGAGTTAGCTTGTTTATTTTATCTTGCATATCTTTGTGGGTGCTTGACAGTAGACAAATGTCGTCTGCAAAGTCAAGGTCCAGCACTGTCAAGGGTCCATTGTAATCCTCTGCGTTTGTCTGATGTTGCCTCCTTCATTAACCAGTCTACTGCCAAGATAAATAATGTTGGTGATAGTACACATCCCTGTTTCACTCCTGTTTGTACCCTAAAGCTGCTGGAGGTATGTTCTCCACAGATAAATTTGCACTAAAAACCTTCTTATAGGGCTTTAATTACATTCACTATCTTATGGGGGAGGCCATGCCATCTTAGGATTTTCCACAGTGCATTTCTGTTTACTCTGTCAAAGGCTTTCTCAAAATCTATAAACAATGCATATATTGTGCTATGCCACTCATTTGCCTGTTCTAATATTTGTCTAAGTACAAATATGTGGTCTATGCATGATCTTCCTTTCCTAAATCCTGCCTGCTCTTTCTGAAGTTTTCCCTCAAGTGCTGGTACAGTTCTGTTGATGATTATTCTGCAAAATACTTAATGAGGTTATTGCCTCTCCAGTTTCCGCAATCTCTCAGGTCATCCTTCTTTGGTAGTTTTACTATAAGGCCAGTTTTCCACTCCTCTGGAGCTTTTTCTAGATCCCAAATTTGTTGTAGTATCTGACAACGTTGCTTTGGTGTTTCTGTTTTTTCTGCTTTCAACATCTCAGCATTTGCTTTATCTTCACCTGGTGCCCTGTCTGATTTTACCTTCTTTATCACCTCCTTTACTTCATTTATTGTTATTGGTCCTGTATTGATGTTTAGTTCCATTTTTGCTTCAGGTATGTCTATTGTTTGTGCTGCTTGTGTTCTGTTTAGTAGGGTGTTAAAGTGTTCTCTCCATCTTTCAATTTTTTCTCTTTCTCCACTGACCAGTTGTCCATTTTGTGTCCTTACTGCACTTTCACATCTTGTGTTGAAGTTACCTGTCATCTGCTTTGTGATTTTGTATATCTTCTTCTTCTTCGCTTCTACCACCAAAACCGCACTGTGATCCTACTGAATTTACGTCTGTGGTCCTCGTTAGGTCCCGTGGTCTCCTGTGTGGTCCACGAAAGGACCACAATGGGTTCAGAGTATCGCAGGGCTTTAGCCTGTATTCTTCGTGGGTATCTGAAGCGGATTGCATGACACCGTGGTGGTTTTCATTGCACCAGTTTAGTCTAGAGTTGGACTTTCTCACCGGAAGACCTCGACGTGTTTAGGATATCAGTGCATCCCCGCTGGGTGAGAGGCGGTAGCCCACCCAGGCCAGAGTTGGACCTTCTCACCGGAAAACCTCGACGTGTTTTGAGATACCCATGTATCACCGCCGGGTGAGAGGTGGTTGCCCATCCAGTCCAGAGTTGGACTTTCTCACCGGAAAACCTCAGAGTGATTAGGATACGCAAACATCCCCGCCGGGTGAGAGGTGGTTGCCTATCTAGACTGCCCTGGTCCAGTGTCTCCGACTTCAGCATTTTGCGGTCGTGGCCGCTACCCTTCCTAGTTGTGACCAGGATGGAGCTTTTGTCGAGGAGGACGAGTCCTCGCCACTAGTGACTTCCACACCTGGGTTGAGCCGGTTTAGGCATATTATCCCAGTATGGGCGTGTTTGGGACGTGACCGACCTCTAGAGCAGAGGTACTGTGACATGCATAGCCTTCAAGATTCATCCCTGGTGTGAGCCGGTTTAGGCAAAATTCACCAGTATGGGTGTATATCAGGCATGACCGACCTCTAGAGCGGAGGTGGCATGACATGTCTAGCCATTAAGTTCCACCCCTGGTGTGTGCTGGTTTAGGCATATTTCACCAGTGTGGGTGTATTTCGGATGTGGCCGGCCTCTAGAGCAGAGGCGCCGTGGTATGTGTAGCTCTCGCAGCGATACTACTGGACATACTGATTAAACTTCACTTTATCCTTTCCATCAACTTTTCACATCGGCGCTGTACGGCAACCTTTACTTCTTCCTTGACCGGGAGCAGCTTTACTCCACGCGCGGCATCCGAAGAGTCTCGCCAGCAGTGTCTTAACCTCTGGGACAAGCCGGTTCATGCATTTCACCCGATATGACTGCACTCAGGACGTGGCCGACCTCCAGACCGGAGGTGCCGTGATTTGATTGTTTGCTTCTCTTTATCCTTTCTACCACCTTTTCCGCAGTGATGCTGCGCGGCAACCCCATTTGCACCTTTCTTCATTGGCCGGGAGGAGCACCGCTCCACGCACTGCAGTTGAAGAATCTCGCCAGCAGCGTGATTTTGTATGTGGTTTTCATGTCATTTGCATAAGCTGCTTTCTCTGCTGCTTCTGCCAAGTTGTTATAGTATTGACGTTTATCTTGACGGCATGATTCCTTCACATCCTTGTCTTTTTGTGCATAATTACTTAAAACTTGTTCTTTAAGTCATTGTGATTTGGTGTTCAGTAATTTTTTTCTTGATTTCTTTTCTTTGCTCAATCTTTTCCCACGTAGTCTTTCTTATCCATTCCTCTTTTCTCCGTTTCTGATATCCCAGCACCTCTTTTGCTGTTTCCTGTAGTGTTTTATTGAACTCTAGTATGGACAAAAAATATACAAGAAGAAGAAATAGAGAGAGAAGATAAAATATAAATTCACATGAATGCTGCGTTAAAAAAAAATCAAATAAAATGAATAGAGCACTTAGCTGTAACTTGTAAAAAGCCGCCCCGCCCCCACAAAAAAAATTAAGACACAGATAAATCTGCTTTCTACTTACCATCAGAGCTGTAAATATCCACTTGTAAAACACAATTTGATGGTAAATACTTTCTCACATGAAATCTAATAACTTTATGCACAACTTTCATGAACTTTACAGCTGGCAGCCAGCAAAAATAAAAAAAACAACAAAAAACCACAAAACAGTCTACATTTACTATGCACACAACAGCCACAGAAACATTATCCACAGAAAACAATCACAAGACAGGAGAAGTAATTTTTAAAAAAAAAAGACATAAAAATATTATGTACAGAATATATGTACACCACAGGAACAATGTACAACAAACTGTCGTGTACTGTCTCCAGTCCAAGAAATGGATAAGAAATAAAGATAAAGAACAACGAGTGGTGTAAAAAGAAAGATGAAAGAGGTGGCTCAAACAGAAAATGCAGACAGCACAGACAGATGAAGTAGTTGTGGAAGCAGTGGCATCTTGCTCAAGATGGCTGATGATACTTGAAAAAACATTTCGCTGGACACAGATGAGGTCTGTCCAAGCATGCTGTGCAGTAGAACATTGTCCGGACAATCTTATCCGGTCTGCTGCAGTAGGCACAACGCTGGAGTGTTTTCGCCCTGTTCACCAGGTGATTATTACCTTGGAACCTAGTATGTGGTGGAGCTCTTGCTCTCCTTCCTGGTGGCCTGGGAGATGACATAGTAACAACAGGAATGGTGCTGTTGGCTGCCAGGGATTTCAGGCCTTCAATAAGTTGTTCCCTGAACCAGGATAGAGATCTCTGTTCCCTGGCAGGCTCCTCAGATAACACATATAATATCTGAGCATTCACCTGAATAACCTCCAAAATCCAACTGAATATATTTTTAAACCACTTCACTGTCTTTCTTGCATGCAAGCCATAACATGACACCATTTGGTCAATCCTGTCGCACCCATTCATACACATGTTGTACGTATCAATGACGGTAGGTTTTTCAACCTCCTCCTGTCCTTCGACAACACAAGTTGCGGTGGCTTGTCCATGTGTTGTCACAACATGGACAGGTTTCTTTGCAGTCCTGTCTCTCCAGGAGACACAGAGAATTTTCTTCTCACCATCCTTCACATGGTAGATGGCCTCTTTAGGAGCTATATTCTGAGTTTTTAGCTCAGGAGGAAAACCTTCATGGGTCACATTCAATGTGCCAGTGTAGTTGTGACCTTTTGACTGCAAAAATTCAACAAGTGGAAGACTGGTGTAAAACCTGTCTGCAAAGATGTGATGTGAAGATCTCAGTGGCTCCATCAGTGCATCAAACACTTTCACAGCATTAGTGGGATTGTTATCTCTGGTAGAGGTGTTAGAGCCAAAATACACCAACATGTTGAAAACATAACCTGTGATGGAGTCACAAAGCCCATATGTCTTGATGTGATATTTCGAAGGTTTTCTGGCATTATACTGCTTGTGTTTCCAGCATCTCTTGTAGCCTATTACCATATCATCAATGCTCAAGTCACTGTAGGGGTAAAAGGCTGCTTGAAATGATGCCAACAACTGATTGACAAATGGCTCAATTTTGGACTTGCCTTCACTATCAGCTTCACTGACATGCAACATGGCATTGTATATCAGTTCAAACTGATTCCTGGAAAACATCTGTCCAAAAAATGGAGTGTGCAAGTGAGGTTTGGTGCTCCAATAATCACCGATTCTGGGTTTATGTTGCATGCTCATGGCTAATAGTGTCGCCAGAAATTTGTATATTTCATGACGACCAATAGGTACCAACTGATGTAGTCTACTGCGCTTCTTTACATTTGCAGTTTGGCTAAGTTCCATAGCAGCATGTTCGTTTATGCTGATAATGAGACTGTCCAAAATATCTTCTGTCAACAGTGCCAGGAAAAAGCTCAAAGGTGTCCTATCAGTGCCAAGATTGAGCAAGATACCACTGCCATCATCTTCGTTAGTAGCAGTACCTACTACTTCATCTATCTCTGCTAATCTCCATGTCGAAACTGGTTCTGCATCTGCTGTTTGAGCCGCGGAAACATTCCTCTTTGCCCTTTTGGCAGGTGAAGGACCAGCACTTGTCGAGGGACGACAGTCACTTTCACTTTCTGTGTCACTACTTGCAGTCACGAAGTCAGAACTTGACACACCAGAAGTATTATCAGAATCAGACAAATCGTCAGAATCAGAAATAGATTCATCGTCAGCAAAGCGAGATTTCTTACCACATACTGTCCTAAATAACTGTCTAGCAGCCACTGCAGTCTTTCTAACAGGTCTAGAACTAGCTGGGGTACATCCAGTAACACTTCTCATGTCGGAGGGCCTGTCCATGTTTCGAATATACTTATAAACACTTGCACAAAAACTGAACAGAGAATTTCAAAATATGTCCGCCTAGACTGCCCACGCTGAAAGAAAAGGATGATGGGTAATTCTGACATGCGCAGTTAACATGCCAACCAAAATGTGAATTGATTTTATACTGAAACAAAACATGTACCAAATTTTTGATCTATGGCTGTCGACTCCGAAACAAATTCAATTCAATTCAAGTGCCATACCACATGATGTAGGCGATCATTTCTCTCCACAATTCCATGTCTTTAGACTTGATTATGAGATCCGTCGGTGACTTTCTTCCTAGCCATACTGACAAGCCCATCCAGTAACTTCTCTCCGTCTCTTCTTTCTTCAGTTTTTCCAGTTGCCACAATGTGTTTCAATTTTCCTCTTCCCAGGAAATGTCCTATAAATCTCGCTTGTCTGCCTCTGATCTTTGCTATAATTTGCTTTTTAATTCCAACCTCTCTTAAGAGTTCTTCATTTTTTTTTTTTGTAAACCACATTTCCATGGCCTCCATTTCTCACTGTACTCTCATGGACCATGCTTCACACCCATAAAATAAAATTGGACCGATGTAACATTTAAGTACTCGAAATCTTGTTTCCATTGATATGAATCGGTTGCACAAGATGTTTCTCATTTATTGGAAACCAGAAGGGCCACATTTTGGTCGAACGCACGCTTATGCGGTCCGTCTAACAGGTCGAGACCTGACTGGGGTACATCCAGTAACACTTGTCTTCTCGAAGGGCGTGTCCATTTTCGAATCTACTTACAAAAACTGTCACAAAATTGAACAGAGACTTTGAAAATATACCCGCCGGCTGCCCACACTGACAGAAAAGGATGCTAGGTCAATCTTGAATGCGCACCAAAATTTGAACCGGTTTTATACTGAAACGAAACAAGTATCAATATATCTTCTTCTTCTTCTTTTGCGTTCGAGGTTGTTAGTCACATCAGATCTTGATCACTGTCTACATGGCAAAGGCCGCAGTCCTTTCCAGGTCCTGATAGGAGTCCCCAAGCATGTGTCTTTATCTTATAAAGTCAACAACCACTGCGGAATAGCTGGCAATGAAATAGCTGACAGCTTATCCAAAGCTAGCAGCAATCAAGATCAAACAAATCATCCAGTAAACTACCAAGAGGCGAAAACCATAATCCGTAACCAGTGCATATCTGAATGAAAAAAGCAACTGAAATGTAACAACGAGCAAGATCCAATACATCAACTACAAAGACATCAGCAAACCATCCTCTTCCGCCTAAGGACAGGCCACTGCCGACTACTAAGCCACCTACATCGACTTATAATGTCTCACACAGACGAGTGTTCATGTAGCAGTGGAGTCCATACTCCAGAACATATCCTCCAAGATTGCCCAAAGCATGCAGACCCGAGGTATAAGACATGGCCAGATCACTATATCGATAAGCAGGACTGGAGTCATAAACCGGAACTAGCACAATTGTGATATCCGGCAAGGGAAGCGTAATATCCTAGTCAACTTAGCTCTCAAATAGGTACCTCATTCTCTTGTGCTAGTGTAACTGGAGGTACTCATCTGTGTGAGTGTATGTGTTTGCGTGAGTGCTATTTTATTAGGTTAATTACTTCTTCTCTTTTACTTTGAATGTAATAGTTTAATCTTACACTCTTTTTATATGTTTTTTCCCCTAATGTAATTTGTATACTTGTATTAAATCGAGTGTGTGGGAAGAATGAAAGATGGAGTGATGAAGGACAGAATGTAAGACAGGCCTGCGTGACCAATTCTTTACCCTTTAAAAATAAAGATCATTCATTCATTCATCTAATGAAGCAGAGTTCTCAATCAAGTAGACCAGTGATTCTCACATCTTTTCCGGCCGCTGCACCCTTGATTTTCAAACAACAAAACAATATTTTTGCTCACATGGTTCTCATGTCCCCTGTGGCTCTCTTCCCTACCCCCGGCCTTCCCCATACCCAAAATATTAGTTTTTATTTGTTTAACACTTCTACGTGCTCATATCATTACCTTTGTAGCCATTCCTTCTTCTTTGTATTTTGTAAAAACTGAACTATATACCCTCACTATCTCTGCTCGGAAAATAGGAGAATGTTTATCTACAATATGAGGTACGCCAGATTACTCTGCATTATCCAACTGTTAGTGTATAAATGGGAAAAATGGATATCACAGAAACGGTGTGGTGGTTAGAATTATGGATGTTTTGATGGGAGGTTATGAAAAATCATAATAAACTCATCCAAGGTCAGAATCAGCAGTTGCTGTTATATTTTTTGATAGAAGGAACTTTTTTTTCTTTTATTACTAGAGAGCAGTGGGATTTTTTTTTTTTTTACTGGTACACACAAGCACACACCAAACAGGCCCCGGGATTGAGCCGGCCTCTAAAAATTGGTAGCAGAGAAATCTGGGAAGATAAAGCGGCCAGGCGTGATACTGACCACATCACACTTTCATGTACCGAAGGCCATGGAAAATACAGGTCTAGCACCGAATTCCCCAATATGCCTTAATGGCATGGAAACGGGAATTTTACATTTACCTTACTAGATAGAAGGTATTTTCAGAGCTGCTACGAAATTTTGATAACAACTTGGAATCATTCTTTTTCAAACTCAGACTACAGAAATGAATAGATTATTTCATACAGACTAAAAGCAGACAAAGAATAGAAATGCAAGAAGCAAATCATCCAAATAAATCTGGATATTTTTGGTTAGAGTAACTGCAGTTGTAGTTTATGAGTAGTGGAGGCTGTAAAGGGAAACTTCATTTGTCTATTTTTTTCTTGGCTTATCTTACTAGTTTGTTTTATAATTTGTTTGAAAGAAGAGGAAAGTTGGTAATCACTGAACACGTTATGAGAAGACGGAAGTTGGAGAACTTGGTAATCATTGGACATGTCATGAGTAGAGAGAAGTTAGAGAATTTAGTCAACATTGAAAACCTCAGGAGAAAAAGAAGCAGAGAAAGATCAATGGAGAGAAAAGAAAAAATCTCAAACTGCTGACTCACGCAAAATGCATGACAAAAGGGAGCACTTCAGCTGACTACCAACACCAAGGACCACACAAGATGGACAAGAATGATCACTGAAACATGACATAAAATGATACACAAGTTGAATATTTTTCTATTACAAAGGCTATTTCTTTATTATTTCTTTCAAAGTTTCTACACAATGAAATCATCATTAAACATGGTCACTCCCAGAGTCCACATAATATAGGTTCAAATTTCTCCATTCCTCCAGGTTTAGAATCTGTATGTTTACTTCTCACCTCATGTGTGTTTTTGAAGCAGTGTGGAATTTCATAGTCCGGTGCCAAAGATTCCTAAAATATGAACATAAATGACATTCTGTGCACTATCATTGTCTCTGGAACCCCTTCTTTAGATAAGAAGAATGACGACTGTGGTAGATCTGGTTATGTTAATGAAAGTAGATGGAGGTGTATGGTTTAGTTTTAATAAATAAAAAAAATATATAAAGACTGAGATAAGTGGGCAGAAACAAGAATGGCAGAAAGCAAGATGGACGCATACAAATGAAGAACATATCTTACATCCTTCCCGTGCTTTTAAACGTCACATAGGGCCTGCATGGTAGTTCGCTAAGATGTCATGTCTTCGGCGAGTTTTTCAGTCTCATCAAAGGGATGTTATGCCCACAGAATTGGCTTCTCTTAACAATGTCCTCTTTAGAGTTTCACGTGGTCGACCTCTTTTTCTTCGGCCTATTGTGTTCCATAGGATAGTTTGTTTTGGGGATTCTCTGATTGTTTCTTCTCATCACATGACCGACATATGTCCATCTTCTTTTTCAGATCAACCATGTGACAGGTTGTTTGCTCATCTGTATGTCATTCCACTTTATACCGAATATTTTCCTTAGGCAATTGTTTTCAAAAGAGTTTAATTTCTTATCTATTTCTTTAGTTGTTTTCCAGCTTTCATATGCATAAATGAATATTTTTTTCTTATAACTTTTTAATGCCATATGTTCTCGAGATTTTTGAATGACAATGCTGCTTTTGCTAACTAGTACCTCCAACAAAAACAAACAAAAAAAAAGTGTTTTGTAAGCGTAGTCATTAGTACCTGCTCAGTAGACACGAAGGATCGTTACATCCGGAAAGAAACGAGTTCGTGACACAGAAATTCCGTAGCTTAGATTTAGTCTCTCTAGCAAGTATCAACTTTTAGACAAACATAGACACGGTCTCTTGCCATGTTTGGTGTATACATGAACAACAACAACAACGAACGAATATTTATTACATGAAGTTAGTTTCAGGAACACGTTTTTATAAGTAGGAAACAGCTAGGCTTTCGTACGGTAGAGTATGAGAACACAATTTTGTAGGATTAGACATTGAAAAACCCATTATATCGATATGTGGCACTGGATTCATTCACTGGAACCAGCACAATTGTGATATCCGGCACGGTAAGTTCATTATCCTAGTCAACTTAGCTCTCAAATAGGTACCTCATTATCTTGTGCTAGTGTACTGGAGGTACTCATCTAAGGAAGTACAGTTCTCAATGAAGTAAATAAGTGATTCTCATATCTTTTCTGGGCGCTGCCCCCTTGCCTTTCAAACAACAAAACCACAAAGCAATGTTTTTGCTCACAAGGTTCTGATGTTGCTCTATCTCTCTCTCTCTCTCTCTCTCTCTTTCTCTCTCTCTCTCCTCACCGTCCAGTGGATCTTCCCAGCACCCAAAATATTAGTTTGTTATTGTTTGTTTTCCCCCGTGTAGTACCCGGGATCTGCAAAGAATAGGACCATTGTACCCTACCACGCATGATCGTAAAAGGCGACTAAGGAGGGTTCGGCATAAGGCCAGCAACCCTATCTGGTAAAAAAAACTGTCAGACTGCTACAGAAACAGAAGTAAGGAAAAAAACAAATGCAGGTGGAAGGAGAAATGCTTATCAGGAAACTGAGCCCATGAAGGTTGTGGATGAAAGCCAGCCATTGGAAGTCCCCAGCCTGATTGCAGTCCTCCTGGAACCTAAACACAAAATGCAAATAGGCAGCTGGAATGTAAGAACACTAAACCAGACTGAAAAACTAGCACAAACCATCAAGGAAATGCACAGATACAAACTAGACATACTAGGAATACAAGAGGCAAGATGGACAGGACAAGGCAGAAGGAAATTAACAACACAGCAGACAGAAGATACAATAATATGGTCAGGTAAAGAAGATCATCATGAAGGAGGAGTAGCATTGATTATAACAAAAGAAGCATCAAGAGCATTGCTGAAATGGACTCCTATAAATGACAGATTATTATATGCACGCTTCAACTCAAGATTCACGAAGCTGTCTATAATAGTTTGCTATGCACCAACAGAAGCAGCTGAAGAGGAATTAAAAGATTTTTACAATAGCCTCCAAGCCACAGTAGAAACAGTACCCAAGCATGATATGCTACTCATCTTGGGCGACTTCAATGCAAAAGTAGGTGAGAGAAATGAAGATAGAAGGAGAATCATGGGAAGAGAAAGAATAGGAGAAATCAATGAAAATGGAGAAAAACTGTGCAGTTTCTGTGTAGAAAACATTATGACCATCGGAGGGACAATTTTCCAACATAAAAACATCCATAAAGTGACTTGGAGGTCCCCAGATAAAACCACAGAAAACCAAATCGACCACATACTAATAAACAACAAGTGGAAACGGTCACTACAAGATGTGAGAGCAAGGAAAGGAGCAGATGTAGGAAGTGATCACAACCTTCTGGTAGCAAAAATAAAACTAAAATTAAGGTAAGCCAAAATCGGAGGACACATAAAGATACGTTTTGATACAAGAAAACTGAAAGACCAGCAAACAAGAAATGAATTCTCGATAGTACTTAAGAACCGCTTCAGTGTCCTACAAGACGAAACAGAAGTGTCCATACTAGAGTTCAATAAAACACTACAGGAAACAGAAATGCTGGGATATCGGAAACGGAGAAAGAGGAATGGATAAGCAAGACCACATAGGAAAAGACAGAGCAAAGAAAAGAAATCAAGAAAAAATTCCTGAACACCAAATCACAACGGCTTAAAGAACAAGTTTTAAGTACTTTTGCACAAAAAGACAAGGAAGTGAAGGAATCATGCCGTCAAGATAAACGTCAATACTATGACAACTTAGCAGAAGCAGCAGAGATTGATTGATTGATTGATTGATCTTTATTTCAAAAGGGTTAAGAATTGGGCACGCAGGCCCGTCTGACATTCTGCCCTTTATCATACATCTTTCACTCTATTCCAGACATTCTACAAATATGCTATTCATATAACAAACATAACTAACATTGAAGCTGAGAGACATAAAATAAAATATAACATTTACGTTTCGCTCTTAAACATTCACTCAGTATAGAAGTAACTACATACATTATAAATGGCTATCTCTCTCTCTCTGAACCTTAAGTGCCCAGGGCACATGGGGCTTCCGCAAGGGTTTTCCACAAATGCCTGTCCTTCGCCTTTTTTTCTGCTCTTGCCCAGGTGAGCCCTCTATTGCACAACATCCTTTCTGTTGTTCTTCTCCATGTCTCTTTTGGTCTACCTTTACTTCTATTCCCCCGTGGTGTCCATCTTAGTGCTATTTTTGGTAGTGAGTTGTCAGTCATTCGGAGTACATGTCCCAACCATCGCCAGCGTCTTTCCTCAATAATTGTTGTCAGTGGCTTCATCTGCATTTCTGCCAATAAGATGTTATTTCTTATGGTTTTTGGCCAGAATATTTTCCTAATTCTTCGTAAACATTTAGTCTGGAAAGAATTCAACTTGTTTTCTGTGATTTTGGTGATTTTCCAGCATTCACTTCCATAGAGTAGTACACTTAGAACATTACTCTTAAATATCCTGATTTTCATATTTATGCTTAGTTTTTTTGATTTCCATATAGTCTGCAGCACTGCAAAAGCCTGGTTTGCTCTAGTAAGTCTACTGTTGATGTCCTCTGTGCTGTCTCCATTTTCTACTACTCTGCTGCCAAGGTATACAAATTCGTTGACCTCCTCCACTAACTTGCTATCTACTCTGAGTACATTTCTGTTCACATTTGCTTCATTAACTTTGTCTTTCCTACGTTGATCTTTAGTCCTATGTTGTTTGCATTTTGAGTTAGCTTGTTTATTTTATCTTGCATATCTTTGTGACTGCAAACGGAAGCAAATGACTATCTAGTAGACAAAATTGTCGGGACTATTCAGAAAACAATTAATTGTATTCGGTGTCTGTAAGAGCAGTTTAAGATAACTTTTAAGTTTTATAATTCATGGAGGCGTGTAGTCGACATCAAATAGATATTGGGAAAGCTTGTAGTTGTAGGAAGGAGTATAATTTATATTTTTTATACAGGATGGGAGGGTATTCCAAAGATGAGCTTTTCTTGTAAAGATCAAGTCTAGGTTTTGGAAGACATATGTTGTTCAAGCGTTGGCTGCACTTTGGGCTAAATTTAAACAGGTTCCATAGATAAGGCGGGGAATGCCGTGAAAGAATTTGATGTACTAACTTGGATTTGTTGAAGAGGAACCTGTTCTTAAGAGGTAGTATTTTGATACGTTTGTGATGGTTAGTTGTTTGTGCTTGATCTTTGTCACTAATAAGCTTTACTGCTCGCTTTTGGAGTGAGGAAAGCCTCTTTGTATTTGACACTGAGCAACCATCCCAAACTGTTGAGCAATAGTCTAAATGTGTTTGTATATGAGATATGTAGTATGTCTTCCTTGTGTCTTGATCGATGAAGTGCTTAATTTTAGCTAATTGGTATACTTTTTGTGCGATGAGTTTTGTTAGGCATTGCACATGAGAGTTCCAGGTCAGATGTTGGTCAATAATAAGACCTAACGTTTTCTATCTGTGATGTTTCTGTACAAAGTCGAAGTGTTGTTTTTGTTGCGTTTTGTAGTTTCTGTCTTGTTGTTATGAGCATTGATTTTGTTTTATCGGTGTTTATAATCATGCCATTATTTTTGCTCCATCTAATTAAATTGTATAACTCGACCTGAAGAGTTGATTCTAGATTAACACAATCGTAGTCACTGGTGTAGACTGTGCAGTCATCGGCAAAAAGGTCACAAGAAGAGTGTTTAAGATGAAGTGGAAGATCATTGATATAGATAGCAAAGAGCAACGGGCCTAGAATAGAACCTTGCGGAACACCAGTGTCAACTGTAGCAGAATTTGATAGAGAATTGTTGAAGAATACTACCTGTTGTCTGTCTGAAAGAAACGATGCAATTAATTTTATTAGGTCAGGGTGCAGTTTATAAGTCTTTATTTTTCTTACAAGAATATCGTGGTCAATCATATCAAATTCCTTTTTAAAGTCGACAAAGATGGCACCACATAGTCTATCGTCATTTATGTTTACTAACCAGTTTTCTGTCATTTTGATAAGAGCTGTGTGGCAGGAATGATTGAGTCTAAAGCCTGACTGACTGTCTATGAGTAAATTGTTCTCTTGCATGTGTCGTAAAGTTATTTTGTGTATGTGTTTTTCGAGTGGTTTTGATAATGACGATAATATGGATATTGGTCTATAGTTGGTAAGATTGTTGGATGAACCGGATTTAAAGCGAGGATACACCTTAGCAGTTTTAAAAGCCTCAGGGAAATAACATTTTGCAATGCACTGGTTGTAAATATATGTTAGTGTATGTGAAATGACAGGTGCAGCATAACGTAAGATCTTATTACTAATATCATCAAGCCCAGCTGTATTGTTGTTTTTTAAGGTTAAGAGATAACTGTGAACTTCACTGACTGTTAAGAATGGAATGTGTAACTGTTTAAAATAAAATCAGTACATCTGCTGTCCAGGAATGTTTGTAGTTCATGTAAGTCGCATACAGGAGCTGATATTGATGATTTAAGAACGTTGATTTCTTCTCTGAAATGTGTACTGATGCGCTAGTGTATGCACGAATGATGGCTTGAGAATCAAATTCTTCTCTTTTATTTGATAGGGTATTTATGGCTTTCCAAATTGATTTACTGTCTGATTTTTTTCTGTATTAGATTCCTGAAGTAATTTTTTTTCTTCACTTATTAAGTATTGAACTTTGTTTCTGAGTGAACGGTAGATCCTAAAGTCCTTGATTTTGTGCGCCCGGTCACGTTCTCTCATGGACTGTAGTATTTCAGGTGTTATCCAAGGTGACTTCGTCTGGTGTTTTACTCTCACCTCTTTCATGGGGACATGTTTGTCTAATATATCTTTGAAGATCTTTAGCCAGTATTCTATTGCCTTGTCAGGGTCAGTTAGTTGGTAAACGTGTATAAGTGAAGATTTTTGCAAATCATTAAGGTATAATTCTAGGTTAAATTTTCTGAAGCTTCTAAATTTCATACTGATGTGATTGTGTTTAGGAAGTTTATACCCCTTTCTTGTCCACGTACAGCAGACTGGGTAATGATCACTTAACGAAGTATGAGGGATGTTACATTCAATGATGTTTTCTGGTTGGGCTACATATATATGATCTAATAATGTGGATGATACTTCTGTTACTCTGGTAGGTTTGTTGACAATTTGGCAAAGATTATAGGATAATATAATATTGCTCCAAGTTAGATTTGACTGTGTTAAATCTATGTTGAAATCTCCAAGAATGATAATATCTTGGAACCTAAAGGTTGAAGCCTCATCCATCATAGTTGTGAAGTGATCGTACCACAGAGATGATGCATTTGGATTACAGTACAAAAGCCCAATAATTAATGGACTCTGGTTTGGCATTTTAACTTCCACCCAAATACACTCTCTCTGATGATTCGAGGTCTTCTCTACGACTAAAACTGGATAGTTGTGGAGACATACATTACTAGACCTGTTTCTAGTTTCCTGGTTGGGTCACGCCGGATCAGGTTAAAACCGTTAATTCTAATATCTTCATCGGTTATGTTCCTATTTAAACGGCTTTCAGAGAAGCCAAAGATGTGTAAATTTTGATGTAATATATGTGTTAATTCAGGAATTTTACCTAATAGTGATATACATTCAGATGGCCTAATCGAAGTCCTTCTTTAAGTAACCATTTTTCGGTAGGTGGGGTCATTTTATTTTCCTGTCTCCTGTTACTGGTTTGAAAATAATTCCTATTATGATATTTAATCATCATCATGTGCCGTGCCGACTGGCGTTGGCTATTATGCTTCTCCAGAGTATCCGATCCTTCATGCAGGCCATCAGTTCAGTTGGTGATCTCCTCTCACACAATCCCGTCAGACTGTCCAGTATCATTTCTCTTGGTCTTCCTCTTGATCTTCTTCCTTCTATTTTTTCCTGTTGTTATAATATTTTCAATGCCCCCTCTTCTCATTGCATGTCCTATGAAAGTACATTGTCTCTCTCTTATCTTTTTGACAAGGTTTTTTGTCTCTCCAGCTCTTCTCCTACATTCTTCATTAGTTATTTTTGCTGTCCAGGGGATTCGTAACATTCTTCTAATAAACCATATTTCTGCTGCTTCCAATGATTTTTGTGCAGACTTGCCTATTGTCCATGATTCACTTCCATATAACAAGATAGGTTCAATATAGCATTTTAGGACTCGTTTTCTAACATTCATTGATAAAGATGTGTTAGCTAATATGTTTCTCATTCTCTGAAATGCAGTCTTTGCTTGGCCTATTCTGTTCCTAATTTCTGTTTTGCATTTCCCATCTGAAGTTATTACTGCTCCAAGGTATTTGAATTTCTGCACCTGTTTTAGAATAGTTCCGTTTAATTTTATACTGCATGTTGATGGATTCTGTTTCTTAGATATAACCATAGTCTCTGTCTTTTTGACGTTCAAAAGTAAGGCCTTTCTGTTCACTTTCTTTGGCCACTTTATCCAAGAGACATACCTGAAGCAAACACGGAACTAAACATCAATACATGACCAATAACAATAAGTGAAGTAAAGGAGGCGATAAAGAAGCTAAAATTAGACAGGGCAACAGGTGAAGATGAAGTGACTGCTGAGATGTTGAAAGCAGAAAAAAACATAGACACCAAAACAACTTTGCCGGATACTACAACAAATTTGGGATCTAGAAAAAAGCTCCTAAAATTTAAAGACACTCATTTCTTAGTTTTCACCAACAGTCAACTTTAACCTATACCTACATAAGCACAATCCCAAATGCTATTTTTACACAAACGTCTGAGATTTTGTTTCTCGAATGCACCGACTGCCACATCCAGCACTGATTGTGTAGCTTTTACCACAGTTCAAGGGCTGACTGAATTAGAAGACTACAGCTCATCCTTTTGTATGAGAACCTAGTTCAATATAGCTGTGCTAGTTTCATACACAATGTCTCTTCAGTTTCAAATTCTTACATTCAAACAAACTAAAAAAATAAAGAAAGAGAAAATCTTTCATTGTTTATTAAAATCAGCAAGACATACATGAACAAGTATTCAAAATGAAACAAATGCCTAGAGAAAAACATCAAGCTGACAAAAATGGCATGGGGGTAGAATACCAAGGACTGCAAAAATACATTGAAACACGAACACACAAAACACATATCGGAATGAAAATCAATGAATGAAATGTTTCCCTGATTGAATATAGTTTGAGAATCCTTCTAACATGAGGGAAAAAAAAGGGAGGAGGAGGTGGTGCATGTGTACATAAAAATCAGGGGAAAAACAAAAAAAAATGAGAGTAAGTGAGATAATGATTATGACAAAGAACTTATCACTCTGCTTGTCAGTAGTCTGTAACCAGAGACTGGCATACCAGCACCCTAGGCATTCTCATATCTGTTGTTAATAAATATAACACTGTCAAATCATACACAATACTGTCACAATATCATGTCACATGATTGAGATTGACTGAACATGGCAAGGTGGCAAAAATCACCACCTCACACATATATCTGAACTTTCACCATCACAAACTTGACTAGCACCACTTTTACTTCTCAAATTTTCATTACCATCATAAACTTTACTAGCACCACTTTTATCTTTCTAACATTCATTGATAAAGATGTGTTAGCTAATATGTTTCTCATTCTCTGAAATGCAGTCTTTGCTTGGCCTATTCTGTTCTACATTTCCCATCTGAAGTTATTACTGCTCCAAGGTATTTGAATTTCTGCACCTGTTTTAGAATAGTTCCGTTTAATTTTATACTGCATGTTGATGGATTCTGTTTCTTAGATATAACCATAGTCTCTGTCTTTTTGACGTTCAAAAGTAAGGCCTTTCTGTTCACTTTCTTTGGCCACTTTATCCAAGAGACATACCTGAAGCAAACACGGAACTAAACATCAATACATGACCAATAACAATAAGTGAAGTAAAGGAGGCGATAAAGAAGCTAAAATTAGACAGGGCAACAGGTGAAGATGAAGTGACTGCTGAGATGTTGAAAGCAGAAAAAAACATAGACACCAAAACAACTTTGCCGGATACTACAACAAATTTGGGATCTAGAAAAAAGCTCCTAAAATTTAAAGACACTCATTTCTTAGTTTTCACCAACAGTCAACTTTAACCTATACCTACATAAGCACAATCCCAAATGCTATTTTTACACAAACGTCTGAGATTTTGTTTCTCGAATGCACCAACTGCCACATCCAGCACTGATTGTGTAGCTTTTACCACACTTCAAGGGCTGACTGAATTAGAAGACTACAGCTCATCCTTTTGTATGAGAACCTAGTTCAATATAGCTGTGCTAGTTTCATACACAATATCTCCTCAGTTTCAAATTCTTACATTCAAACAAACTAAAAAAATAAAGAAAGAGAGAAAATCTTTCATTCTTTATTAAAATCAGCAAGACATACATGAAAAAGTATTCAAAATCAAACAAATGCCTAGAGAAAAACATCTTATCAAGCTGACAAAAATGGCATGGGGGTAGAATACCAAGGACTGCAAAAATACATTGAAACAAGAACGAACACACAAAACACAAAATTCGGAATGAAAATCAATGAATGAAATGTTTCCCTGCTTGAAAATAGTTTGAGAATCCTTCTAACATGAGGGGAAAAAAAAGGGAGGAGGAGGAGGTGGTGCATGTGTACATAAAAATCAGGGGAAAAACCAAAAAAAAATGAGAGTAGGTGAGATAATGATTATGACAAAGAACTTATCACTCTGCTTGTCAGTAGTCTGTAACCAGAGACTGGCATACCAGCACCCTAGGCATTCTCATATAGGTTGTTAATAAATATAACACTGTCAAATCATACACAATACTGTCACAATATCATGTCACATGATTGAGATTGACTGAACATGGCAAGGTGGCAAAAATCACCACCTCACACATATATCTGAACTTTCACCATCACAAACTTGACTAGCACCACTTTTACTTCTCAAATTTTCATTACCATCATAAACTTTACTAGCACCACTTTTATCTTTCAAACTTTCATCACCATCACAAACCTGACTAGCACCACTTTTACTTCTCAATTTTTCAGTACCATCATAAACTTTACTAGCACCACTTTTATCTTTCAAACTTTCATCACCATCACAAACTTGACTAGCACCACTTTTACTTCTCAAATTTTCATCACCATCACAAACTTGACCAGCACTACTTTTATCTTTCAAACTTTCATCACCATCACAAACTTGACCAGCACTACTTTTATCTTTCAAATTTTCATCACCATCACAAACTTGACCAGCACTACTTTTATCTTTCAAACTTTCATCACCATCACAAACTTTACTATCACCACTTTTAGTCTTAAACTAACACTGAACTGAAACTATAAACACAGAAGGCTTCCAGTTCAGCAATGGTGGTAGATCGCATCTGACGGTTTCACGCTCACACAAGCCACACTGTGACTGCTATGATGTTTGACATAGAGCTGTATTTCAGCACTGCCTGTTGAAAGTGCTTATACCATATCATGTCTCTTTGCTGTTCAATTGAGTACAGTGCGAACAGAAATGTATAAACATGTCAAATGAGCAACACTGTTGTCACTGTTTTCAGGATGGAGGTTGGCTCTGTGTGTCAAGCTACTAAGCTTAGTGCTATGGCACCACTGTGAGCTTCATATAGACAGCACTGATAGTTCTTACTTATATTTATCTGGCCAATGGTGAACTGCGATGGACTTCTGGGTGGCTCATCATAAAGGACTGATATGAAGGACCATTGATGAACATTCTGTGCAATGCAATATTCACTGGCACAGGCGATGCAGCAATTATGAATACTGAATATAAACACAGAAAAATGAATATAAAGAAGAGTAATTCCTAACTGCCCTCACAGAACTTTGAAATCTGATGTGTAGTCAGGACATTAACTCTTAAATTCCATCTCTGGTTAAGGCAGCAGGTCACATGACACCACCACTGCAGCCATCATGACTGATAGCCAATGAGACAGCTGTATGTGGATGAAAAGAAGAAAAAAAACATATTACCTATTTAGTTATAATCATCATCATCATTGTGCTCCATACAAATCTATCTGTGCTCTAATCTCCTTCCAGCATTTAGCAAATGATTTACAGTTCAGAGGATGTTCGTCTCTCGTTTTCAGCATCACCACAGAGTTTCTCTAGAAGCCTGGGTCTGGCCAGGTACTTGGCCCGAGCAGGTTGTGTAGCTGGCAACAAACCATAGATGACTGCATCGGTTAGCAAACCAAAGCTGACCAAGAACCTACTCTGTCTCTATGTGGTGTCCCCCAGCAAAAAGACCACAGTCTGAAAGAGGGAACAGGGATTCCAAGCGTGAATGCAGGCTGGTCCTAAATATAAGCCATGGCAAAACTGAATGTTTCTGACTGATATGCACAGACATCACAGCATAGAGGGTAATTGCAGGTGATGAGGAAGTTTGCATTTTGACTTACACTCACCGCAGTGTGTGTGTGTGTGTGTGTGTTTGTGTGTGTTTGTGTGTGTGTGTGTGTGTGTGTGTTTTTTTTTTTTTTTTTAAGACCATGGTTCACAAAAACACCTGGGCTCACCCAGCCTCAAAAAACAAAAACAGAAGGTACCAGGGTTAACACTCTGGAAAGGAAGAGCAATGATGCTGCTAGCTACAGAGTTAGTGCTGACAGCAAAACTAGTTGGCAGTTTCTGGTCAACTGCTGACTAGACAGCAGAGCACTTATGGTTTGATTGTGTGCAATGACTCATACCTTTACCTTTGTATTTCAGTTAAAGTCAACATTGTCAGAAAGTGCTTAATTATCACTGTTTCAATTCAAAAACACATTTTCACATTGCCTATTGTAGCCAAATTAGTAGGTATAAAATTCCTTGATGAGGATGAAAAGCTAGATGAAAGCCAGGTTGAGATATCTACAGCCTGGTTCTTCCTCCTCTTCTTCGTTCGCTTCTACTACCAAAACCGCACTATGATCCTACTGAATTTACACCTGGGGTCCTCGTTAGGTCCCGTGGTCTCCTGTGTGGTGCCCGAAAGGACCACACGAGATCCACGAGAAGACCTCGACGTGTTTAGGATATCAGTGCATCCCTGCTGGGTGAGAGGCGGTAGCCCACCCTGGCCAGAGTTGGACCTTCTCACCAGAAAACCTCGACGTGTTTTGAGATACCCGTGTATCACCGGTGGGTGAGAGGTGGTTGCCCATCCAGTCCAGGGTTGGACTTTCTCACCGGAAAACCTCAGCATGATTAAGATACGCAAACATCCCCTCCGGGTGAGAGGTGGTTGCCTATCTAGACTGCCCTGGTCAGTGTCTCCGACTTCAGCATTTTGCAGTTGTGGCCGCTACCCTTCCTAGTTGTGACCAGGATGGAGCTTTTGTCCAGGAGGACGAATCCTCGCCACTAGTGATAATTCATAATTCACCAGTATGGGTGTATATCAGGCGTGACCGACCTCTAGAGCGGAGGTGGCATGACATGTCTAGCCATCAAGTTCCACCCCTGGTGTGTGCTGGTTTAGGCATATTTCACCAGTGTAGGTGTATCTTGGACGTGGCCGGTCTCTAGAGCAGAGGTGCCATGGTATGTATAGCTCTCGCAGCGATACTACTGGACATACCGATTAAACTTCACTTTATCCTTTCCACCACCTTTTCACGTCGGCACCACACTGCAACCTTTATTTCTTTTCCGCATTTTCTTCCTTGACCGGGAGGAGCTTCACTCCACGCGCAGCATTCGAAGAGTCTCGCCAGCAGTGTCTTAACCTCTGGGACAAGCCGGTTCATGCATTTCACCCGATATGACTGCACTCAGGACGTGGCCGACCTCCAGATCAGAGGTGCAGTGATTTGACTGCCTGCTTCACTTTATCCTTTCTACCACCTTTTCCGCAGTGATGCTGCGTGGCGACCCCATTTGCACCTTTCTTCACTGGCCGGGAGGAGCACCGCTCCACGCACGGCAGCTGAAGAATCTCGCCAACAGCGGCAGATGAGCTACCAAACATGCCACTCATCTACCCTAAGTATTTGGTTTTCAGGTGCCAGATATTCGCCCTCGCCCCTTCTCCTGTCAGTTTAAACAGCTGTGCCACGGGAAGGACAGGAGCTGGACTTGACTGCCAGAGGCTGTTTGAAACGCACGCCGTTGTAGTGGAGATTGAATTCTCCACCCCACCTCCGGCAATAACAGTCCTTAGAACCTACAGCCTGGTTGACTGGTGCACCTCCGACCATATTTATACCATCAACTTTCACCTTGAGAAACTACAATATAGTGTAGCTTTAATGTATGTTAGTTGTACTTCAGTGTATGCTAGATGTCTCTAAAAATAATCTATTCAGGGATGTGTTGTATCTTCGTTTTGATGAAAATAATCATTTGCAAATAAATATTAGGTAGGTGGCTCTACTACTCCTATAAAGTGCCTCAGGTGTTCAGTGAAGGGAATACCAGGCGGGTCAGAGACGCCTTTAAAACCTCTCGCTCTCGCTGCCTTGTGGGTAGGACAGGGAGTCCATAGGCTAGCGGAGAGTATACTTGAAGATGAAAACATAGATGCCATCAAACACATGAAAAAAGGAAAAGCGACTGGGCCTGATAATATAACAATAGAAGAAATAGAGGCACTAGAGGAGACAGGAATAAAAATAATAACCACGTTACTGAATGACATTTACAAGAGTGGTTATATTCCCAGTGACCTGATTAAATCCATGTTTATAGCACTACCAAAGAAACCAGGTGCAAAGGAATGTGACGACCACCGGACTATCAGCCTCTCATGCCACATAACGAAGCTACTTCTGGGAATTATGAGAAGAACAAGGAAAAAGATAAAAATGGAAATAGCAGATGAACAGTTTGGATTTGTTGAAGGAAAGGGAACACACAATGCCATTTATGCTTTACAAACACTAACAGAAAGAGCTTTAGAAGTACAGAAAGATCTCTACTTATGCTTCATTGATTACACCAAGGCATTTGACAAGGTGAATCATTCATTCATTCATTCATTCCTTTGCATGTCCCTTGCGGAACTTTGCCTCCCAAACAGCACTCCTGTAGGCCTCTCGGTTGTGAGCAGACAAGGTGAAACATAATGAAATTATTAAAATGTTTGAAGACATTAACGTAGATGGCAAAGAACTGAGGATTGTATAACATCTATACTGGCAGCAAGAAGCAGCAGTTCGAGTTGAAAATAGAATTTTCAAAAAGATAAGAGAGAGACAATGTACTTTCATAGGACATGCAATGAGAAGAGGGGGCATTGAAAATATTATAACAACAGGAAAAATAGAAGGAAGAAGATCAAGAGGAAGACCAAGAGAAATGATACTGGACAGTCTGACGGGATGGTGTGAGAGGAGATCACCAACTGAGCTGATGGCCAGCATGAAGGATCGGGTACTCTGGAGAAGCATAATAGCTAACGCCAATCGGCACGGCACCTGATGATGAAATAAATATTTCAGAATTGCCAAATTCAATGTCATTAAAAAAAAAATTCTATAACACTGATAAACATATCTTGAACTGATCGTCTGTTGAATGTACGTCACATATTTTGTAGCACTCACAGTTGGCAACACAACTCAAGCTTTGCTCGTTTGTCAGACAGAGTCCGTAAGCTGTGTCCAAGTAAATGTACAAATATGTGCTGCTTGAGTATTTTTTTAGATAGAAGGTCATCCTCTGTAACATGGCACCAAGAGGGGAAATAAATCTGCAGAGAAAGATTCTTTTAATAAAAAAAACCAACTGTAAAAGAATTACCAGAAGTAAATAGTAGTAGTTAGTAGTAGTAGCAGCAGCAGTAGTAGCAAGGCTGTTTAATTACAATAACCTGCTTATATTAAGATTTCTTTCATTTCTGAGAACAACTAAAATCTGTTCATAATACCTACATATAATAACCAATTATGCAGAATATGAGGCCATTAAATACACGTACAAGATCACTGGCAAATACTGCTTACATTCAAATCAGATACTTAAAACATGCAATTATACTTCATCCTTACTCCCAGCACAAGTCTCATTCATCAAAATGTATAAACTAGGGGGGGGGGGGGAGTAGGAACAGCTTTATTACTTAACGAGGACACAGTTGTGATGTTTCAATGTGAGCCTTAATCATACAAAAAATATACAGGAAGAAGAAATAGAGAGAAAATAAAACATAAATTCACATGAATGCTATGTTAAAAAAAAAATCAAATAAAATGAACAGAGCACTTAGTTGTAACTTGTAAAAAGCCACCTTCAAAAAAAAAAAAAAATTAGGACACAGATAAATCTGCTTTCTACTTACCATCAGAGCTGTAAATATCCACTTGTAAAACACAATTTGATGGTAAATACTTTCTCACATGAAATCTAATAACTTTATGCACAACTTTTCATGAACTTTACAGCTGGCAGCCAGCAAAAATAAAAAAAACAACAAAAAACCACAAAACAGTCTACATTTACTATGCACAAAACAGCCACAGAAACATTATCCACAGAAAACAATCACAAGACAGGAAAAGTAATTTTTAAAAAAAAAAGACATAAAAATATTATGTACAGAATATATGTACACCACAGGAACAATGTACAACAAACTGTCGTGTACTGTCTCCAGCCCAAGAAACGGATAAGAAATAAAGATAAAGAACAAAGAGTGGTGTAAAAAGAAAGATGAAAGAGGTGGCTCAAACAGAAAATGCAGACAGCACAGACAGATGAAGTAGTTGTGGAAGCAGTGGCATCTTGCTCAAGATGGCTGATGATACTTGAAAAAACATTCCGCTGGACACAGATGAGGATTGTCCAGGCATGCTGTGCAGTAGAAGTATGTCCTGACAATCTTATCAGGTCTGCTGCAGTAGGCACAACGCAGCAGTGTCTTCGACATGTTCACTAGGTGATTATTACCTTGGAACCTATTATCTATTGCAGCTTTTGCTCTCCTTCCTCGTGGCATGGGAGATGACATAGTAACACCAGGAATGGTGCTGCTGGCTGCCAGAGATCTCAGGCCTTCAATAAGTTGTTCCTTGAACCAGGACAGAGATCTCTGTTCCCTGGCAGGCTCCTCAGATAACACATATAATATCTGAGCATTCACCTGAATAACTTCCAAAATCCAAGTGAATATCTTTTTACACCACTTCACTGTCTTTCTTGCATGCAAGCCATAGCATGACACCATTTGGTCAATCCTGCCGCACCCATTCATACACATGTTGTACGTGTCAATGATAGTAGGTTTTTCAACCTCCTCCTGTCCTTCGACAACACGAGTTGCGGTTGCTTGTCCGTGTGTTGTCACAACATGGACAGGTTTCTTTGCAGCCCTGTCTCTCCAGGAGACACAGAGAATTTTCTTCTCACCATCTTTCACGTGGTAGATTGCCTCTTTTGGAGCTATATTCTGAGTTTTTGGCTCAGGAGGAAAACCTCCACAGGTCACATTCAATGTGCCAGTGTAGTTGTGGCCTTTTGACTGCAAAAATTCAACAAGTGGAAGACTGGTGTAAAACCTGTCTGCAAAGATGTGATGTGAAGATCTCAGTGGCTCCATCAGTGTATCAAACACTTTCACAGCATTAGTGGGATTGTTATCTCTGGTAGAGGTGTTAGAGCCAAAATACACAACATGTTGAAAACATAACCTGTGATGGAGTCACAAAGCCCATATGTCTTGATGTGATATTTCGATGGTTTCCTAGCTTTATACTGCTTGTGTTTCCAGCATCTCTTGTAGCCTATTACCATCTCATCAATGCTCAAGTCACTGTAGGGGTAAAAGGCTGCTTGAAATGATGCCAACAACTGATTGACAAACGGCTCAATTCTAGACTTGCCTTGACTATCAGCTTCACTGACATGCAACATGGCATAGTATATCAACTGAAACTGATTTATAGAAAACATCTGTCCAAAAAATGCAGTGTGCAAGTGAGGTGTTGTGCTCCAATAATCACTGATTTTGGGTTTAGGTTGCATGCTCATAGCTAATAGTGTTGCCAGAAATTTGTATATTTCATGACGACCAATAGGAACCGACTGATAAAGTATACTGCGCTTCTTTACATTTGCAGTTTGGCTAAGTTTCATAGCACCATGTTCGTTTATGCTGATAATGAGACTGTCCAAAATATCTTCTGTCAACAGTGCCAGGAAAAAGCTCAAAGGTGTCCTATCAGTGCCAAGATTGAGCAAGATACCACTGCCATCATCTTCGTTAGTAGCAGTACCTACTACTTCATCTATCTCTGCTACTCTCCATGTCGAAACTGGTTCTGCATCTGCTATTTGAGCCGCAGAAATATTCCTCTTTGCCCTTTTGGCAGGTGAAGGAGCAGCACTTGTCGTGGGACGACAGTCACTTTCACTATCTGTGTCACTACTTGCAGTCACGAAGTCAGAACTTGGCACATCAGAAGAATTATCAGAATCAGACACATCGTCAGAATCAGAAGGAGATTCATCGTCAGCATAGCGAGATTTCTTACCATATACTGTCCTAAATAACTGTCTAGCAGCCATTGTAGTCTTTCTAACAGGTCTAGAACCAGCTGGGTTACATCCAGTAACACTTGTCATGTTGGAGGGCGTGTTATTTTTCGAATATACTTGCAAAAAAATTTGCACAAAAACTAAACAGAGAATTTCAAAATATGTCCGCCTGGCTTACCCACGCTGAAAGAACAGAAAGACGAGTAATTCCGACATGCGCAGTTAACATGCCAACCAAAATGTAAATTGATTTTTTACTGAAACGAAAAATGTATCAAAGTTTTTTCCTGCGGCATTCAGAAATCGGAAGGGCCAAAGTTTTGGTCGGACGCACGCTTATGCTATCTGTCTAACAGGTCGAGACCTAGCTGGTGTACATCCAGTACCACTTGTCCTCATCGGAGGACGTGTCCATTTTCAAATCTACTTACAAAAGCCAGAGTGTGACTTACATTGACACTGCGCATGTCCCGCGGACTTTGACCCAATAACAATAACACTGGACTTGTGGGGAAAGTATTTCAAGAGAATTTCTTTAACACTTTTCCCTAATCCTTGCTCCTGAGTCGAGCCAGGGAGGATAGAGCGGGCAGGGTCATAACCGAATTCGGGGTGTGACGTTCACTTCTTCCAGGACAGACATTAGAGCCAGTGACATAACCGAATTCGGGGTGTGACGTTCACTTCTTCCAGGACAGACATTACAGCCAGTGACATAACCGAATTCGGGGTGTGACGTTCACTTCTTCCAGGACAGACATTACAGCCAGTGACATAACCGAATTCGGGGTGTGACGTTCACTTCTTCCAGGACAGACATTAGAGCCAGTGACATAACCGAATTCGGGGTGTGACGTTCACTTCTTCCAGGACAGACATTAGAGCCAGTGACATAACCGAATTAGGGGTGTGACGTTCACTTCTTCCAGGACAGACATTACAGCCAGTGACATAACCGAATTCGGGGTGTGACGTTCACTTCTTCCAGGACAGACATTAGAGCCAGTGACATAACCGAATTAGGGGTGTGACGTTTATTTCTTCCAGGACAGACATTAGAGCCAGGGTCAGAACCTTCTTCTTCTTCTTCGTTCACTTCTACCACCAAAAACCGCACTGTGAACCTACTGAATTCACGCATGTGGTCCTCGTTAGGTCCCGTGGTCCCCTGTGTGGTCCAAAATAGACCACACGAGTTCCACGAAAGGACCACAAGGGGTTCAGAGTATCACAGTGCTTTAGCCTGTATTCTTGGTGGGTCTCGGAAGCGGGATTGCGTGACACCGTGGTTTTCATTGCACCAGTTGGTCTAGGGTTGGACTTTCTCACCGGAAGACCTCGACGTGTTTGGAATATCAGTGCACCCCCGCTGGGTGAGAGGCGTTAGCCCACCCAGGCCAGAGTTGGACCTTCTCACCGGAAAACCTCGACGTGTTTTGAGATACCCGTGTATCACCGCCGGGTGAGAGGTGGTTGCCCATCCAGTCCAGGGTTGGACTTTCTCACCGGAAAACCTCAGCGTGATTAGGATACGCAGACATCCCCGCCGGGTGACAGTGGGCACGCGAAATTGCTAGTTTTTCAAAAATTTAAAAGTAAAACTGTTCTTAATAAAACGACAAATAATTAGTGCCATAATCTTCAGCTCTTTCCGTGCCGTCGGGGAAACACGCGGACCTTTGTCGCCAAGAAAAAATGTGCGGGTGTTTCGATAATTTTGGAGTATGGTTGAAAAAAAGTGAATTTAAAATATTATTTCCATGTTAAAATTATACTAACACATCAAAAAGAGATAAATGAATGAAGGTTCTAGAAATGTATAGTTTTTGTAGTAAAAAATAACTGGTGAGAAAATAACACAAAATATTTAGCCCCCCCCCCCCCAAAAAAAAAATCTATAAAACATTAAAATAGTTGCCTACTTACCAAGAGCTGTAAATATCACATGTCACACACAATTTGAAGATACAATGAATTCCTTCCATAAAATATAACTTTGTAGACAAAGTGACAAATAAAAAACACAACAGAAAACATTCAGAACTCGGTGTAGAGCAGCTTGCCGCAATTTATGAAGTGTGAGGGGCCCTGAAAAGGGCCATTCAAGGGCTGATGTTGACTGGGAGGGGTCCTGGAAATTACTATAATTTATGTGCAGCACTTTTTATGAATGTTACAGCTCGCAGCAAGCAGACGATATAGACTTATTAAATAGAGTGTAGAGCATATCCCTCACCTCACCTACGGCTATTACAGTACTTAGAACCTCGTTTCAGTATAAAATCATTTCACATTTTGGTTGGCATGTTAACTGCGCATGTCAGAATTATCCATCATTCTATTCTTTCAGCGTGGGCAGGCCAGGCGGACATATTTTGAAATTCTCTGTTCAGCTTCGTACATGTGTTTATAAGTATATTCGAAAAATGGACACGCCCTCCGACATGACAAGTGTTACTGGATGTAACCACGCTAGTTCTAGACCTGTTAGAAAGACTGCAATGGCTGCTAGACAGTTATTTAGGACAGTATGTGGTAAGAAATCTCGCTATGCTGACGATGAATATCATTCTCACCATTCTGGTTCTGACGATGTGTCTGATTCTGATAATTCTTCTGATGTGTCAAGTTCTGACTTCGTGACTGCAAGTAGTGACACAGAAAGTGAAAATGACTGTCGTCCCTCGACAAGTGCTGCTCCTTCACCTGCCAAAAGGGCAAAGAGGAATGTTTCTGCGGCTCAAACAGCAGATGCAGAACCAGTTTCGACATGGAGAGTAGCAGAGATAGATGAAGTAGTAGGTACTGCTACTAACGAAGATGATGGCAGTGGTATCTTGCTCAATCTTGGCACTGATAGGACACCTTTGAGCTTTTTCCTGGCACTGTTGACAGAAGATATTTTGGACAGTCTCATTATCAGCATAAATGAACATGCTGCTATGAAACTTAGCCAAACTGCAAATGTAAAGAAGCGCAGTAGACTACATCAATGGGTACCTGTTGGTCGTCATGAAATATACAAATTTCTGGCGACAATAATAGCCATGAGCATGCAACCTAAACCCAAAATCAGTGATTATTGGAGCACCACACCTCACTTGCACACTGCATTTTTTGGACAGATGTTTTCTAGGAATCAGTTTCAGCTTATATACAACACTATGTTGCATATCAGTGAAGCTGATAGTCAAGGCAAGTCCAATATTGAGCCATTTGTCAATCAGTTGCTGGCATCATTTCAAGCAGCCTTTTACCCCTACAGTGACTTGAGCATTGATGAGATGGTAATAGGCTACAAGAGATGCTTTAAACACAAGCAGTATAAAGCTAGGAAACCTTCGAAATATCACATCAAGACGTATGGGCTTTGTGACTCCATCACAGGTTATGTTTTCAACATGTTGGTGTATTTTGGCTCTAACACCTCTACCAGAGATGACAATCCCACTAATGCTGTGAAAGTGTTTGATACACTGATGGAGCCACTGAGATCTTCACATCACATCTTTGCAGACAGGTTTTACACCAGTCTTCCACTTGTTGAATTTTTGCAGTCAAAAGGCCACAACTACACTGGCACATTGAATGTGACCTGTGGAGGTTTTCCTCCTGAGCCAAAAACTCAGAATATAGCTCCAAAAGAGGCAATCTACCACGTGAAAGATGGTGAGAAGAAAATTCTGTGTGTCTCCTGGAGAGACAGGGCTGCAAAGAAACCTGTCCATGTTGTGACAACACACGGACAAGCAACCGCAACTCGTGTTGTCGAAGGACAGGAGGAGGTTGAAAAACCTACTATCATTGACACGTACAACATGTGTATGAATGGGTGCGGCAGGATTGACCAAATGGTGTCATGCTATGGCTTGCATGCAAGAAAGACAGTGAAGTGGTGTAAAAAGATATTCACTTGGATTTTGGAAGTTATTCAGGTGAATGCTCAGATATTATATGTGTTATCTGAGGAGCCTGCCAGGGAACAGAGATCTCTGTCCTGGTTCAAGGAACAACTTATTGAAGGCCTGAGATCTCTGGCAGCCAGCAGCACCATTCCTGGTGTTACTATGTCATCTCCCATGCCACGAGGAAGGAGAGCAAAAGCTGCAATAGATAATAGGTTCCAAGGTAATCACCTGGTGAACTATGAGAACAGCAGGAAGGACTGTGCCTACTGCAGCAGACCTGATAAGAGGGTCAGGACAAAGTTCTACTGCACCAAGTGCCTGGACAGACCTCATCTGTGTCCAGAAGAATGTTTTGAGAAGTATCATCAGCCATCTTGAGCAAGATGCTACTGCTTCCACAACTTCATCTATCTGTGCTGTCTGGATTTTCTGTTTGGGCCACTTCTTTCATCTTTCTTTTCATACCATTCTAACATGGTTATCTTTATTTCTTATCCATTTCTTGGACCGGCGACAGTAGATGACAATGTGTTGCAAAGTGTTCATGCGTTATTCTGTAAATATTAATTTGTGCTCTTTTTTTTCCACTTTTCATGTCTTGTATATATATTCTGTTCATAATGTTTTTTGTCTGTTTCATACATATCAAATGTATACTGCTTGTTTATTTTTATATTTTTTTGTCTGCTCGCTTCCGCTGTAACGTGCATAAAAAGTCCTGCACATAAATGTACAGTAATTTCCAGGGCCACCCAGTCAACAGCAGCCCTTGAATGGCCCTTTTCAGTGCCCCTCACACTTCACAGATTTCGTCATGGCTAGTTGCTCTACACCGAGTTCTGAATGTTTTCTGTTGTGGTTTTATTTGTCACTTTGTCTACAAAGTGATATTTTATGGAAGGAATTCATTGTATCTTCATATTGTGTGTGACATGTGATATTTACAGTTCTTGGTAAGTAGACAGCTATTTTAGTGTTTTACAGTTAAATATTTTGTCTAATTTTCTCACCAGTTAATTTTTACTACAAAAACTATACATTTCTGGAACCTTAATTCATTTACCTCGTTTTTGATGTGTTAGTATAATTTTAACATGTAAATAATATTTTAAATTCACTTTTTTTTTTCAACCATGCTCCACAATTATAAAAACACCCGCGTTTTTTTTCTTCGTGCCAAACGTCCGCGTGTTTCCCCGCTTGCAGGGAAAGAGCTGAAGATTATGGCCCTAATTATTTGTCGTTTTATTAAGAACAGTTTTACTTTTAAATTGCTGAAAAAAATTTCGCATGCCCACTGACTGTTTGTCCCGGACGGAGTAAACGTTTCACCCCGAAATTGGTTCGGACCCTGTCTCTAATGTCTGTCCTGGAAGAAGTGAATGTCACACCCCGAATTCGGTTATGACCCTGCCCCCTCTATCCTCCCTGGCTCGACTCAGGTGCAAGGATTAGGGAAAAGTGTTAAAGAAATTCGCTTGAAATACTTTCCCCCACAAGTCCAGTGTTATTGGTATGGGGTCAAGGGCCGCGGGACATGCGTAGTGTCAATGTAAGTCTCACTCTGGCTTTTGTAAGTAGATTTGAAAATGGACACGTCCTCCGAGAAGACAAGTGGTACTGGATGTACACCAGCTAGGTCTCGACCTGTTAGACAGACAGCATAAGCGTGCGTCCGACCAAAACTTTGATACATTTTTCGTTTCAGTATAGAATCAATTCACATTTTGGTTGGCATGTTAACTGCGCATGTCAGAATTACCCGTCATTCTGTTCCTTCAGCGTGGGCACGCCAGGCAGACATATTTTGAAATTCTCTGTTCAGTTTTGTGCAAGTGTTTATAAGTATATTCGAAAAATGGACACGCCCTCCGACATGACAAGTGTTACTGGATGTACCCCAACTAGTTCTAGACCTGTTAGAATGACTACAATGGCTGCTAGACAGTTATTTAGGACAGTATATGGTAAGAAATCTCGCTATGCTGACGATGAATCTCTTTCTGATTCTGACGATGTGTCTGATTCTGATAATTCTTCTGATGTGCCAAGTTCTGACTTCGTGACTGCAAGTAGTGACACAGAAAGTGAAAATGACTGTCGTCCCTCGACAAGTGCTGCTCCTTCACCTGCCAAAAGGGCAAAGAGGAATGTTTCCGCGGCTCAAACAGCAGATGCAGAATCAGTTTCGACATGGAGATTAGCAGAGATAGATGAAGTAGTAGGTACTGCTACTAACGAAGATGATGGCAGTGGTATCTTGCTCAATCTTGGCACTGATAGGACACCTATGGGCTTTTTCCTGGCACTGTTGACAGAAGATATTTTGGACAGTCTCATTATCAGCATAAATGAACATGCTGCTATGGAACTTAGCCAAACTGCAAATGTAAAGAAGCGCAGTAGACTACATCAGTGGGTACCTGTTGGTCGTCATGAAATGTACAAATTTCTGGCGACATTATTAGCCATGAGCATGCAACCTAAACCCAGAATCGGTGATTATTGGAGCACCACACCTCACTTGCACACTGCATTTTTTGGACAGATGTTTTCTAGAAATCAGTTTCAGTTGATATACTATGCCATGTTGCATGTCAGTGAAGCTGATAGTGAAGGCAAGTCCAAAATTGAGCCATTTGTCAGTGAGTTGTTGGCATCATTTCAAGCAGCCTTTTACCCCTACAGTGACTTGAGCATTGATGAGATGGTAATAGGCTACAAGAGATGCTTTAAACACAAGCAGTATAATGCCAGCAAACCTTCGAAATATCACATCAAGACGTATGGGCTTTGTGACTCCATCACAGGTTATGTTTTCAACCTGTTGATGTATTTTGGCTCTAACACCTCTACCAGTGCTGACAATCCCACTAATGCTGTGAAAGTGTTTGATACACTGATGGAGCCACTGAGATCTTCACATCACATCTTTGCTGACAGGTTTTACACCAGTCTTCCACTTGTTGAATTTTTGCAGTCAAAAGGCCACAACTACACTGGCACATTGAATGTGACCTGTGAAGGTTTTCCTCCTGAGCTAAAAACTCAGAATATAGCTCCTAAAGAGGCCATGTACCATGTGAAGGATGGTGAGAAGAAAATTCTGTGTGTCTCCTGGAGAGACAAGAATGCAAAGAAACCTGTCCATGTTGTGACAACATATGGACAAGCCACCACAACTCATGTTGTCGAAGGACAGGAGGAGGTTGAAAAACCTACCGTCATTGATACGTACAACATGTGTATGAATGGGTGCGACAGGATTGACCAAATGGTGTCATGTTATGGCTTGCATGCAAGAAAGACAGTGAAGTGGTGTAAAAAGATATTCACTTGGATTTTGGAGGTTGTTCAGGTGAATGCTCAGATATTATATGTGTTATCTGAGGAGCCTGCCAGGGAACAGAGATCTCTGTCCTGGTTCAAGGAACAACTTATTGAAGGCCTGAGATCACTGGCAGCCAGCAGCACCATTCCTGATGTTACTATGTCACTTCCGAGGCCACGAGGGAGAGTGCATGGTCGATCACATACTAGGTTGCAAGGTAATAATCACCTGGTGAGGAGGACAAAATCACTCATTCGATGTGCCTACTGCAGCAGACCGGATAAGATTGTCCGTACAGTGTTCTACTGCACAGCATGCTTGGACAGACCTCATCTGTGTCCAGCGGAATGTTTTTTCAAGTATCATCAGCCATCTTGAGCAAGATGCCACTGCTTCCACAACTACTTCATCTGTCTGTGCTGTCTGCATTTTCTGTTTGAGCCACCTCTTTCATCTTTCTTTTTACACCACTCTTTGTTCTTTATCTTTATTTCTTATCCGTTTCTTGGACTGGAGACAGTACATGACAGTTTGTTGTACATTGTTCCTGTGGTGTACATATATTCTGTACATAATATTTTTATGTCATTTTTTTTCTTTTACTTTTCATGACTTGTATATATATTCTGTACATAATGTTTCTGTGGCTGTTGTGTGCATAGTAAATGTAGACTGTTTTGTGGTTTTTGTTTGTTTGTTTTTTTTATTGCTGGCTGCCAGCTGTAAAGTTCATGAAAAGTTGTGCATAAAGTGATTAGATTTCATTTACCATCAAATTGTGTTTTACAAGTGGATATTTACAGCTCTGATGGTAAGTAGAAAGCAGATTTATCTGTGTGTCTTAATTTTTTTTTTGGGGGGGGGAATTTTTTACAAGTTACACCAAATTGCACTATTCATTTTATTTGATTTTTTTTTAACACAGCATTCATGTGAATTTATGTTTTATTTTCTCTCTCTATTTCTTCTTCCTGTATATTTTTTGTATGATTAAGGCTCACATTGAAACATCACAACTGTGTACTCGTTAAGTAATAAAGCTGTTCCTACTTCCCCCCCCCCCCCAGTTTATACATTTTGATGAATGAGACTTGTGCTGGGAGTAAGGATGAAGTATAATTGCATGTTTTTAGTATCTGATTTGAATGTAAGCAGTATTTGCCAGTGATCTTGTACGTGTATTTAATGGCCTCATATTCTGCATAATTGGTTATTATATGTAGGTATTACGAACAGATTTTAGTTGTTCTCAGAAATGAAAGAAACCATAATATAACAGGTCAGCCTTATCCTACATCCATACAGGACTTCTCACAGCAGGTTATTGTAATTAAACAGCCTTGCTACTACTGCTGCTGCTACTACTACTAACTACTACTATTTACTTCTGGTAATTCTTTTACAGCTGGTTTTTTATTACAAAAGATTCTTTCTCTGCAGATTTATTTCCCCTCTTGGTGCCATGTTACAGAGGATGCCTTCTATCTAAAAAAAGGACTCAAGCAGCACATATTTGTACATTTACTTGGACACAGCTTACAGACTCTGTCTGATGAACGAGCAAGGCCTGAGCTGTGTTGCCAACTGTGAGTGCTATAAAATATGTGACGTACATTCAACAGACGATCAGTTCAAGATATGTTTATCAGTGTTATAGAATTTTTTAAAATGACATTGAATTTGGTAATTCTGAAATAATTATTTGCAAATGATCATTTTCATCAAAATGAAGATACAACACATCCCTGAATAGATTATTTTTAGAGACATCTATCATACACTGAAGTACAACTAACATACATTAAAGCTACAGTATATTGTAGTTTTTCAAGGTGAAAGTTGATGATTTAAATATGGCCGGAGGCGCACCAGTCACCCAGACTGTAGAAATGTCTACCTGGTTTTCATCGAGCTTTTCATCCTCATCAAGAAATTTTATACCTACAAATTTGACTACACCAGGCAATGTGAAATGTGTTTTTGAATTGAAACAGTGATAATTAAGCACTTTCTGAAAATGTTTCTGAAATACAACACTGCTGGTGAGACTCTTTGAATGCCGTGCGTGGAATGAAGCTCCTACCGGTCAAGGAAGAAACTGCAGAAAAAGAAATAAAAGTTGCTGTGCGGCGCCGATGTGAAAAGGTGAAGGAAAGGATAAAGTGAAATTTAATGGGTATGTCCAGTAGTATCGCTACAAGAGCTACACTTACCACGGCACCTCTGCTCTAGAGGTCGGCCACGTCCGAAATACACCCACACTGGTGAAATAAGCCTAAACTGGCACACACCAGGGGTGAAACTTGATGGCCAGGCATGTCACACCACCTCCTCTCTAGAGGTTGGTCACACCCGATATACACCCATACTGGTGAAATATGCCTAACCGGCTCACACCAGGGGTGAAACTTGAATGCTAAGTATGTCGCGGTACCTCTGCTCTAGAGGTCGGTCATATCCCAAACACGCCCATACTGGGATAATATGCCTAAACCGGCTCAACCCAGGGGTGGAAGTCACAAGTGGTGAGGACTAGTTCTCCTGGACAAAAGCTCCATCCTGGTCACAACTAGGAAGGGTAGTGGCCACGACCACAAAATGCTGAAGTCGGAGACACTGGACCAGGGCAGTCTAGATAGGCAACCACCTCTCACCCAGCGGGGATGTATGTGTATCCTAATCGTGCTGAGGTTTTCCGGTGAGAAAGTCCAACACTGGGCTGGACGGACAACCACCTCTCACTCGGCGGTGATACACAGGTATCTCAAAACATGTCGAGGTTTTCCAGTGAGAAAGTCCAACTCTGGCCTGGGTAGGCTACCACCTCTCACACAGCGGGGATTTACTGATATCCAAAACACGTCGAGGTCTTCCGGTGAGAAAGTCCAACTCTAGACTAAACTGGTGCAACGAAAACCACGGTGTCATGCAATCTTGCTTCTGAGACCCACCAAGAATACAGGCTCAAGCCCTGAGATACTCTGAACCTCTTGTGGTCCTCTCAGGGATCTCTTGTGGTCCTTGCAGGGACCACAGGAGTAAATTCAGTAGGATCACAGGGTGGTCCTGGTGGTGGAAGAAGAAGAAGATCTGAAATACTAAGGTAAAAGTATGAGTCATTGCACACGATCAAACAATAAGTGCTCTGCTGTCTAGTCAGCAGTTGACCAGAAACTGCCAACTAGTTTTGCTGTCAGCACTAACTCTGTAGCTAGTGTCATCATTCCTCTTCCTTTCCAGAGTGTTAACCCTGGTACCTTCTTTTTTTTTTTTTCTTGAGGCTGGGTGAGCCCAGGGGTTCTTGTGAACCATGGTCTTACCCCCCCCCCCCTCCCCACTGTGGTGAGTGTAAATCAAAACAGGGTCAAAATCCAAACTTCCTCATCACCTGCAATTACCTCCTATGCTGTGATGTCTGTGCATTTCAGTCTGAAACATCCAATTTTGCCATGGTTTATATTTAGGACCAGCCTGCATTCCTGTTTGGAATCCCTGTTTCCTCTTTCAGACTGTGGTCTTTTTGCTGGGGGACACCACATAGAGACAGAGTAGGGTCTTGATCAGCTTTGGCTTGCTAACCGATGCAGTCATCTATGGTTTGTTGCCAGCTACACAACCTGCTCAGGCCAAGTACCTGGCCAGACCTAGGCTTCTAGAGAAGCTCTGTGGTGATGCTGAAAACCAGAGACGAACATCCTCTGAACTGTAAATCAGTTTCTAAATGCTGGAAGGAGATTAGAGCACAGATAGATTTGTATGGAGCACAATGATGATGATGATAACTAAATAGGTAATATGTTTTTCTTCTTTTCATCCACATACAGCTGTCTCATTGGCTATCAGTCATGTTGGCTACAGTGGTGGTGTCATGTAACTTGCTGCCATAACTAAAGATGGGATTTAAGAGTTAATGTCCTGACCAGAGATCAGATTTCAAAGTTCTGTGAGGGCAGTCTTTATATTCATATTTTTGTGTTTATATTAAGTATTCATAATTGCTGCATCGCCTGTGCCAGTGAATATTGCATTGCACAGAATGTTCATCAATGGTCCTTCATATCAGTCCTTTATGATGAGCCACCCGGAAGTCCATCACAGTTCACCATTGGCCAGATAAATATAAGTAAGAACTATCAGTGCTGTCTATATGAAGCTCACATTGGTGCCATAGCACTAAACTTAGTAGCTTAGCACACAGAGCCAACCTCCATCTTGAAAGCCTTGACAACAGTGTTGCTCATTTGACATGTTTATACCTGCCTTGACAACAGTGTTGCTCATTTGACATGTTTATACCTTTCTGTTCACACTGCACTCAATCGAAAAGCAGAGACATCATAGGGCATAAGCGCTTTCAACAGGCAGTGCTGAAATACAGCTCTATGTCAAACGTCATAGCAGTCACAGTGTGGCTTGTGTGAGCGTGAAACAGTCAGATGCGATCTACCACCACTGCTGAACTGGAAGCTTTCTGTGTTTATAGTTTCAGTTCAGTGTTAGTTTAAGACTGAGGGTAAAAATGGTGCTGGTAAAGTTTGTGATGGTGATGAAAGTTTGAGAAGTAAAAGTTGTGCTAGTAAAGTTTGTGATGGTGATGAAAGTTTGAGAAGTAAAAATGGTGCTAGTAAAGTTTGTGACAGTGAGAGTTTCATGTGACAGTATTGTGTATGATTTGACAGTGTTATATTTATTAACAACAGATATGAGAATGCCTAGGGTGCTGGTATGCCAGTCTCTGATTACAGACTACTGATAAGCAGAGTGATAAGTTCTTTGTCATAATCATTATCTCACTTACTCTCATTTTTTTTTTGTTTTTCATCTGAATTTTATGTTCACACGCACCGCCACCTCTTTTCCCCAACCCACAAGGATTCTCAAACTATTTTCAATCAGGGAAACATTTCATTCATTGATTCTCATTCTGTTTTTGTTTTTTTTTTTTTTGTTCGGTCTTGTTTCAATATATTTTTGCAACCCTTGGTATTCTACCCCCATGCCATTTTTGTCAGCTTGATAAGATGTTTTCTCTGGGCATTTGTTTGATTTTGAATACTTTTTCATGTATGTCTTGTTGATTTTAATAAACAATGAAAAATTTTCTCTCTTTCTTTATTTTTTTAGTTTGTTTGAATGTAAGAATTTGAAACTGAAGAGACATTGTGTATGAAACTAGCACAGCTATATTGAACTAGGTTCTCATACAAAAGGATGAGCTGTAGTCTTCTAATTCAGTCAGCCCTTGAAGTGTGAAAAAAGCTACACAATCAGTGCTGGATGTGGCAGTCGGTGCATTCAAGAAACACAATCTCAGATTTTTGTGTAAAAACAGAATTTGGGATTGTGCTTATGTAGGTATAGGTTAAAGTTGACTGTTGGTGAAAGCTAATAAATGAATGTCTTTAAATTTTAGGCTGCCAGATAACACCTGTGACACACAAACACTCTTTATTATCGTTCATTGTAACTGCCGTGTTTTAACAATAAATGCTATCATATCATAATGTTATTAACACCCTGGATGACGGCTTTGATAAATTGACAGATACCATGGGACCACTTTTTGTACTTTTTTTTTTTTTTTTTGTAGGTGACATAAACAAAAGATTTATGTATAAATATAACCACCTTGATTCATATTACATGCTTTACACATAAGTCAAAACCGCAGCTTATAATTTTTGCGTAAATTTAGCAAATGTATCTTATCTTATATCTTATATCCTTCCCGTGCCGTTAGACGTCACATAGGGCTCGCAAAGTAGTTCGCCAATATTTCCTGTCTTCGGCGAGTCTTTCAACCTCAACAAAGGATTTTATGCCTGTTAACTTGGCCTCTCTTAATAATGTTCTCTTCAGAGTTTCACGCGGTCTGTCCCTTTTTCTTCGACCTGTTATGTTCCACTTGATAGCAAATGTATATATATTTTTTATTATGATTTGGATCATATTTGTTAATCATTACTTTTCTAGATCATGATTATCAATAATCAGCATTTGAGACTATATCACATTTTTTCACAATTTATTTTTAAAGAAATTGATATTTGAAAATAGAATCAATGTATTCTTCCCTTTCTGTTTGTAACAAATTTTATGAAAAACATTTAATTGTGAGAATACACTACAAGTTATTATAATTCTTCACATCTTTTTCTTCAGTTCATTGCAAGTGGTGAAATAATATTTACGTGAGGTGGTTGTCAGTCAGTTACCGTTACTGGCTTAGAGTCGCATTCAAGAAAGAAATGCTGATCTTGATGAAGGAGAAATGTCTACTCAGTTTTCTACCGGTGTATAATGTTCTACCACATCCCGACATTCCTGATCAGAAATTGCTTTTCCTAATTAGATTTTTAAAACACGTCTCTTACTGGATGATAACTTCCTAATCTGTTACATGTATTAATTAAACTAAATGTGTTGATGTATTAAAAAAAGTTGCATCTAAATTTTTTTTATCTGTTTTTCATGTTTTTACCTGTTGTATTGTTTTTGTATGTGATCCCTGTAAAGTGCGTTTGCCGAAATATTGGTTTGTTATGTTCATTTGTATGTGTTCATCTTGCTTTCTGCCATTCTTGTTTCTGCCCATTTTCCTCAATCTTTCTATTTTTTTTTTGTGATTAAAACTAAACAATACACCTCCATCTAATGAGATGGCTATAGCAAAAAGGTAGAACTAGAGAACATACGCTTTGCAGAACAGGTATACAGGAGACACACTTAACCAAAGATGCCGCCTTTAAAATCAAAGGCTACCGGTGTTTTAGATCACATCGACAGGACAGAAGTAAAGGAAGAGTACTCACACTTGTTAAGAATAATATCAGTACATGCCAGGTGGCCAAGTACGTAGAAGGAGCCGAATGCCAGATGATCCATCTAAAAACCAGTAATACAGACTTTCTACCTGCTTGCTCTAGAAACAATCCCATATAAAGAGAGACTGATGGTCTGTGGTGATTTTAACAGTTATTCCCAGAACTGTGGCTATGACCACATAGATGAGAGGAGAGGAAGTTGAGAGCTGGCAGGATAATAATGGACTTCTCCTAATCAACCAGCCAATGGATCCCCCCAACATTTTACTCAAGGGTTTGGCATACAACCTCAACACCAGATCTGGCATTCCACTCTCCAGACCTGAAGTGGAGCATTATATGCGAAGTTGGAAAACAACTTGGAGGTAGCGACCATCAACCAGTCTTCCTGACAATAGAAAATGAACTCCTTAACACCAATAGCCTTCTCCCCAGATGAAACTATAAAAAAGCAAACTGGACAATGTACAGACATCTTACAGGTGTCATGGTTGGACAGCTGTCCATAGAAGGTAAAGATATCAACATCATAGTGAAGGAATTCAATGCTTGTATCCTTCAGACTGCTTGTGAAACCATTCCCAGAGGATCTCGATGGGACTATATTAACCACACTGGTCTAGTGAGCTGGCAAAATTCCATGATGACGTGGAAACAGCTCAAAATCAAGCAAAAAATAGTCCATGCCAAGAACACCACAATAGTTACCAATATGCTAAGGCCAAATTTCAGAGAGCCAACCTGCAAGCCAGACGGGAAAGTTGGAGAGAGAAAACAGAGTCCCTAAACTTTGAAAAAGATGGAAGAAAACTGGAAACTAATCAAGCAGTTAAATGATGAGAGTACTGGAAGAAGTACAAAGATTGCACTAATAGAGGATTGGAAAACTCTTACAGGTAAGCAGGTAGCAGATCACTTTGCTCGCATGATTGCACAGAACTGTAACATTGATATCCATCCAGAGAAAGAGCGTGCAGTGCGCATTGACCCACATAAAGAAGAGGAACAAGTCAGAAAAGTGGAGGTCATGGATGCACCAATCACATGCAGTGAGTTAGACCTAGCAGTCAGTAAAATGAAATTGAGGAAATCACCAGGACCAGATGGAGTGTCCATTGAAATGATCAAGACGCTGGGAAAGCTGTTGGATATTTTCAGTATGTGCTGGAGCACAGGTAAGTTACCTCAGATCTGAAAGGAAGCAAGCATGGTACCACTGCTAAAGCTATTGAAAAAAACAGTGATACGGCCTCAAACTAAAGGCCAATCAGTCTCACTAGCTGCCTCTGCAAAACAATGGAATGCATCATTGACCTGAGGCTAAAATTTTACCTAGAAAGTGAAAACCTCATTCCACAACAAGGATTTAGGCAGTATTACAGTACAGAAGAGAAGTGACCTATCTCTCAAGAGACTGAGGGCGCATACCAAGAGAAAAAACCTTGTACTAGCTGCGTGGATAGACCCAAGAAAGCTTTTGATAAAGTATGGAAAAAAATGTCTGCTGTGGAAACTAAGAAACTGCAATGTGAATGGAAAACTATACAACTGGATAAAGTCCTATTTACACAATAGAAGGGTTAGAGTAGTAACGGATGGACACCAAAGCCAGAAAGTACTGGTGCGACATGGTGTACCGCAAGGAGGAGTCCTTTCACGTATACTATTCCTGGTATTTATTAATGATCTGGTCATGTGGTGTACAGAAGAATACGTGACAGTTACTACACAGAGACTCCAAAGAGCAGCAGACATCTTGACATCATGGATAAACAAATGGTGTGTAAGTATCAACACAAAGAAATTGAGTACCACTCTGTTCACTCTCTCATCTAAACAGAAAGGTAAGATCTTTGTAAATGAAATATTCTTAAGGATGGACAACCAACCCACTTACTTAGAAGCGACTCTTGACTCAAAACTGACCTGTAAGCAACACATCAGCAGTGTAGAAGCAAAACCCAGAAGAAAACTAGCCATATTAAGAAAACTGAGTGGAACCACATGGGGAGCTAGTGAAAGAATCCCGCGTTTGCAGTTCCATTTCCAAGACGCATTCCAACCTTCATCATCCCAATCCACTTCCGATGATGACCTTTTCTTCTCTAAACAACCATCCACCTGGACACCTTCAGCAGGAGCGTCTCATTCCTTGGACCTCTACACTGATCACACTTTCCATAAAATCCGCAAGCTTCGCCTTCCCCGTGTACGACACTCTAACCTGACCCCCGGGGAGCAGCGCGCACTTTCACAACTCCAGCGCAGGCGAAATATCGTGATCAAGCGTGCAGACAAGGGCGGGGCCATTGTTTGTTTGAAGAAAGAGCTGTACATCCAAGAGGCCATGGGCCAGCTAAGCAACATTAAATTTTATGCCTCTCGCCCCTAAGATCCGACTCTGGCCAACAACCATGTTCGTGACACGAAACTCATCCGCAAGACTGGTCTTTCTCCCTCGGCTACTCATCTTCACATCCGTGACAGCTGCTTAGGGAAGCCATCCTTTTATCTACTCCCTAAGATTCACAAACCAGGCAACCCAGGAAGGCCCATAGTGTCCGCTTGTTCCTGCCCTACGGAACAAATCTCGGATTTTCTTGACAGCATCTTTCAACCTCTGGTCACTAGTCTGCCCACTTATCCGAACACGAATCATGCTTCCATTGCTTTTGAGACCCTTACACTCCTGCCTGGTCACACCTACCGTATCTTCACCCTTGATGTAGTGTCCTTATACACATCCATCCCGCATGATAAGGGACTTCAGGCGGTCAAGTTCTTTCTGAACAAAAGACGTCTACTATTCTGCGCCTTACACGACTTGTCCTCCAACTCAATTCTTTTGAATTCAATGGCCTTTACTTCGACCAGATTAATGGTGTGGCCATGGGTACCAAAATGGACCCCAGCTACGCGTGTCTGTTCATGGGCCACTTCGAACACAAGGTTCTGAGAGCCTTTACAGCCCCATTTCCCGCCTTCTATAGACGTTACATAGATGACGGCACTGGTGTCACATCAGTGCCAGAGGAAGATCTTGACAGCTTTATTAGTTTTGTTAAGGAGTACAGTCCTGTCATTTCTTTCACTCCCGTGTCTCTGCTACTTCCGCTAACTTTCTTGACATTGCCGTCACTATCGGCCTTTCAGGGCTCACAACTTCTATCCACTTTAAACCTACAGACTCTCATAGCTATCTCTTGTTCTCTTCTTCGTCCCATCCCAGGTCGTGTAAGGACTCTATTCCTTTTTCCCAGCTTCTCAGGTTACGACGTTTGTGTAATGAGGATTTGGATTTCCAGGATCAAGGCCATAAAATGCTAGATTTCTTCTATCAACGCGGCTATCCAGAACATGTTCTCTCGTCATCTTGGAACCGCATCAGCCATATATCGCGGCAACAAGCCCTCACTCCTTAACCGCAATGTAGCTCGGACAGAGTTAACCTGGTACTCACGCACCACCCTCATAGCTTGGCAGTTAAAAACATACTATTTCGCCATCTCCATCGCCTTCAGACCGAGCCTGATACACGTGAACTTTTTGGGGGAACCCCCATTGGTGGCGTACAGACGGGATAAGAACCTCAGGGACCTTTTAATTCGTAGTCACCTTAAGACAGATGACACTTTTTATGGTACCAGACGTTGCGGACGCCGTAGATGCAACACTTGTCCTTTTGTTGTCTAGGTTAGCCAGATCTCCTTCCCTAAGTTCAGGAGGGTTTCACCTGTACTTCATACTTCACGCAATGTTATTTATCCTATTATGTGCAAACGTTGCGGTTTGAAGTACATAAGGGAGACTGGTTTATGCTTAGGAGATCGATTTCGCCAACATCTTAATGATATTTCTAGGAGGGCCTGGACACCTGTGGCTAAACATTTTTACCTTAGCAACCATAGGGGAAAACAGGACATTTCTGTTAGTGCGATCCGCTCTTGTTGCTGCTGATGTACGATCTCAGAGGGTCCTAGAACAGCGCCTTACTTTCCAGGCTGGCTGTCTCCACCCAGCTGGAATTAACGTCTTCAGTTTTCTGTAACTTCTTTAGTTTTCCACCCCCCTCCCTTTTTTAAAACTCTCTTTCTTCTAGCTAGCCCTCCCTACCGCCACCTTCTTTTCTTCCCTGGCAACATATTGGTGTTTATAGGGTCTTGTCCTATTCACCAGTTTCATATTTTCTCCTTGCAGGTGTTTATGTTCTTCATTCATTATCTCTCGTCTCCACCCCCCCCCCCCCGACACCTTCCCATCTAGCGGCTATAATGTTTCTATTGCTTTTCTACCACTTGTTTTCCTCCTCCTCTCTCTCTCTCTCCACCTCTTCTTTACGATTGGCTCTATCGGCGTATCCTTTGTGTGGCCCGCGTGGTCCCTATGCATTTCTGTTTCCTACTTCTGGAGGAGGCCATATTAAGATAAGTCCTTCGTTTAGTTATTTGTTTTTGTCTCGTTTTGCCTGTAATCCTCGAAAAAGGCTCACGCCGAAATTACGGATGTTGTATGTTTTTCATATATACATTCTCGTACTTTCTATTCTTTTTTTTCTCACTTTACTCACTCCCTCTGCCACTTTGTAAAACTACACCATACACCTCTATCTAACTCCAATAAATGAGAAACATCTTAGGCAACAGATCCATATAAAAGGAAACAAGATTTCGAGTACTTAAATGTTACACCGAGCCAATTTTGTTTTATGGGTGTGAAGCATGATTTATGAATAAGAGAGTAGAGCCAGAAATGGAGGCCATGGAAATGTGGTTTACAAGACGGATGTTGAAGGTACCATGGACAGCCAAAAAAAAAAAAAAAGCAATGAAGACGTCTTAAGAGAGGCTGGAATTAAAAAGCAAATTATAGCAAAGATCAGAGACTGACAAGCGAGATTTGTAGGACGTTTTCTGAGAAGAGGAAAATTGGAACACATTGTGGCAAATGGAAAAACTGAAGGAAGAAGAGACAGAGAGAAGTTACTGGATGGGCTGTCAGTATCTCTCTCTCTCTCTGAACCTTAAGTGCCCAGGGCACATGGGGCTTCCCCAAGGGTTTTCCACAAATGCCTGTCCTTCGCCTTTTTTTTTGCTATTGCCCAGGTGAGCCCTCTATTGCTCAACATCCTTTCTGTTGTTCTTCTCCATGTCTCTTTTGGCCTACCCTTACTTCTGTTCCCCTGTGGTGTCCATCTTAGTGCTATTTTTGGTAGTGAGTTGTCAGTCATTCGGAACACATGTCCCAACCATCGCCAGCGTCTTTCCTCAATAATTGTTGTCAGTGGTTTCATCTGCATTTCTGCTAATAAGATGTTATTTCTTATGGTGTTTGGCCAAAATATTTTTCTAATTCTTCGTAAACATTTAGTCTGGAAAGAATTCAACTTGTTTTCTATGGTTTTGGTGATTTTCCAGCATTCACTTCCATAGAGTAGTACACTTAGAACATTACTCTTAAATATCCTGATTTTCATATTTATGCTTAGTTTATTTGATTTCCATATAGTCTGCAGCATTGCAAAAGTCTGGTTTGCTCTAGTAAGTCTGCTGTTGATGTCCTCTGTGCTGTCTCCATTTTCTACTACTCTGCTGCCAAGGTATACAAATTCGTTGACCTCCTCCACTAACTTGCTATCTACTCTGAGTACATTTCTGTTGTTCACATTTTGTTTCATTAATTTTGTCTTTCCTACGTTGATCTTTAGTCCTATGTTGTTTGCATTCTGAGTTAGCTTGTTTATTTTATCTTACATATCTTTGTGACTGCTTGATAATAGACAGATGTCGTCCGCAAAGTCAAGGTCCTCCAGCACTGTGTCAAGGGTAAATTGTAATCCTCTGCGTTTGTCTGATGTTGCCTCCTTCATTAACTAGTCTACTGCCAAGATAAATAATGTTGGTGATAGTACACATCCCTGTTTCACTCCTGTTTGTACCCTAAAGGTGCTGGAGGTATGTTCTCCACAGATAACTTTGCACTGAAAACCCTCGTATAGGGCTTTGATTACATTAACTATTTTATGGGGGAGGCCATGCCATCTTAGGATTTTCCACAGTGTATCTCTGTTGACACTGTCAAAGGCTTTCTCAAAATCTATGAATAATGCATATATTGTGCTATGCCACTCATTTGCCTGTTCTAATATTTGTCTAAGTACAAATATGTGGTCTATGCATGATCTTCTTTTCCTAAATCCTGCCTGCTCTTTTCGAAGTTTTCCCTCAAGTGTTGGTACAATTGTGTTGATGATTATTCTGCAAAATACTTTACTGGTGAGTGGCAGTAGGGTAATGCCTCTCCAGTTCCCGCAATCTCTGAGGTCACCCTTCTTTGGTAGTTTTACTATAAGGCCAGTTTTCCACTCCTCTGGGGCTTTTTCTAGATCCCAAATTTGTTGTAATATCCGGCAAAGTTGTTTTGGTGTTTCTGTTTCTTCTGCTTTCAACATCTCAGCAGTCACTTCATCTTCACCTGGTGCCCTGTCTGATTTTAGCTTCTTTATCGCCTCCTTTACTTCATTTATTGTTATTGGTCCTGTATTGATGTTTAGTTCCGTTTTTGCTTCAGGTATGTCTATTGTTTGTGCTGCTTGTGTTCTGTTTAGTAGGGTGTTAAAGTGTTCTCTCCATCTTTCAATTTTTTCTCTTTCTCCACTGACCAGTTGTCCATTTTGTGTTCTTACTGCGCTTTCACATCTTGTGTTGAAGTTACCTGTCATCTGCTTTGTGATTTTATATATGGTTTTCATGTCATTTGTAAATGCTGCTTTCTCTGCTGTTTCTGCTAAGTTGTCATAATATTGACGTTTATCTTGACGGCATGATTCCTTCACTTCTTTGTCTTTTTGTGCATAATTACTTAAAACTCGTTCTTTAGGCCGTTGTGATTTGGTGTTCAGTAATTTTTTCTTGATTTCTTTTCTTTGCTCTATCTTTTCCCATGTGGTCTCGCTTATCCATTCCTCTTTTCTCCTTTTCCGATATCCCAGCACCTCTTTTGCTGTTTCCTGTAGTGTTTTATTGAACTCTAATATGGACATTTCTGCTTCGTCTTGTAGGACACTGAAGCGGTTCTTAAGTACTATTGAGAATTCATTTCTTGTTTGCTGGCCTATCAGTTTTCTTGTATCAAAATGTATCTTTCTGTGTTCTCCGATTTTGGCTTTCCTTAATTTTAGTTTTATTTTTGCTACCAGAAGGTTGTGATCACTTCCTACATCTGCTCCTTTCCTTGCTCGCACATCTTGTAGTGACCGTTTCCACTTGTTGTTTATTAGTATGTGATCGATTTGGTTTTCTGTGGTTTTATCTGGTGACCTCCAAGTCACCTTATGGATGTTTTTATGTTGGAAAATTGTTCCTCCGATGGTCATCATGTTTTCTTCACAGAAACTGCACAGCCTTTTCCCATTTTCATTGATTTCTCATATTCCTTCTCTTCCCATGATTCTTCTTCTATCTTCATTTCCTTCACCTACTTTTGCCTTGAAGTCGCCCAAGATGAGTAGCATATCATGCTTGGGTATTGTTTCTACTGTTGCTTGGAGGCTGTTGTAAAAATCTTCTTTTAATTCCTCTTCAGCTGCTTCTGTTGGTGCATAACAAACTATAATAGACAGCTTCGTGAATCTTGAGTTGAACCGTGCATATAATAATCTCTCATTTATTGGGGTCCATTTCAGCAATGCTCTTGATGCTTCTTTTGTTATAATCAATGCTACTCCTCCTTCATGAAGATCTTCTTTACCTGACCATATTATTGTATCTTCTGTGTGCTGTGTTGTTAATTTCCTTCTGCCTTGTCCTGTCCATCTTGCTTCTTGTATTCCTAGTATGTCTAGTTTGTATCTGTGCATTTCCTTGATGGTTTGTGCTAGTTTTCCAGTCTGGTTTAGTGTTCGTACATTCCAGCTGCCTATTTGCATCTTGTGTTTAGGTTCCAGGAGGTCTGCAGTCAATATGGCTAAGAAGAAAGTCACCGACAAATCTCATAATCAAGTCTAAAGACAGAGAATTGTGGAGAGAAATGATCGCCTACATCGTGTGGTATGGCACTTGAATTGAACTGAATTTGTTTCTGAGTCGACTGTCGTAGGTCAAGAATTTGGTACATGTTTTGTTTCAGTATAAAATCAATTCACATTTTGGTTGGCATGTTTAACTTCGCATGTCAGAATTACCCGTCATTCTGTTCTTTCAGCGTGGGCAGGCCAGGCGGACATATTTTGAAATTCTCTGTTCAGTTTTGTGCAAGTGTTTATAAGTATATTCGAAACATGGACAGGCCCTCCGACATGAGAAGTGTTACTGGATGTACCCCAGCTAGTTCTAGACCTGTTAGAAAGACTGCAATGGCTGCTAGACAGTTATTTAGGACAGTATATGGTAAGAAATCTCGCTATGCTGACGATGAATCTCTTTCTGATTCTGACGATGTGTCTGGTTCTGATAATTCTTCTGGTGTGTCAAGTTCTGACTTCGTGACTGCAAGTAGTGACACAGAAAGTGAAAGTGACTGTCGGCCCACGACAAGTGCTGCTCCTTCACCTGCCAAAAGGGCAAAGAGGAATGTTTCTGCGGCTCAAACAGCAGATGTAGAACCAGTTTCGGCATGGAGATTAGCAGAGATAGATGAAGTAGTAGGTACTGCTACTAACGAAGATGATGGCAGTGGTATCTTGCTCAATCTTGGCACTGATAGGACACCTTTGAGCTTTTTCCTGGCACTGTTGACAGAAGATATTTTGGACAGTCTCATTATCAGCATAAATGAACATGCTGCTATGAAACTTAGCCAAACTGCAAATGTAAAGAAGCGCAGTAGACTACATCAATGGGTACCTGTTGGTCGTCATGAAATATACAAATTTCTGGCAACACTATTAGCCATGAGCATGCAACCTAAACCCAAAATCAGTGATTATTGGAGCACCACACCTCACTTGCACACTCCATTTTTTGGGCAGGTGTTTTCCAGGAATCAGTTTCAACTGATATACAACACCATGTTGCATGTCAGTGAAGCTGATAGTGAAGGCAAGTCCAAAATTGAGCCATTTGTCAATCAGTTGTTGGCATCATTTCAGGCAGCCTTTTACCCCTACAGTGACTTGAGCATTGATGAGATGGTAATAGGCTACAAGAGATGCTTTAAACACAAGCAGTATAATGCCAGCAAACCTTCGAAACATCACATCAAGACGTATGGGCTTTGTGACTCCATCACAGGTTATGTTTTCAACATGTTGGTTTATTTTGGTTCTAACACCTCTGCCAGAGATGACAATCCCACTAACGCTGTGAAAGTGTTTGATACACTGATGGAGCCACTGAGATCTTCACATCACATCTTTGCAGACAGGTTTTACACCAGTCTTCCACTTGTTGAATTTTTGCAGTCAAAAGGTCACAACTACACTGGCACATTGAATGTGACCCGTGTAGGTTTTCCTCCTGAGCTAAAAACTCAGGAAATAGCTCCAAAAGAGGCCATCTACCATGTGAAGGATGGCGAGAAGAAAATTCTCTGTGTCTCCTGGAGAGAGAGGGCTGCAAAGAAACCTGTCCATGTTGTGACAACACATGGACAAGCCACCACAACTCATGTTGTCGAAGGACAGGAGGAGGTTGAAAAACCTACTATCATTGACACATACAACACGTGTATGAATGGGTGCGACAGGATTGACCAAATGGTGTCATATTATGGCTTGCATGCAAGAAAGACAGTGAAGTGGTGTAAAAAGATATTCACTTGGATTTTGGAAGTTATTCAGGTGAATGCTCAGATATTATATGTGTTATCTGAGGAGCCTGCCAGGGAACAGAGATCTCTGTCGTGGTTCAAGGAACAGGTTATTGAAGGCCTGAGATCTCTGGCAGCCAGCAGCACCATTCCTGGTGTTACTATGTCATCTCCCATGCCACGAGGAAGGAGAGCAAAAGCTGCAATAGATAATAGGTTCCAAGGTAATCACCTGGTGAATAGTGAGAAAACCTGCAAATCCTGTGCCTACTGCAGCAGACCTGATAAGAGGGTCAGGACAAGGTTCTACTGCACCAAGTGCTTGGACAGACCTCATCTGTGTCCAGAAGAATGTTTTGAGAAGTATCATCAGCCATCTTGAGCAAGATGCTACTGCTTCCACTACTACTTCATGTGTCTTTGCTGTCTTCATTTTCTGTTTGGGCCACCTCTTTCATCTTTTTATTTATACCATTCTAACATGGTTATCTTTATTTCTTGGGCTAGAGACAGCAGATGACAATGTGTTGTAAAATGTTCATGTGTTATTCAGTAAATATTATTTTTTGCTCTCTTTTTTTTCCATTTTTCATGTCTTGTATATATATTCTGTGCATGTTTTTATGTCTATTTTGTACATACCAAATGTATACTGCTTTGTGGTCTGTGTTTTTTTTTTTTGATGTTTGTCTGCTGGCTGCCAGCTGAACAGTTTTCAAAAATTTCTGAAAAGCTGTGAGATATTTTATATGATGATTTCAAATTATCATCGCATTCATTGAGTTTTTGGTGCAAGAATATGAACAGTGCATATTTCAAGTTTATGAAAAGGAACTTTGCTAGATATTCTTTCATCATGCAGCATAGTTTGTGCAATATGTATTGACAACATTCAAATAGTAAAAATTTCAAGTTCTTGGCATGCTGGACAGTTTGTGCAGTAGAGCCTTCCCCTCCAGCCAGCGGCAGCTCGGCCCTTCTTAGGGCTACCCAAGTGCACATTGTTCATCGGCAAAGTTCTCAATGTTTTCTGTTGTTATTTTGTTTGTTTGTGCAAATTTTTGCAGAAAGTTTTAAAATTTAATGTGAGGATTCCATTTGCCATCGACTTTACAAGTGGATGTTTAGAGTTCTAATGGTAAGTAGAAACAATTTTATTTGTGTCCTATTTTTTTTTTTGGGGGGGGGCTGAAAATTTTGTCTTATTTTCTCACCAGACATTTTTCCCTTTAAAAACTCTGCATTTATGGAACATTCATTCATTTTTTAAAATATATATATATATAATAAATATACTTGTGTAACATGGAAATAATTTGTTAATTCACTTTTTGAACTACACCTCAGAAATATCGCAACACCCACACATTTTTCGTGGCACCAGATAGGTGTCCGTGTTTTTTCCCGCCGGCACGGAAAGAGCTAAAGAAGCTGTGGAGGGAGATGGAACTACAAAAATAAGATTGTTAAGCGCATGCATCTTTCCCATCGCAACATATGCATGTGAGACCTGGACACTTAACAAAACAGCTGAGAAACATATAAATGTCTTTGAATGTCAATGCTACAGAAGAGTTCTTCGAATATCATGGACACAGAAAGGAACAAATATATCCATACTACAAGAACTTAATATTGAAGAAGTCTGGCTAGTAAAGACTATTAAAGAGTGAAAACTTAAATATTTTGGACACATTAAATGTCATGATAATTTAGAGAAGACCAAGGCAGAGATGGCTGCAAGACATCATTGATAATCTAGAAACGAATTCATCAGCAGCAGGGCATCTTGCTTACGACTGAGAAGCCTACAGGAGAACTGTTAGGGAGGCGAAGTTCCACAAGGGACATGCAAATGACTGATGACTGAGTTTTTAGAATTTGTCTCTAGATGTTCTGACTTTAAAATAGACATCATTTAAAAAAATTCCAGCGTCTTACTTTGCTAGGAGTGTGAGACCACACATTACAGGTGAAATATAAGAAGTGAAAAAGTTTTTTTTTTTAAATTTCATAGAGTTACTACTTTATTCATATTTGTTGATAACGGGAGTAATTTTACGGAAAGGACTGAGAATAGATGTTAGTGCTGATAAAGTATGTTCAGTTTTGCTGTTTGTATTGAAGGCATATAAATGCTGAAAACACCTGGACAACATAATGTGGCCTGAATTTTATCTTTTTCAATTGTCTTTTTAATAGCTCGTACTTTTTTTTTCATGTTGAAACCTTTTCATGTATTACACAGGGCAGAAATATGCGAGCGTTTAAAAAAATGAGATTTAAAACACCAACCAAAAGTAACAAAAACGCAGATGTAAACAGTAAAGAAAATTGACATGAACACAAAACTGAAGAGAGTTCACAAAATTATAAGAGTAATTGTTCCTTCTTTTCTGACAATTATTAAGCTCGTTGAAGAGCTCTGATATACAAACTGCATCAAACTTTGTATATAATTTTCATATCTATATGATTATTGCTGAGTTGATTAGGAACTACCACCATAGGTCAGTAACTTTGAAATAAATCTGGTGATTGTGAACATACTTTAGCAACTGACATTTTTGGGTATACTCAATATAATTCCACCACGAACACTTTTCACATGCAAAAAGTACTATATATAAGCAAGTCGGTGTACAGAGTATTTGTTCAGCCTTCTTTGGGAAACTTGGTTGGGTAATGCCGTGTTTAGACTCACATTGAGTCAAGGTCCTTGCATTTGAGAACCGCTACATTCAGGAATATGAGACTCTGGAGCCACATGGTTTGAACTCATTATTCAGCTACACCTCTTCCACAATCACAATCCCTCCTCACTAAGTTACAGTCCTTCTCACTTGTTACACATAGCTCAGAACCTCTTCACAGCATCACATTGCAACCCCTCTACCCCAACTGTAATCACATATTTCACCTTTTCCTGGCTAGATTACCATTGTATCACACATCCCAAGTCTCCATTTAAATACTCTCTACACTCCACAATGCGCATTTCTGACACACAGCATCAGACAAGCTACAGCTTCTTACAAGTTACAGCTAAGTGCTCTATTCATTTTATTATTATTTTTTTTTTTAACATAGCATTCTTATGAATTTATATTTCATAGTCTTTTTCTGTTTCTTCATCCTGTGTGTTTTTGTATGATTAATGCTTTACCGAAATGTCACAAATGTGTACTCATTAGTAATAAAGCTGTTCCTATTATTTTTGTGGAACACAACAGGCCGAAGAAAAAGGGGCAGACCGCGTGAAACTCTGAAGAGAACATTATTAAGAGAGGCCAAGTTAACAGGCATAAAATCCTTTGATGAGGTTGAAAGACTCGCCGAAGACAGGAAATATTGGCGAACTACTTTGCGAGCCCTATGTGACGTCTAACGGCACGGGAAGGATATAAGATATAAGATAAGATATTTTTTCCCTAGTTTATACATTTTGATGAATGAAACTTGTGCTGGGAGTAAGGATGAAGCATAATTGCATGTTTTAAGTATCTGATTTGAATGTAAGCAGTATTTGTCAGTGATCTTGTAATGGCCTCATATTCTGCATAATTGGTTATTATATGTAGCTATTATGAACAGATTTTAGTTTTTATCAGAAATGAAAGAAATTGTAATATAACAGGTTAGTCTTATCCTATATCCATGCAGGACTTCTCAAAGCAGGTTATTGTAATAACCTGCTTTGGTATATTGTTCCAGACTAATGAGAAGTGTATATTACTAGTAGAAATGTAGTATCTATGATCTCGTGTGAAGAGTCGACAGTAGGAAAATATATTGAGAACTGGCAGTCAGAAGTGTTTTGACATAGGCAGAGAAATTTTTCTTTTCTGGAATCAGACACTAAAAAACAGAGAAACTTGAAGGTTTGTGTAGCAGCTGTTGAAAAGTAGGTGGTGGAACACCAGATTTGATATGATACATCAACTGATCTGATGTAGTACATCAATTTTCATTACTCTCCACTTTCAGACCTTACATTTCCAACTGAGCCTCGCTCAGACTGACCAAGGCCATGAACAACATCTACTTCTGCTGTTCCATGTCTGTCACAAGCACTCGGGCTCTGTTGCAGACACACAGATCAGTGGCAACCTAAATCAGGCACGGCATGAACTCTCTCAGGTACAGTGGACTGTTATGTTTTGTGCTTAACATAGGTCTGGATGCATTTAGATTATAAGTCTGAGTACACTTTTATCTACACAAGCTAGAGCAGTGGTTCCCAAACTATGGTCCAGGGGCCCCTTGAATCCACAAAGGGTCATGTGGTGGTCCACATAACAAGACTAGACTTTATGTGAAACTAAAAATGTGTGATTTTAAATTTATACATAGTGTCAAGGGGAGTTTAGAGGGACTGTATAGGGAGATCTGTGGTAAATTATCATTGAGTTTATGCATTCTTGACCTTTTAAAATTTTGGGAACCACTGAAGTGGGCATCGCTTGAACAGGAAGATCACTTAACATATTTCTTCTTTTTCTTCCTCTCCTTCTGCATCCCGTATTCTAGCCTCAGATGTCTGTTGTGTGGGTAATCTTGTGTACATAATGTTTATGTTTATTTCTATCATCGTTTTTAAGATATGACTTTTCGTAATCAGGGGTGGATGGTTTGTTGTTACAGAGATGGATTATGAAAAGCAAATATTTGTAGGATTAACCATGGAATATGCTGTACACTACATTGACACTTGGCAACTTCCACAGTATCCAGGTGCCTCTTCTTCTGTATCCCAGGAACTGTGAGCTGGTGTTCTTTGCAACCAATGTTGTGGAGATGTTGAGGCACATCAAATTGTTGGTTTTGATAGTTTTGTTTTTTTTTTTACAATTTCATTCCCTGGAGTGGAGCAGAAAAATACTTCTTTAGCAGGGTCCATCACCATGAGGAGTATGGCTATCCCTGCCATGTTAGACAGGCTAGATCTGTTACTGAGGGCATTATCAGAGAGGTGGGACAGGGTCTTGGTCAACTGTGGTTCATCAGTCCTGATGTTAGGCATGTCAGCTTTGAGTCAAAGACTGACAAGTGGGGCAGAATCTTCACTCGCTATTACCTCCCTTTAAGAAGAAAGAACGAAGATTGTTACTTGCCTTGTTATCATTTTGTAGAATGGAGATGGTAAGAGAGCTACTGCTCAAGGCAGCCCACAAGGGTCTCAGAGATCTGTGTTACTACTGTTGAGGTGTGATATCAGTGGGATTGATTGATGCAGGCTGGGATAGCTGTTGTGGTGGGCAGGTAGGTCAAGGTTGTTAGTGGTTCCATGTTATTCGTTTGATATATCACTTCTCTGTTCATTACCTTCATAATACTACTGTCTCTCCAGCTCTTTTCATACATTCTTCATTAGTTATTTTTGCTGTCCTACCACTGTACTACCATTACTACAACTAATAATTACTATTGCTACTACTACTACTACTACTTACTATTGCTACTAATACTTACTATTGCTACTACTACTACTAATACTTATTATTGCTACTACTACTACTAATACTTACTATTGCTACTACTACTGCTAATACTACTTACTATTGCTACTAATACTTACTATTGCTACTACTACTACTACTAATACTTATTATTGCTACTACTACTACTAATACTTACTATTGCTACTACTACTGCTAATACTAACAGCTATTACTGCTAACTACTACTACTACTACTACGCATTACTGTTACTACTACCACTACTACTACTACTAGTTACTATTGCTACTACTACTGCTAATACTAACAGCTACCACTGCTAATAATTACTACTACTGCTAATACTACTGCTAATACTAACAGCTACCACTGCTAATAACTACTACTACTGCTAATACTAACAGCTACCACTGCTAATAACTACTACTACTGCTAATACTAACAGCTACCACTGCTAATAACTACTACTACTGCTAATACTAACAGCTACCACTGCTAATAACTACTAGTACTACTAACCATTACTGTTACTACTACCACTACTACTACTAATACTAACTACTACTATTTTACTACTGGTAATTCTTTTACAGCTGGTTTTTGATTACAAAAGATTCTTTCTCTGCAGATTTATTTCCCCTCTTGGTGCCATGTTACAGAGGATGCCCTTCTATCTAAAAAAAAGACTCAAGCAGCACATATTTGTACATTTACTTGGACACAGCTTACGGACTCTGTCTGACGAACAAGCAAATCCTGAGTTGTGTTGCCAACAGTGAGTGCTACAAAATATGTGACGTACATTCAACAGACGATCAGTTCAAGATATGTTTGTCAGTGTTATAGAATTTTTTTTTAAATGACATTGAATTTGGTAATTCTGAAATATTTATTTGCAAATGATCATTTTCATCAAAATGAAGATACAATACATCCTTGAATAGATTCTTCTTCTTCTTCTTCTTCGTTCACTTCTACCACCAAAAACCGCACTGTGAACCTACTGAATTCACACATGTGGTCCTCGTTAGGTCCGGTGGTCCCCTGTGTGGTCCAAAATAGACCACATGAGTTCCACGAAGGACCACAAGGGGTTCAGAGTATCACAGTGCTTTAGCCTGTATTCTTGGTGGGTCTCGGAAGCGGGATTGCGTGACACCGTGGTTTTCATTGCACCAGTTTGGTCTAGGGTTGGACTTTCTCACCGGAAGACCTCGACGTGTTTGGAATATCAGTGCATCCCCGCTGGGTGAGAGGCGTTAGCCCACCCAGGACAGAGTTGGACTTTCTCACCGGAAAACCTCGACGTGTTATGAGATACCCGTGTATCACCGCCGGGTGAGAGGTGGTTGCCCATCCAGTCCAGGGTTGGACTTTCTCACCGGAAAACCTCAGCGTGATTAGATACGCAGACATCCCCGCCGAGTGAGAGGTGGTTGCCTATCTAGACTTCCCTGGTCCAGTGTCTCCGACTTCAGCATTTTGCGGTCGTGGCCGCTACCCTTCCTAGTTGTGACCAGGATGGAGCTTTTGTCCAGGAGGACGAATCCTCGCCACTAGTGACTTCTACCCCTGGGTTGAGCCGGTTTAGGCATTTCCCAGTATGGGCATGTTTGGGACGGGACCGACCTCTAGGGCAGAGGTACTGTGACATTCATAGCCTTCAAGATTCACCCCTGGTATGAGCCGGTTTAGGCAAAATTCACCAGTATGGGTGTTTATCAGGCGTTACCGACCTCTAGAGCGGAGGTGGCATGACATGTCTAGCCATCGAGTTCCACCCCTGGTGTGTGCCGGTTTAGGCATATTTCACCAGTGTAGGTGTATTTCGGACGTAGGCGGCCTCTAGAGCAGAGGTGCCGTGGTATAGTTCTCGTAGCGATACTACTGGACATACCAGGTTAAACTTCATTTTCCACCACCTTTTCCCATCGGCGCCGCACAGCAACCTTTATTTCCGCATTTACTTCCTTAACCGGGAGGAGCTTCACTCCACGCGCGGCATTTGAAAAGTCAAGCCAGCAGTGACTTAACCTCTGGGACAAACCGGTTCATGCATTTCACACGATATGACTGCACTCAGGACGTGGCCGACCTCCAGACCAGAGGTGCCGTGATTTGACTGTTTGCTTCGCTTTATTCTTTCAACCACCTTTTCCGCAGTGATGCTGCGCGGCAACCTCATTTGCAAATTTCTTCATTGGCCGGGAAGAGCACCGCTCCACGCACGGCAGCTGAAGATCTCGCCAACAGCGGCAGATGAGCTACCAAACGTGACACTCATCTACCCTAAGTAACTGGTTTTCAGGCGCCAGATATTCGCCCTCGCCCCTTCTCCTGTCAGTTTAAACAGTTCTGCCACGGGAAGGCCAGGAGCTGGACTTGACTGCCAGAGGCTGTTTGTGGCGCGTTTGCAGTCCTTAGAACCCTTGAATAGATTATTTTTAGAGACATCTAGCATACACATTAAAGCTACAGTGTATGGTAGTTTCTCAAGGTGAAAGTTGATGGTGTAAATATGGCCAGAGGCACACCAGTCACCCAGACTGTAGAAATGTCTACCTGGCTTGATCTAGAGGCAGCCATGGCACAACAGGATTACTTTATTTTTTTACAGCATATGCCAAGGACCAGTTACAGTATGTATGAAACAGATCAATAGCCTAGAAGATGCTTGATTAACATAGAAGTCATTATGCTAAAAAAGAAAGAAAAAACTTGAGGAGAAATGTGAGCATGAGGTGGATGAGAGAAAGACATGATGAAAAGGTAAAATATATATATAAGAAGAATCATCCATTCTTTATCTTACGCTCAGAATTTGTTGAAGGGAGAACTACTACAACACCACCTTATATCCTTTCTGTGCTGTTAAATGCACATAGGGCTTGCATTGTGGTTAGCCATGTTTTCCTGTTTTCAGCGAGATTTTCAACCTACTAATTTGGCTACAACTTGCAATGTGAAAATGTGTTTTTGAAACATTGATAATTAAGCACTTTCTGAATATGCTGGCTTTAACTTATTATTTTTCTGAAATACAAAGGTAAAGGTATGAGTCATTGCACACGATCAAACCATAATTGGTCTGCTGTCTAGTCAGCAGTTGACCAGAAACTGCCAACTAGTGTCACCATCAGCACAAACTCCGTAGCTAGCGGAGTCATTTCTCCTCCTTCCCAGAGAGTTCTTCTTCGTTCACTTCTGCCACCAAGATTGCCCCGTGAGCCTACTGTGGTTCTTGCGATAGTCTCATTTAGGATGGAGGCTCAGAGCATCGTAGGGCTTGGGCCTGTGTTCTTGGTGGGTCACAGAAGCGGGATTGCGTGACACTGTGGTTTTCGTTGCACTAGTTTAGTCTAGAGTTGGACTTTCTCACTGGAAAACCTCCAGCGCTGCACGGCAACCCCATTCACATTTTTCTTCATTGGCTGGGAGGAGCTTCACCCCACGCATGGCAGCTGAAGAATCTTTGCCAGGAGCGAGCAGGAGCTTTCCTTCTCCTAGATGAGCTACCAACCAAGACTAATGAGTTTCATCTACCTGAAAGCACCTAGTTTTCTTCTTATATCTTATATATCTTATATCCATCCCGTGCCGTTAAACGTCACATAGGGCTCGCAGAGTAGTTCGCCAGTTTTTCCTGTCTTCGGCAAGTCTTTCAGCCTCATCAAGGGATTTTATGCCTGTTAATTTGGCCTCTCCGAATAATGTCCTCTTCAGAGTTTCACGTGGTCTGCTTCTTTTTCTTTGGCCTGTTGTGTTCCACTTTATAGCTTGTTTTGAGATTCTCTGATCATTTCTTCTCATCACGTGACCAACGTATGTCCATCTCCTTTTCCTGATCGCCCATGAGACTGGTTAGTTTTCAGGTGCCAGATATTTGCCTTTCGCCCCTTCTGTCAGTTTAAACAGTTTCGCCACGAGAAGGCCAGGAGCTGGACTTGGACTGTCAGAGGCTATTTGAGAAGCACGCCTTGGAGACATTTAATTGGAGTGGAAAGGGTATCCCCCACCCCACCTATGGCTATTACATTTCTTAGAACCTCCCATAGAGTTACCCCTGGTACCCATTTTTTCTTGAGGCTGGGTGAACCCCAGGAGTTTTTGAGAATCACTGTCCCACCCCACCACACGCCCATCAAATGCAAATTTCCTCATATCCTGCATTCACCATCTATGCTGTGATGTCTGTGCATTTCAGTCTGAAACATTCAGTTTTGCCATGGCTTATATTTAGGACCAGCCTGCATTCACGCTTGGAATCCCTTTTCCCTCATTCAGATCGTGGTCTTTTTGCTGGGGGACACCACATAGAGACAGAGTAGGGTCTTGATCAGCTTTGGCTTGCTAACCGATGCAGTCATCTATGGTTTGTTGCCAGCTACACAACCTGCTCAGGCCAAGTACCTGGCCAGACCCAGGCTTCTAGAGAAACTCTGTGGTGATGCTGAAAACCAGAGACGAACATCCTCTGAACTGTAAATCATTTGCTAAATGCTGGAAGGAGATTAGAGCACAGATAGATTTGTATGGAGCACAATGATGATGATGATTATAACTAAATAGGTAATATGTTTTTCTTCTTTTCATCCACATACAGCTGTCTCATTGGCTATCAGTCATGATGGGTACATTGGTGATGTCATGTGACTTGCTGCCATAACCAAAGATGGGATTTAAGAGTTAATGTCCTGACCAGAGATCAGATTTCAAAGTTCTATGAGGGCAGTCTTTATATTCATGTTTCTGTGTTTATATTAAGTATTCATAATTGCTGCATCGCCTGTGCCAGTGAATATTGCATTGCACAGAATGTTCATCAATGGTCCTTCATATCAGTCCTTGATGATGAGCCACCCAGAAGTCCATCACAGTTCACCATTGGCCAGATAAACATAAGTAAGAACTATCAGTGATGTCTATATGAAGCTCACAGTGGTGCCATAGCACTAAGCTTAGTAGCTTGGCACACAGAGCCAACCTCTATCTTGAAAGCAGTGACAACAGTGTTGCTCATTTGACATGTTTATACATTTCTGTTTGCACTGCACTCGAACAGCAAAGAGACACCACAGGACAGTGCTGAAATACAGCTGTATGTCAAACATCGTAGCAGTCACAGTGTGGCTTGTGTGAGCATGAAAGTCAGATGCGATCTACCACCATTGCTGAACTGGAAGCCTTCTGTGTTTATAGTTTCAGTTCAGTGTTAGTTTAATACTGAGGGTAAAAGTGGTGCTAGTAAAGTTCGTGATGGTGATGAAAGTTTGAAAAGTAAAAGTGGTGCTAGTCAAGTTTGTGATGGTGATGAAAGTTTGAGAAGTCTTCTTCTTCTTCTTCGTTCGCATTGTCTGTCTATATCTGCAGTCCTGTCTCTTGGATAAATTTCACTGTTTTTTGTAACTCATGTATGGAACCGTAGAGCTTATCTTCTTTAGTGGTTTCACTGGGCCAGTAATTATTTCTCAGTGTCTCATAGTTGATGCAGTTCTGGAGGATATGTTCCACAGTTTGAGGCACCTGGGCACATGTACATAGATTAGTAGTACCAACCTTAAACTTTGTATACATATGACTTCGGAGTCGGCTGTGTCCTGTTTGGAGACGGAAGATGGTGACTTGTTCCTTTCTGTTTAGCATGTGATAGTCATCATGTGGTGGTGTTTGTGGCTTCCTGTAGGTTTTTATCATGCTTTTCTTCTGATTATAGGTGATTGGTATGTCTGGTTGCTCCATTTCAGTGCCCTCTTTAGCCAGATGGTCAGCTTTCTCATTGCCTGGCATCCCACAGTGGGAGGGAATCCATTGCAAAGTGACTCCATGTTGTAAGCCAATTTTTGACAAGGCATCCTTAAGGTCTGGTAGTTTGTTGCACTGAAGAGCTTCCAGTACTGATCTTGCATCTGTGAGAATTACTACAGGACATGTATCAATTCTGGAGTCTGATAGTTTTTCAACTGCAGCAATATTTGCCCTAACTTCTGCATCAAAGTTGTTGCAGTATTTTCCAGTGGGTATGGAAATCTTGTCAGTGGTGTTGTTTGGATATTCAATATATGCTCCTGCCCCTTCATTCTTCATGGCATTATGTGCAGATCCATCTGTATACACACATATCCAGGTGTCACATGGATATTAGTTTGAGAAGTAAAAGTGGTGCTAGTCAAGTTTGTGATGGTGATGAAAGTTTGAGAAGTAAAAGTGGTGCTAGTCAAGTTTGTGATGGTGATGAAAGTTTGAATGATAAAAAGTGGTGCTAGTCAAGTTTGTGATGGTAATGAAAGTTTGAAAGGTAAAAAGTGGTGCTAGTCAAGTTTGTGATGGTAATGAAAGTTTGAAAGCTAAAAGTGGTGCTAGTCAAGTTTGTGATGGTGATGAGAGATTGAAAGCTAAAAGTGGTGCTAGTCAAGTTTATGATGGTGATGAGAGATTGAAAGCTAAAAGTGGTGCTAGTCAAGTTTGTGATGATGATGAAAGTTTGAAAAGTTTTTTTTTTTGGGTCATACATGAATATTTTTTTGCAGCCATTGACATTTTTAAAGCTTTTAGTTGGCTTCCCCCCCCCCCCCCCCCCCAGTCCATTTTGATCAACTTCAAAAGATATTTTTATCAAAACATATGTTTAATTTTGAATACTTTTTTTTTTAATGTATGCCTTCCTTGTTGACTTTAATAAATGAGGGAAGAATTTCTTTTGTTTTTTGAATGTAAGAATTTGAAACTGAAGAGAGGTTCTAAGGACTGTTATAGATGAAGGTGGGGTGGACAATACGCTCTCCACTCCAATGAAATGTCTCCAAGGCATGCGTCTCAAATAGCCTCTGACAGTTAAGTCCAACTCCTGGCCTTCTCGTGGCGGAACTGTTTAAACTGACAGGAGAAGGAGTCAAGACGAATACTGGTGCCTGATGACCAGACACTTCTGGTAGATGAGAGTCTTGTTTGGTAGCTCATCTGATTGAAGGAAAACTCTGATTTAAAACCTGCTGCTGTCAAGATTCTTCAGCTGCCATGCGTGGAGTGGGGCTTCTCCCGCCCAATGAAGAAAGCTGCGAATGGGGTTGCCACGCGGCACCACGGCGGAAAAAGTGAAAGAAAGTTCCTTTTCATAAACTTGAAATATGCACTGTTCATATTCTTGCACCAAAAACTCAATGAATGTGATGATAATCTGAAATCCTCATATAAAATAATCTCACAACTTTTCAGGAATTTTTAAAAACTGTTCCGCTGGCAGCCAGCGGACAAACACCACCAAAAAAAAAACAAAAAACCCACAAAGCAGTATACATTTGCTATGTACAAAACAGGCAAAAAAACATGAACAGAATATATATACAAGACATGAAAACTGGAAAAAAAAGAGACAATATTATTTACAGAATAACACATAAACATTTTACAACACATTGTCATCTGCTGTCTCTAGTCCAAGAAATGGATAAGAAATAAAGATAACTAAGTTAGAATGGTATAAAAAGAAAGATGAAAGAAGTGGCCCAAACAGAAAATGAAGACAGCAAAGACACATGAAGTAGTAGTGGAAGCAGTAGCATCTTGCTCAAGATGGCTGATGATACCTCTCAAAACATTCTTCTAGACACAGATGAGGTCTGTCCAAGCACTTGGTGCAGTAGAACTTTGTCCTGACCCTCTTATCAGGTCTGCTGCAGTAGGCACTGTCCTTCCTGCTGTTCTCATAGTTCACCAGGTGATTACCTTGGAACCTATTATCTATTGCAGCTTTTGCTCTCCTTCCCACTACCTTGGGAGATGACATAGTACTTCACTGTCTTTCTTGCATGCAAGCCATAATATGACACCATTTGGTCAATCCTGTCGCACCCATTCATACATATGGTGTATGTGTCAATGATGGTAGGTTTTTGGACTTGCCTTGACTATCAGCTTCACTGATATGCAACATGGTTTTGTATATAAGTTGAAACTGATTCCTAGAAAACATCTGCCCAAAAAATGGAGTGTGCAAGTGAGGTTTGGTGCTCCAATAATCACTGATTTTGGGTTTAGGTTGCATGCTCATAGCTAATAGTGTTGCCAGAAATTTGTATATTTCATGACGACCAACAGGTACCCACTGATGTAGTCTACTGCGCTTCTTTACATTTGCAGTTTGGCTAAGTTCCATAGCAGCATGTTCATTTATGCTGATAATGAGACTGTCCAAAATATCTTCTGTCAACAGTGCCAGGAAAAAGCTCAAAGGTGTCCTATCAGTGCCAAGATTGAGCAAGATACCACTGCCATCATCTTCGTTAGTAGCAGTACCTACTACTTCATCTATCTCTGCTACTCTCCATGTCGAAACTGGTTCTACATCTGCTGTTTGAGCCGCGGAAACATTCCTCTTTGCCCTTTTGGCAGGTGAAGGAGCAGCACTTGTCGTGGGCCGACAGTCACTTTCACTTTCTGTGTCACTACTTGCAGTCACGAAGTCAGAACTTGGCACACCAGAAGAATTATCAGAATCAGACACATCGTCAGAACCAGAATGGTGAGAATGCATGGGGAGAAGATTTCTTACCATGTAATGTGTGAAATAACATTTTAACGCTTGTGCGGTCCGGCCAACAGGTTGAGACTTAGCTGGGGTACGTCCTGAAGCACTTGTCTTGTTGGAGGGCGTTCCATTTTCGAATCTGCTTATAAAAACTCTCACAAAATTTGAACAGAGGCTTTGTTAATATGCCCACGCTGCCTGGGTAAATCTGACATTCATTCATTCGCATGTCCCTTCTGTAACTTTGCCTTCCTAACAGCTCTCCAGTAGGCCTCTCGGTTGTGAGCAAGATGGCCTGCTGCTGATGTATCTTTTTGCAGATCATCAACGATGTCTTACAGCCATCTTTGTTTTGCCTTGGTCTTCCTCTCTTGTTCCCATTATGTACCCTTCAAAGACAGTGTTCTCTAGATTATCATGACGTTTAATGTGTCCAAAATATTTAAGCTTTCTTTGTTTAATCCTCTTTACTAGCCAGCCTTCTTCAATATTAAGTTCTTGTGGTATAGATATATTTGTTCTTTTTTGTGTCCATGATATCTGAAGAACTCTTCTGTAGCATTTACATACAATGGCGTTTATGTGTTGCTCAGCTGTTTTGTTAAGTTACCAGGTCTCACAGGCATATGTTGCGATGGGAAAGATATATGCCCTTAAAAATCTTATTTTTTGTGGTTCTGTCTGCTCCTCTCCACAGATTCTTTAATATTTTACTTTCCGAAGAGTGGTAGATGTCCTCCTTTTAAAAAACTTCCCTCATTGTATCTCTATTATTAGTTAGTAATGATCCAAGATATTCTGACATGCGCAGTTAATATGCGAAACAAAATTTGATCCAATTTTATAGTGAAACGAAACAAGTATCACTATATTGATAAAAGGGTTGGCGACTGCAGTAAAACTCGTTCAAATGATAAAGGTAGATAGAGGTGTATGGTTCATTATATCGATATGCAGCACTGGACTTATTCACTGGATCCATCATAAATATGATATCTGGCACGGGAAGTTTATTGAAGATCATTCATTATCCTAATCAACTTAGCTCTCAAAAAGATACCTCATTCTCTTTTGCTAGGGTTACTGGAGGTACAGATCTAAGGAAGTACAGTTCTCATTCAAGTAGATCAGTGATTCTCATATCTTTCCCGGCCACCGTCCCCTTGCCTTTCAAACAACAAAACCATAAAAAAGTGTTCTTTCTCACATGGTTCTGATGTCCCATGTGACACCCCCCCCCCCTCCCCTCATCACCCACTGGACCTTCCCAACACCCAAAATATTAATTTGTTTTACACTTCTACGTGCGTATCTCTGTAGCCAGTCCTTCTTTGGATTTAAAAAAAAAAAACTGAACTATATACCTCTCACTATCTATACTCTGAAAATAGGAGAATGTTTGCAATATGAGGCACACCAGATTACTCAGCATTATCCAGCTCTTCGTGTATAAATGGAAAAGTGGATATCGTCGAAACGATGAGGAAATGATGCAAGACTATTTAAAATTATCGGAGAAAGACAAGAGAATTTTTTCATGATACGTAGAACTAGTTCGATAGTGTGATAATCCCGGGCATGTGATGGGAAGACAGATATTAGAGATGGGAAGACAGATGTCGGAGATGGGAAGACAGATATCCGAGATAGGAAGACAAATGTTAGAGATGGGAAGACATGTTAGAGATCCGCTGCTGGCGACATTATTCAACTGCCGTGCGTGGAGCAGTGCTCCTCCCGGCCAATGAAGATAGGTGCAAATGGAGTTGCCGCGCAGCATCACTGCGGAAAAGGTGGTAGAAAGGATATAGCGAAGCAAACAGTGAAATCACGGCACCTCTGGTCTTGAGGTCGACCACGTCCTGAATGCAGTCATATCGGGTGAAATGCATGAACCGGATTAACCCAGAGGTTAAGACACTGCTGGCGAGACTCTTTGAATGCCACGCGTGGAGTGAAGCTCCTCCCGGTCAAGGAAGAAACTGGGGAAAAGAAATAAAGGTTGCTGTGCGGCGCCGATGTGAAAAGGTGAAGGAAAGTATAAAGTGAAATTTAATCAGTATGTCCAGTAGTATCGCTACGAGAGCTACACATACCATGGCACCTCTGCTCTAGAAGTCGGCCACGTCCGAAATACACCTACATTGATGAAATATGCCTAAACCGGCACACACCAGGGGTGAAACTTGATGGCCAGGCATGTCACGCCACCTCCGCTCTAGAGGTCGGTCACACCCGATATACACCCATACTGGTGAAATATGCCTAAACCGGCTCATACCAGGGGTGAAACTTGAAGGCTAAGCATGTCGAGGTACCTCTGCTCTAGAGGTCGGTCACGTCAAAAACACGCCCATACTGGGATAATATGCCTAAGCCGGCTCAACCCAGGGGTGGAAGTCACTAGTGGCGAGGATTCGTCCTCCTGGACAAAGCTCCATCCTGGTCACAACTAGGAAGGGTAGCGGCCACGACCACAAAATGCTGAAATCGGAGACACTGGACCAGGGCGGTCTAGATAGGCAACCATCTCTCACCCGGCGAGGATGTATGCGTATCCTAATCACGCTGAGGTTTTCAGGTGAGAAAGTCCAACACTGGGCTGGATGGGGCACCACCACGGGTATCTCAAAACACGTCGAGGTTTTCCAGTGAGAAAGTCAAACTCTGACCTGGGTGGGCTACCACCTCTCACCCAGCGGGGATATACTGATATCCAAAACACGTCGAGGTCTTCCGGTGAGAAAGTCCAACTCTAGACTAAACTGGTGCAACGAAAACCACGGTGTCACGCAGTACCGCTTTTGAGACCCACCAAGAGTACAGGCTCAAGCCCTGAGATACTCTGAACCTCTTGTGGTCCTCTCGGGGATCTCATGTGGTCCTTTAGGGGGTCACACGGGGGACCACGGAACTTAACGAGGACCACAGGAGTAATTCAGTAGGATCACAGGGCGGTCTTGGTGGTAGAAGCGAACGAAGAAGAAGAAGAAGACATGTTAGAGATGGAAGACAGATGTTAGAGAACTTGATAATCAGTGAACTTATTATGGTAAGGCAGAAGTCATGTTATAGTACTGGAGAGAGGTGGCATATGGGCAAGGAAGAGTTAAGAAAGAAAAGAGAAAGGTATAGGTTTTAGTTTGGATTCTGTTCGTGCGTGTTTCGGTTCGGTGTCAAGGCCAAGTTGCGAGTTTATTTTTGTCTTAAGTTATCTTAGTTTACACGAATTGTTGAACAAAAGCGTGCAGCTCAAGAAGGCCTCATGCTTGATTAGGATTGGATGTTTTGACTGAGGGCTATGAAAAATCGTAAAAGGTTAATCAAGGTCATTCTAGTTAGTTGCTGTTAAATTGGTTTTTTTTTAAATTAAAAAAAAAACGCACTTTTTTCACGGAAACATTTTTTTTTAATGGACTGGACAGAACTTTTTTTTTTCAGGTTTTTCAGAGCTGTTATGACATTATGAGTTTTCTGCCACACAGTTCGGATTTCCGATTAATTTGTCCTAGCTCCAGCAGTCTCTTCGCATCTACATTGTTCTTCCAATCTCCCAGTTTGTCCAGTACAGCCTTGACAGTGCCCCCTTTTGTCCATTGTCAGTCTGTCATTTATTTTAGCCTGTCCAGCAAGTCTGTCTGCCACACCATTGCCATGTACTTCCACATGCCCTGGACAGTAAAGCCAAGTTAGGCTTGTCACAGTTGACTAGCCTAACACATGAACCCATTCTTTTCGAAGCAATTTCTTCTCTCATTCTTACGGAGCATACTCTATGAACCCGTCACAATGACACAATTAGCCACAGCATGAGCAACTAACCATTCCATTGCCACCAACACAGCCTCAATTTCCATTCGCAACATTGATCAATACTCCAACAATCTGGATCTGTCAATCTGTGGTTCTAATTTTCTCCAGATCCCTAAACTTTCATCCTGGTGCTTGCCCCTGATTGAGGACTTCCCTGTTTTAACACAGGACTGAAAGTTTTTCACGTGACAAACAGCTGATATTTTAGCATTTTCTGTTTGTCTTCTCATTTAATTAATCTCACGAATGAGCAAACTTTTTATAGATAGGAAATTACTAGACGTTGGTACAGTAAAGTAAGAGAACGCAGTTTTGTAGGATTAGACCTCGAAAAAATCGTAGACAAAGCACTTTAGTGAGACGCGAGAGAAAGAAAAATCACAAGAGAATTACCTGGGATTCAAACACGGACTCCGGTAGGACGAGCAGCTGCCTAGCCACGAGAGAACAGCGCACTATCGACTTAGCCAACTAGCACCCACGTGTCACTAAAGTGCTTCGTCTACGATTTTTTCGTGGTCTAATCCTACAAAACTGTGTTCTCTTACTTTACGAATGAGCAAAGTTCTATTGAAGAAGAAGCAACACGAATGAGAAAAGTTCTGTGAAAAACAAGAAACATGAATGAGAAAAGTTCTATGAATAACAAGCAACATGAATGAGAAAAGTTCTATTGAAGAAGAGGCAACACGAATGAGAAAAGTTCTGTGAAAAACAAGAAACATGAATGAGAAAAGTTCTATGAATAACAAGCAACATGAATGAGGAAAGTTCTATGAATAACAAGCAACATGAATGAGAAAAGTTCTGTGAAAAACAAGCAACATGAATGAGGAAAGTTCTATGAATAACAAGCAAGAGGAATAAGCACAGTTCAGGAAGACCAAACAATATGAATGACTGAGTATACAAACGAATTACTAAGTTCATATAATCGTAGGTAATGACTACAATGGTTCAGGCTATTAATCTGTGCCTATTTACTATTGATAGCATACACATAGATTCATCATGGAGAATTTTAAATCTATATGGAATACCATCTAAAACTGTCAACATCATTAAGGACCTCTACAATGGATATGTTTGTGCAGTCAAAACAGAAGAAGGGATGAGTGAATGGTTCCAGATTGAAACAGATGTGAAACAACGATGTATACTGTCTCCTTTGCTTTTTGGAATTACAATAGACTTCATAATGAAAAAATGCTGCACAGGTAACACAGGCATTGACTGGGTACATGGGACTCAACTAGAAGATCTTGATTTTGCTGATGACATAACTCTTATCAGTAACAATGTGAATTCCATGCAAAAAAAAAAAAAAAAGAACAACAGATAGCCTGTCTTCACTGGCTAGCAAAATAGGACTCGAAATTAACAAAGACAAAACAAAAATAATGAAAATTCCTCTCAATCAAAATGGAAAAATACACGTAGAAGGGACAGATATTGAAGAAGTCAATCAATTTGCATACCTTGGCAGCTACATAGACCAGGATGGTGACACTAGAAAGGAAGTTAGGATCAGAATTGCAAAAGCAACATCAATCTTCAAGAATCTTGAGAACATATGGAATTCAAAAGTTACAAGCACAAAAACCAAGTTAAGACTATTCAATTCAAATGTAATATCCACCCTCATTTATGCATGTGAAAGCTGGAAATCAACTAAAGAAACAGACAAGAAATTAGACTCTTTTGAAAACAAATGCATAAGGAAAATACTCGGCATCAAGTGGAACGAATTCAACAACAATGCAGAGATAAGACAGATGACTGAACAACAACCAGTCTCATGGGTGATCAGGAAAAGAAGATGGATATTTGTTGGTCACGTGATGAGAAGAAACGATCAGAGAATCCCAAAACAAGCTATCATGTGGAGCACAACAGGCCGAAGAAAAAGAGGCAGACCGCGTGAAACTCTTAAGAGGACATTGTTAAGAGAGGCCAAATTAACAGGCATAAAATCCCTTGATGAGGTTGAAAGACTCACCTTAGACAGGAAAAATTGGTGACCTACCTTGCGAGCCCAATATGACGTTTAACGGCGCCGGGAAGGATATAAGATACGATTTACTATTTGTATTGTCAAGTTAGTATTTGCAGAGTTCATAATTTATAACATTTGTTGCTCTGTCTCTCTAAAACTGTGAACATGCTGCTCCAAGGAGCTGATGCTGTGAAGATGTTGATGTATATAATCGTGTCAGACTGGGAGTGAACTATCTTACATCCTTCCCGTGCCGCTAAACGTCACATAAGGCCCGCATGGTAGTTCGCCAAGATTTCCTGTCTTCGGCGAGTTTTTCAACTCATCGAGGGATGTTATGCCCACTGAACTGGCCTCTCTTAACAATGTCCTCTTTAGAGTTTCACGTGGTCGACCTCTTTTTCTTCGGCCTGCTGAGTTCCACTTGATAGCTCGTTTGGGGATCTTCTGATTGTTTCTTCTTATCATATGACCGACATTTGTCCATCTTCTTTTTCTGATCACCCATGAGACAGGTTGTTGTTTGCCCAATTTTTTTTTTTTGGGGGGGGGGAGGGTACTTTTCTAAGTCTCTGAGAGGAGTTAAAAATAGGGCATGTGCTGCTTAGTAGACTCCACCTTCACACAGACTATCACGATCTCCGACTCCACCTTCACACAGACTATCACGATCCCCGACTCCACCTTCACACAGACTATCACGATCCCCGACTCCACCTTCACACAGACTATCACGATCCCCGACTCCACCTTCACAGAGACTATCACGATCCCCGTTCTGTTAGACCTGTTACCGGGAGACACCAGTGGAAAGGTTGGACAGGGCCAACCATCAAGGTCTTGGTTGGCTACATTTTGTCAACCCACCTATGGGTTCGCTGAGTTTTTATATCTGACAGTGCATTCAGTCTCCAACATATGCCAGGCAGTTAGCATTCGCCAGAGAGTTATAAGACAGATGACTGAACAACAACCAGTTTCATGGGTGATCAGGAAAAGGAGATGGACATATGTTGGTCACTTGATGAGAAGAAATGATCAGAGAATCCCAAAACAAGCTATCAAGTGGAACACAACAGGCAGAAGAAAAAGAGGCAGACCGCGTGAAACTCTTAAGAGGACATTATTAAGAGAGGCCAAATTAACAGGCATAAAATCCTTTGATGAGGTTGAAAGACTCGCCGAAGATAGGAAAAATTGGCGAACTACTTTGCGAGCCCTATGTGGCGTTTAACGGCACGGGAAGGACATAAGATATAAGATAAGATAAGAGAGTTAACACGTGTCGCAGGGTTGAGATCTGTCAAGAGTTAACATCTGTCATGGTGTTAACATTTGTCACAGTTAACATCTGTTAGAGGGTTAACATTTGCCAGAGAGTAAACATTCATCAGAAATTGTAACTTAAGCAAAACAAAACAAAAAAAAAATAAAAATAAACAAAACTGGCTTGGTCTGGATACTGCAAACTGAACAAGACTGAGAATATTTGTGCTTTTAATACCCTGAAAATGCATATACATTTATGTATATTCAAACATATATATATATACACACATATACATATATATTTATAAATATATGGAATTTATGATGGGAGAATGAAACTAACTGCAGTGGTATGGGATGTGTGGGGTTGGGGTGTGACCATGCTATAAAAGACAGTGAACCTTAGATAGGCAGGATAATGTCCTAAAGCCATGCCAAACCTTTCTAAACCTGACTGCTCCAACACTCTAATCTGGTCAATCGAATGGGGGATTCACATTCTCAGGCCCATTTGAGTGGAAGGAGAGCTGGGGTTTGTGTGGTTGGGGTTCCAGCAGCCTTATTTCCCCCCCCCCGTTTCTTATTAGAGAAAAAAAAAATTCAGTCCAGAAGGTCCGATGATAACAGATCTCGATGTCCAACCTGGCTCTTCACAGCCTTACACCCCCATCACCTGAGCTTGCAGGGAAACCTGTCTCTTGGGCGACCCCTAGGAAATTCAGCTAAGTCTTCTGTGACCCACTTCGCATCCAACTCCATGCCAATGCTCCATGACCACCACACCACCAATCTCAAGTCTGAACTGAAAGGGAAGTATCTACAGCAGTAATATTTTGACAAATTCATAATATCAAAGGTTATATATGTCGTTATGAAGTTCTCGTGTAATTTAAAATATTAACAGTTTGCATTCTACTGGAGATAAAAATAATTAATAAATTATTTTAGCGAAATACAATATTTAGAATTCGCGTTTAGTACATTTAATTTTGGAAAAAGTTGAGAATCAATATTAATACACCATTCCGAAGTTACATGGCACTTTTGGTTCTCTGTAATGCCATTACCGATACTAATTTTCCTAGCACAGAGAACGCTTAATCTATTATGCCAGGACATATCACCATATTCTCGGCCTTTTGGCTAAGAAGTTTTTAAACCATACACCCTCACCACCGCAGGGTGGTAAAATTATCTAGCAGCACCATGCAGTGTATGAGAAAAAAAAAAAAAACTATACCAGGACATTCAACATTCAAGGAAATGAGAGAGCAGATAAAACTGGCAAAAAATGAAAAAAGCAACAGGCAACCAACCCAATAATCCAGCCTCTTTACAAACAGTAGAATAAATAATAAGAAAAAAACAAAAAGGAGGGACGGCTGAATGACTCAGCATTGGCAAACACAGGCAGAGAAGTTTTGCAGTACATGACCACCCCGAATGTGAAAGATGCCATAAACATACTAAACAAACGAGAACAGATCATCATTTTTCAACTTAGAACAAGACACATCCCCCTGAATGCATACCATACACCGGATATACCCTGATGAAATACCAAAATGCCCACTGTGTGATAATAACCAAAAAAAAAAAAAAAAAGTCACACACCATCTCCTAGAATGTCCAGCACTCGTAGATTTACGACAGGAATACCTACCTGAACATCCAAACATTGAAAATACATTATATACAGACTCAGTACAACTAAAGAAGACCCGTAGATACCTGACCATCGCTTCGAGCCACAGAGCACAAGCTCAAATGGCAGCTGGGTCAGAGATATGAAATGAAACCTAATAGTAGCCATTTAAAAGGCTTCACAAAAAAAATCAAATATAAAATATCTACACTCGTACAGTTCTCTTCTGTAATCAGGAGTTCATAATTCTAAACTGCAGCAAAAGTTAAAAATAGGCAAGGTGTCATTTCCCAGTTCAAAAAAAAAAGAAAAAAAAACCATGGCAGTGATTTTCTTATCACAAAAAATGTTTGTGTGTCTAGGATGTTGTTTTAGTAGTTTAAAAGTTAAAGAGCAAGTTCCACCAAATAAAAACAGATCTTTGGGGGGGGGGGGAAAACCTCCCAGCAGAAGCACTCCCATGAATGTGATGGCTCCCAAGCCCACCTTCCTAAATGAAATACTGAAACAATCATTCATTCATTTGCATGTCCCTTGCGGAACTTTGCCTCCCAAACAGCACTCCTGTAGGCCTCTCGGTTGTGAGCAAGATGGACCTGCTGCTGTTGCATCCATTTCCAGATCGTCAACGATGTCTTGCAGCCATCTTCGTCTTGGTCTTCCTCTTTTTCCTTTTCCCATTATGTCCCCTTCCAATATGGTCTTCTCTAAATTATCATGACGTTTAATGTGTCCAAAATATTTCAGTTTTCTCTCTTTAATCCTCTTCACTAGCCAGCCTTCTTCAATATTAAGCTCTTGTAGTATAGATATATTCAATCATGTATAAAAAAAAAAAGCTCAATTTTCTTTAAAACAGGCATGAGCAACCGGCAACCTTTTTTTTTCTTCATGGAGAGAGAGAGTGGGAGAGAGATATATTTTTTAAAAATGTAAATATTTATGCGAAAATGAGAATCAGAACTATTACATTATTAAGCTATCAGGCCAGGCTATTGTAATTCTACAGTATAAAACTGATATTGTTAATGTTTCCAGCAAAATTATATGATTTTTTAAAGGAAACTACCTAGATTGTCTGCCTGCCACAAAAACTGTTACTGCAGGGCCAAGATTTGCCTACAAGTGCTTTAAAACAAAAGAACAATGATAATAAACTAACCATTGGGTTAACATAAAAAAGAAAAAAATATATCCATACTACAAGAACTTAATATTGAAGAAGGCTGGCTAGTAAAGAGGATTAAACAGAGAAAACCTAAATATTTTGGACACATTAAACGTTATGATAATTTAGAGAAGACCGTCTTGGAAGGGTACATAATGGGAAAAAGAAAGAGAGGAAGACCAAGGCAAAGATGGCTGCAAGACATCGTTGATAATCTGCAAATGGACGCCTGCATCTTACTTACAACCGAGAGGCCTACAGGAGAGCTGCTAGGGAGGCAAAGTTCTGCAAGGGACATGCAAATGACTGACTGACTGGGTTAAATATAAAAAGCTGAAGACATCATCATCTAATATTTCTACCAGATGTTCTTACCCCCACTAGAATGCAAGCCATTACTACTTTATAGTGACCCTGTATGTGCTTTACAAACAGTTCATGTGAAAACCACAGATATCTTTTCAAACATAATTACAACTCATGAGGTTTGACGATATTATTACTGGCACAAATCTTGCATGTAAAAAAGAATAAAAAAAAAAAAAGACAAATTTATCACTACAATCAACATGTTACTACCACTAGTAGAAGTGATAATAAATTATTATGAATATTTCATATGAAAGCACAGTGGAACTATATTGCATAATATGATTGCTGCATATTATTTTTAATATTAATAGAACTATCATAAACATATTTCTTATATGAAATTACTATATACATGCCCACGATTAAGACAACAGACTGAAAGAGAAATGAGGAAGATATGCGCTGTAAGCACTGAAGGTCATATAAGACAATACACAGGGGGGAGACCTTAAATGTGATGAATTAGTCAGCACACAACAGTTCAAAAGAATAAAACGTATCATGACGGAGATGTGAAAAATTGTAAAAAAAAAATAAATAAATAAAAACTGGCTTCTCCTCCGTGACTTCAGTTTTTTCTTCTACATTTCTGAAACAATGAGGTGGTTTTCTGTGCAGCCGATGCAGTGTAAGTGCTGAGGCACAACATTGTGTCAGATTGTATGTGGACTATGGTGGCTATTCCCCCCCCCCCCCCCCGAGTGACGCTAAAAAGCGGATGGCGTGTAATAATTCTTTAGCAGACTCCACCACCAAGGGAACTAAGGTGATCCCTGCCCTGTTAGCCAGGCTTGGCCTGTGGGAACTAAGGTGGTCCCTGCCCAGTTAGCCAGGCTTGGCCTGTGGGAACTAAGGTGATTCCTACCCCATTAGCCAGGCTTGGCCTGTGGGAACTAAGGTGATCCCTACCCCATTAGCCAGGCTTGGCCTGTGGGAACTAAGGTGATCCCTACCCCATTAGCCAGGCTTGGCCTGCTACTGGGGGTACTAAAGGAGAGGTAAGACAGGGTCTTGGTCAGCTTTGTTTGCCAACCTTGATGCTAGCATGTCAGTTATGATTTTGCCGACTGCCAAATCGGGCAGAGCTTTCGCTCCCATGACTTCAATAAACAGTCAAAAAAAAGTCTGCTTAACCATTACCTATTCTTTGTCAAACATTTTCAAGACAGACCGGTTCTGGCTTTGAAATCTCACACCAAAAGTTTTTTTTACAAATATTAAATTAAAAAAAATTAATTCCTTACCTATCACAAGTCGTTTAAATGACTTTAGAATAATAATAATAAAAAAAAATCTTTTTTAAATGACAGCTGCATGGTTTTGTTCCACAGTCAGGAGTTTGTGATTTTAAATTACCCAAAATGCTAAATATAGTGTTTGAGATTTTTTTTAAACAAAAAATGTTAATGGGCCATGGATGTTTTTTGTAGTTAACAGTTAAAAAGAAATCATAAAACAGGACAAGAACAGCTCATTAAGACATTAATTCCTTTTGTACAAAAAAATTCTTTATAAATTTCAAATAGCATCAAAATGACCGATAAGGCAAGATAAATAATGTCTAAATCAAATGAAACAATGAAACAAATTTGAATATAAACTGGATTATGCATCTTGGCTTCACTGTTGTAAAGACACAGAGAGGAGGAAAAAAAAAAAGAGTTGAGCAAGTGAAACAATTAACTTTCTGTTCAAGTGAATATCCATACAAGTAAACAAGGTGGACTTCTAGAGGGAAGGAGACCACAAGGCAAACCAGAGCTTGAGGCAGAAATATATTTAAAAGTCGTTCATGACACGATTTTTTATATTATCCACAAAAGACTGACAAAGGATGACGCCGTGTTGCCACAATTATTTCCCGGGTGAAAATCTGGGGCCTTGGATATGGCTAACCATTGTCCACCTGGGCAGAAAAAAAAGGGGTTAATTTAGATGTAGAGGTGCTGTGTCTTTTGCCCACAGTCAAAACTGAAGACACAGGACTGCAAGATAACACAAGGTTTTCCTATTACTGCAGTTGATTATGCCAGTAAAATATCAGTCGAACCAGTTATGTGAGAATCTTTTCTGAGAAAATGCGAACTTCCACAAAATATCAAAATCTCAGCATCGTCATCATCACGTGCCATATCTCTGTGGAAGACTGTCCACAAAGCCCTCCAACATGTTCTTTCCCTCGTTTTCACAGTGCTCTCATTCAAGCTGAATCCCGTCCATCTCTTCACGTTGTCTGCCCATCTACTTCAACATCATTGTCTTTATCTAATTCTAAACCTAATTTGAGATGAGGGGCCTCTGCACAGATTCATTCATTCTTTCATTTGCATGTCCCTTGCGGAACTTTGCCTCCCTAACAGCCCTTATGTAGGCCTCTCAGTTGTAAGCAAGATACCCTGCTGCTGATGCATCCATTCTCAGATCAATAATGATGTCTTGCAGCCATCTTTGCCTTGGTCTTCCTCTCTTTCTTTTTCCCATTATGTACGCTTCCAAGACGGTTTTCTCTAGATTATCATGACATTTAATGTGTCCAAAATATTTAAGTTTTCTCTGTTTAATCCTCTTTACTAGCCAACCTTCTTCAATATTAAGTTCTTGTAGTATGGATATATTTGTTCTTTTTTGTGACCATGATTGCCGCTGATGGCGAGATCTTCAGCTGCTGTGCGTGGAGCGGTGCTCCTCCCGGCCAATGAAGAAATTTGCAAATGAGGTTGCCGCGCAGCATCACTGCGGAAAAGGTGGTAGAAAGGATAAAGCGAAGCAAACAGTCAAATCACGGCACCTCTGGTCTGGAGGTCGGCCACGTCCTGAGTGCAGTCATATCGGGTGAAATGCATGAAACGGCTTGTCCCAGAGATTAAGACACTACTGTCGAGACTCCTCAAATGCCGCGTGTGGAGTGAAGCTCCTCCCGGTTAAGGAAGTAAATGCGGAAAAGAAATAAAGGTTGCTGTGCGGCGCCGATGGGAAAAAGTGGTGGAAGTGAAGTTTAACCGGTATGTCCAGTAGTATCGCTACGAGAGCTATACCACGGCACCTCTGCTCTAGAGGCCGCCCACGTCCGAAATGCACCTACACTGGTGAAATATGCCTAAACCGGCACACACCAGGGATGGAACTTGATGGCTAGACATGTCATGCCACCTCCGCTCTAGAGGTCAGTAACGCCTGATAAACACCCATACTGGTGAATTTTGCCTAAACCGGCTCATACCAGGGGTGAATCTTGAAGGCTATGCATGTCACAGTACCTCTGCCCTAGAGGTCGGTCCCGTCCCAAACACGCCCATACTGGGATAATGCCTAAACCGGCTCAACCCAGGGGTAGAAGTCACTAGTGGCGAGGATTCGTCCTCCTGGACAAAAGCTCCATCCTGGTCACAACTAGGAAGGGTAGCGGCCACGACCGCAAAATGCTGAAGTCGGAGACACTGGACCAGGGAAGTCTAGATAGGCAACCACCTCTCACCCGGCGGGGATGTTTGCATATCCTAATCACGCTGAGGTTTTCCGGTGAGAAAGTCCAACTCTGGACTGGATGGGCAACCACCTCTCACCCGGCGGTGATACACGGGTATCTCAAAACACGTCGAGGTTTTCCGGTGAGAAAGTCCAACTCTGGCCTGGGTGGGCTACCGCCTCTCACCCAGCGGGGATGCACTGATATCCTAAACACGTCGAGGTCTTCCGGTGAGAAAGTCCAACCCTAGACTAAACTGGTGCAATGAAAACCACGGTGTCACGCAATCCCGCTTCCGAGACCCACCAAGAATACAGGCTAAAGCACTGTGATACTCTGAACCCCTTGTGGTCCTCTCGTGGATCTCGTGTGGTCTATTCTGGACCACACAGGGGACCACGGGACCTAACAAGGACCACAGGCGTGAATTCAGTAGGTTCACAGTGTGGTTTTTGGTGGTAGAAGTGAACGAAGAAGAAGAAGTGACCATGATATCTAAAGAACTCTTTTGTAGCATTTACATTCAAAGGCGTTTATGTGTTTCTCAGCTGTTTTGTTAAGTGTCCAGGTCTCACAGGCATATGCTGTGATGGGAAAGATGCATGTCCTTAAAAATCTTATTTTTGTAGTTCTGTCTGCTCCTCTCCACAGATTCTTTAGTTGTTTTACTTTCTGAAGAGCAACAGATGTCTTCCTTTTAATTTCCCTCATTGTATCTCCATTATTAGTTAGCAGTGATCCAAGATATTCAAAACTCTCCACTTCTTCCAGTTTTTCCTCACTGATACATATATCAGCTGCCTTGTTTGCTTTGTCAGTTGCACAGATAAGATTTAAAAATGAACTTATTATTTGTACATGTCGTTTAAGAAGAAATGTTACAGAAGAGCCCATAGAATATCTCAGAAGGATACGAAGAGTGAAAAAAAGCATCCAAACTTTTTCTTCCAGAACGGTTTTCATTGCTGTATTATGCTTATTGACGCGACCAAAATATCTGAACTGTCTGGTCCTTAACGTTTTTCATTACTTCTCTTCACAATTTCGATAGACTTACTGTAATACCTTCTTACTTGCAGGCAACATCTTTTTGCTCAAAAAACTTTCAAAAGACAAATACACCCGTTACTATATATTCACAATGACACAAATATCTCTCTGCCCAACTTATGCAAGAAAAATATATACAGAAGAATGCTGCCATAAACTGAGAAATATAAATAATTAACAGTACGAGTTTCATAAGGCACAGAAAACAAAACAGGTCATACAATATTTCAACACCGAAAGGGCTTCATCTTGGAATGAAAAACATAATCCAGCTATTTATGGGCTCTAGCTATTAGGCCTGGAATAAAACAGTGCCAAAAAAGAAAACAAACTATACAAAGAAAGAACATTTTTAGTAACTTCATACAGCGGGGGGGGGGGGAATAAGGGCCACAGGTCACACAATATTTCAACACTCAAAGGTCTTCATCTTGGAATGATAAAATAGTCTAGCCCATTGGCTTGGAATACAAAAGAACAAAGGCAAAAAAAAACAAAAAACAACCAAGACCAAATGAACCAAACATGAAAAATAAGACAAAAATATGAGAAAATAACGTTCAACAATTCAACATTCAATCACAATGAAATATTCTAAAACTTACCCTGTCAAGGTATAGCTACAAAACAACAACAGTCAATTTATAGGCACATGAGTAGTGAAGAAGCTAGAGCACCTATCTATCACTCTGATGTCAGCGGTTCAGATCGAGTTTGAGACATCCCGATTGCTCAGCTGTAGAAATTGGTTACCCGACTCTTTCTGGAACCAGGGAAGGAAAGGGAGTCAGGTGTGATGCTGGCCATATCACCATCTAGTGTGCCGACTTGCCAAGGAAAATATGGACGCTAAGACTGTCTCCCCTAAAGCATTTTAGGACCACCTGCACATTTTAATTTACCTTCTTATTTGATAAAGAACATTACAGTGAAAAATCTACACTAATAATAGCGAAGCATGTCCATAAAGAAGAATACTAGTTCTCTGACAAAAAAAAAAAAAACAAAACTTACAACAGACAAAACGATGCTGTCAGTCAGTAAATGGCAAATGACATTTCTTCTCATTTTTTTTTTTTTCTCAGAATTGTGCAAGATGCTCTAAACATGATCCATGACTGCACTTATCAAACATTAACGGCAAATCAAGTTAGCAAGTGGCAATAACCAAACAATCCAATAAATATATGTTATATACAGGAACAGCAACAATAATAAAAGTAATAACTACACCGAGATGACAACATAGGATGAAGGAAAACATACAAAACGATATGTAAGTCAAACATGGCTGTCATGATTTGGTTTGAAGTGTTTTTAAAACGTTAAATCTATCGGTGATCATATGAAATAATTTGAAAAAAAAAGATTTGAATAAATAACTGATAAAATATACTCACTGTAAGCGATATGGCTATTGGTTATACAATTCTTATCTATATGAGATGACTGTGGTCTAAAAATAATCTTCATACTCAACTTGGGGTGATGCTTTAAGATGTCTCTGGGCTTGGCTTTATGCCTAGAAGAGAACTCGATCTTAAACAGGATCCTAATCAGGTTAAATGCAATATCCACCCTCATTTATGCATGTGAAAGCTGGAAAACAACTAAAGAAATAGACAAGAAATTAGTCTCTTTTGAAAATAAATGCCTAAGCAAAAGGAACGAATTCAAGAACAATGCAGACATAAGACAGATGAGCAAACAACAACCTGTCTTATGGGTGATCAGAAAAAGATGGATATATGTCAGTCACGTGATGAGAAGGAACAATCAGAGGATCCCCAAACAAGCTATCAAGTGGAACACACAAGGCTGAAGAAAAGGAGGTTGACCACGTGAAACTCTAAAGACGACACTGTTAAGAGAGGCCAGCTTAGAGGGAATAACATCCCTTGATGAGGCTGAAAAGCTCATCGAAAAATCTTGGCAATCTACCATGCAAGCCCCATGTGACATATAATGGCACGAGAAGGATGTAAGATGTAAGTAAGAATCAGGTTAGTTTGGATTACAAAAATCCAGAATAGTTCGAGTCAGCCATAAGAGTAGCTGTTGAAGAAAATTATGCTTGGCAGACCCTACAACTGTTGATATCAGCCCAATTCAAAACTATCTTCGTAGACAAAAGTTGCCAGCGTACTCAGATCACATTTAAATCTAATGACTTGGTATCAGCAGAAATTTTTGTTTTTCACACCAGTTATGAGGAACTGGATGACCCAATAGAAAGACTAAACCACATGGACACTAATTACAATAGGAAGCTGGTGTCTTCCAAGTAGGAAACAAGGGTCAAAACTGAAGACTAAAGTTGCAAGGGCCAAAACTGAAGACTAAAGTTGCAAGGGCCAAAACTGAAGACTAAAGTTGCAAGGGCCAAAACTGAAGACTAAAGTTGCAAGGGCCAAAACTGAAGACTAAAGTTGCAAGGGCCAAAACTGAAGACTAAAGTTGCAAGGCAGAGGCTGGATGAAGTGGAATTTTGGGAAAAAAAAACCACATTTTTTTGGAGGGGGGGGGGGGGGATCTGAGAACAAGGGCTAATGTGGAAAAAGTTTCCTCAGTTTTTGGAACACACAACCAGATGGACTAGGAACTGAATGAATCAGAAACTAGAAGGACTGGAAACTAGAAGTACTGGGAACCAGGTGGATTGTGAACCAGACAGACTGGGAACTAAATGAATTGGAAAGTAATCTCTGGGAACTAGATGGAATTGGAACTAGAAAGATTGGTAACTAGATGGAATGGGAACTAGATGGATTTGGAACCAGACAAACTGGGAACTAGAAGGACTGGGAACCAGAGGGATTGGGAACATATGTGCTAGAAGAGGTTGCTAGAAGGATGCAAAAGTTACAGAGCTCAGCAAAACAGAGGTTTAATTTGTGTGGAGGTGTCATTTGGATACAAGCATGTTCCATTAGTGTGCAGGTCTGAAGGTCTCATATGGGGAACAGGTTTCATTTTGGGGCACTTTTCCATGGATGCAGGTCTCAAACTGCTGTCTCATATGTGCTTCCACTCTTCATCCTTGTCCTGCGAACCCTGTCAACGACAACCGAGCTTGCCCTCTCCAAATTCCAGCCCAGGGTTTCCAGAAGCCTCTGGCAGGACTCCCGAGATGCCACACCAAAACGGAAAAGCTGCTCGACTTTGAGGTACTTGACAGCGCTATCCACCTCCCAGCGTGTAGTTGACAGAGCAGTGTAGCATTCATCGTCTGTCACGCTGATATTTTGGAGAGCAACTTTCTAAGCCTCCACTGCCAGTACTGGACTTTGAAGATGTTGACATGTTAGATAACGAATGCTGGATGACATCACGGTGAATGAGGCCTGTAAGATTTTCATAACCTATATAATCATCTCTCTCATCCTTGATACTGAAAGATGAGTTTACGGCGAAAGGTTTTACAGTTGTGGTTGCTTTTTGAGGCGGAGGTTTGTCCCTCTGATGATTGGAACGGTGACTCTGTTCATTTAAGTAAGGAATTAGGAAATAATGGGTGTGACTCAGTTGCTGGCCGTCTTGTTTCACGGGCAGGATGTATGGTTTGTTGAGAGTTATCTTTTCTTTGCTGGCATTCACGTTGTAAGTTCTCGGAGGCAGAGGAGGAGGCGTGTTTGTCGGGGGTTGTGAATTTAATTCCACATGTTGAGCAAATGTTTCCTGAGCATCATAGTCTTCATCGTCGTCAAAAGTGCTGTCACTGAAACTTGAGCTGTCTTCATGACTATCCGCATCCGGAGTGTCCTCATGGGTACTGGAATATTCTGGCCCACACTTATCTTGATGAGTATGTGAGTAATGTTTTACGTCGAAGTATTTATCTTCACTAAACTGTGACAGATTTGTTGACTTAAATGCCCTGTCATCTGCCAAGATCTCTTGGACCTGATCTTTGACCTGTAGATCTGTTTCATCAGGGACCCTGTCATATAACGGAAACGAGCGTGACTTTTGCATCGAAGGCTGCGACGAGTTATTCTTGTTCAGAAAAAGGAGAAACTCCTTGTTCTGAAACCACGGCTGGGGTCCCAAGTTGCTCTTCAGGGCATCGTTAATCCAGTCGAAGGCTTTCTCCGCCTTGTCTCTGTCAACTTCTTGTGAAGGTTCCTGGATATCTGGTTTGGCTGCTGGCTGTTTGGGTAAGTTCTGGGCCAGCTTCAACTGGTTCCTGCCCTGGCTCTGAGACCTTGGTGGTGGCGGAAGTTTCAGAGGCAGACGTATGGACCTGCTCATCCCATTCGTTTGCTCCGTGTTCACGGGATGCTCTTCAGAAGAAAGGTGAGATCCAGAAAGAGGCTGCTTATTTGGAGTTTGTCTATTTATATCCTGCATTCTACCAGGAGGATGGTGAGAAGACTTTGGGGTCTGGTCAGAAGAAGCTACTGCAGATCTTGGCTTGGATGGCGGACAATAAATATCATCGCTTGGCGGTTCACAATAAATCAGATCATGGGAACCAGCTTGAGAATTGATCCTACATTCAGTATTTGCTGACAGAGTGGCAGCTGTGACCTGGGACATTTGAGAAGCATTACAGAACTTTGAGCTGTCCTTGGTTTTTTTGCTGCTCCAGTCAGAACTATCACAGGCATTTTCTGGATGGACTGATGCATTCTGGGACAGGTGTGCCTGAGGCTTGTGAGTGAGTGACGAGGAAATCGAGACTGATTCTGTGGAAAAGACTCCTGAGGAATTTAAACTTCCAAGTATCTCGGAATCTGACTTGTAACCAGAACTGCTGCTGTCGGTCATGCCACGACTCTCTTGCCTATACACATGACGAGTCCTAACATCAAATGGATCAGGCTCTGTGTCGTTCAGCAAGGGCAAAGGAAGATCCAAATTTCCATAAAGAGCTTGATTTGTTGTGGAGTACAGTGAGTCAAAGACATCAAACTCTGTCTTAAAAGTCTTGTCTTTAATCTGTTTTTTCTCTTCTGGTGATGTTGTTAGATCTATCAGAGGTACATCAGATGAACCAACACTGAAACAGAAATTACACAATAATATTAAGCATGTTTCACAGAGAATTTAAGGGATTCAAATGCAGCCAATAATTTTGCTATTATCCTCCCATAGATCATTTAAACGGCTTTTAAAAATATATGTACAGATATTTAGGTAAAGGTAAAATCACCGTTTCCATGCCATTAAGGCATATTGGGGATACAGTGTTAGGCCTGTATCTTCAAGACCATCAGCACATGAAAGTGTGATGTGGCCACACTTACCTCCCATTTACCTTCTACCACCAGATTATTAACCGTGTGCCTAACCACTCAGCCAATCAGACCGTACATGTAATTATAAATTAAATAATTAGTCATGCTGCCTTTAGTAGTTGGGGAAATTCCTAATTTATTTTAAACTGCTGTGCTAAGTACTCAAAACAGGCAATGATTCATATCCAAATAATCGCTGTTGGCGAGATTCTTCAGCATGGAGTGGGGCTCCTCCCGGCCAGCGAAGAAAGGTGCAAATGGGGTTGCTGCGTGGCACCACTGTGGAAAAGGTGAAAGAAAGGATCAAGGGAAGTAATCAGTAGTCTCGAGGTCAGGACTGCTCAAATCACAGCACCTCTGGTCTGGAGGTCGGCTGCGTCCTATATGCATTCATACCGGGCGAACTGCCTCAACCGGCTTAACCCAGAGGTTAAGATACTGATGGCGAGATCCTTCGGTTGCCACACGTGGAGTGAAACTCCTCCCGGCCAATGAAGAAAATACGAAAAAGAAATTAGGGTTGGCATGTGGCACCGATGTGAAAAGGTGATGGCAAGGATAAAGTGAAGCTTAATCGGTATGTCCAGTAGTCTCGCAGTGAGAGTCTCTGCTCTAGAGGCCAGCCACGTCCTGTGTACACCCATTCTGGTGAAATATGCCTAAACCGGCTTAAACCAGGGGTGAAACTTGATGGCTACTCATGTCACTGTACCTCTGCTCTAGAGGTCGGTCACATCCTAAACACGTCAATACTGGGATAATACGCCTAAACCGGCTCAACTCAAGGGTGAAACTTACTAGTGGCGAGGATTCGTCCTCCTGGACAAAAGCTCGGTTCTGGTCACAACTAGGAAGGATAGTGGCCACGACCACAAAATGCTGAAGTTGGAGACACTGGACCACGGCAGTCTAGACAGGCAACCACCTCTCACCCGGCGGGGATGTATGCGTATCCTAATCATGCTGAGGTTTTCCGGTGAGAAAGTCCAACTCTAGATTAAACTGCTGCAACAAAAACCACACTGTCACGCAATCCCGCTTCTGTGACCCACCGAGAATAAAGGCCCAAGCCCCGCGATACTCTGAACCTCTTGTGGTCCTCTCAGGGATCTCCTGTGGTCCTCTTGGACTAAATTCAGTAGGATCAAAGAGCGGTCTTGGTTATAGAAGCGAACAAAAAAGATGTCAAAGATGACTAGAAGGATTATGTGACAGAAGTTGCCTATTAGGAGCCAGGAAACTTTCTTGTGCATCACCATGTATAAGAAAAACATCTTTTCTAGGATCTTATGTACCTTAAACTTTCCTCAGTGGCCCCTTTTTCCAGTCCCACTGTTACAGAAAAAGGGTAGCTGTGTCTATTAACCCTTTTCTTATGTGTCATGAGTAAACTTGCTGAACCAAAAGCCAATTCAAACTGCACCATGAGTTAAATTGCTGAACAACTTAACATTCACTTACACAAGGAATGAGCTGAGTAAATAAGCTGTAACTGTAAAAAGGTAAAAGATAAAATCCCCACTTCCATGTCATTAAGGCTTATTGGGGATATGGTGTTAGGCCTGTATTTCCATGACCTTTGGCACATGAATGTGTGATGTGGTCAGAGTCATGTCTGGCAGCATTTACCATCCCAGATTTCTCTAGTACTCATTTTTAGAGGTTGGATGAAAGACATGGCCTTTTTAGTGTGGTGGTACCAGAAAAAAAAAAAAATTCTACCGCTGCAAAACAAAATGGTGTATATGAAATGATTTTTAATGTGATGATCAGATCTAATTCATTTCATTCATTGCCCATCACTCCCTTGAGAGTATCTTACAATCTTACATCCTTCCCGTGCTGATAAACATCACATAGGGCCCCACATGGTAGTTCGGTAAGATTTCCTGTCTCTGAGTTTTTTCAATCTCATCAAGGGATGTTATACCCACTGAAATGGTCTTTATTAACAATGTCCTCTTTAGAGTTTCACGTGGTCGACCTCTTTCTCTTTGGCCTGTTGTGTTCCACTTGATAGCTTGAGAGTATAGGCCACAGAAAAGTTTCTCCAGTCATCCCTGTTCTTGGATTTGTTCTCTCCTTCCCTCCATGTGTATCCCTTGTCTCTGAGCATATCATCATCATCATGTGCCGTGCCGACTGGCACTGGCTGTTATGCTTCTCCAGAGTACACAATCCTTCATGCAGGCCATCAGCTCTGTTGGTGATCTCCTCTAATACCATCCCGTCAGACTGTCCAGTATCATTTCTCTAAAAGTGAGCTGCACTACCGGACGAGGCTGTTCCAAAGGAAGCACTTTCATAACTTCCCTCCTCCAAGCAGTTCTGGGTCTTTCCCTGATTTCTGTTTCCCTGGAGGGTTCCATGTCAGTTTCTGCCTTATTATGCTGGTGTCTGGTGTCTGGTTTCACCTTCATTTTCTAGACATGATTTATAAGTTCATGGTCTCTTGGCCTGCTCTTTCTCAGACCTCTCCATTCCCTGCTATATAAGATGTTTAGAATCCTTCTCCGGCAGTTGTTTATGAATTTTGGAGTTTCCTAATACTAAAAATGAAATAAACCTGTGTGCAGCCTTGTGGAGGAGGTAGACGTTAATGGCAACCTTTCGTAAATAAATTTACATAACTAGAATCAATTTTTAAAAATGGCTGTCAAATGAGAAAGGGGTTAATCATGGCACACAGAATCTGGAGAAGGCCTTCTAGGAGGTTGTACAGCTTCCACCGAGGTTTAGATCATCCTGGCTTAGAATATAAGTTAAATCCATTAAAAAAAAAAAAAAAGGCCACAAAATTAAAAACAACACACATAAAAAAAAGTCTTCAAACAAACACAGAACAAACTTAAAAATAACACATTTACAGCCTCTGGGACAACAGGTTTTTGTACTGAAACCACCTTTGCTTAGCTTTTCCTGGCTTCGGAAGTTTTGAAACTGGCGGCGCTGATGGTTGTTTGGACGTCCGAAGTTTATGGTGATTCTCGTGCTGCGGGTGTTGTCGTTGACTTGAATCAGGTTCTGGGAGCTTATGATCTGACTCGGCTTTCAATTTATTGTAGCTGAACTGCAATCCTCCAAGCTGGACTGTCGGCGTTTCACAAGAAAAAAAGGGGGGAGAAGAAAAGAAAATTCAGAGTTTGGTACAACAGTTTCATCGCTGTGGAAGCTCCCTTTTATCTCTGACATGAGAATGTTGCACAAAATTTGTGTGAAAGTGAATGCTGGTTTGAACAAAAAGAAAACAAAAAACAAAAAGTGGCGTAAATGACTTCGCTAAAGATTTTGGTTAGGTTTCCAAAGGGAGACTTGGAGAAGTTGTGGTAGCGGCCGAGGCCATGTGAGCCGTTGTGGGATATGGTTGTGTATTCGTCATCTGTTTGTTCTGCGAGTATGGAGAGACTGGCGCATCTCAGCTCTTTGTGTTCTTGGCTCCTGGGGGACACCGGTTAGCCATGAATGAATTCTTAAAAAGAACACTGCTGCTGTTTCATCTCTCCGGAGCTGTCAGCAGGATGTTCTTCAAGGCTGGTGAAGATGTTGAACTTTAGCAGTGCCAATTTCATCTTGCAGGGGTTGGATGAGATGGTTTTCATCTTCATGACGACATGGGACATGAACAACGGCAAATAAACAGCATTCAGCTCCAGGTTCCCATGTTTACAAACATATGTTGACGTAAGCGATTATTCCCATTCTAGATGAATACAAAATGTTTACTGGATGCAGCCGAGTGATGATAACAATGAGGTGATATGTGTGTTCTAGCAACTCCAACTGCTCATCTTGCACTCAGGCATACAAATCTTCACATGAAAGCACGTATAGATCACAGAATTTACCTAAAATGTTCAAGTTCTCATCAGACCAAAACAAGTCAAACATTCATAACTTTCACTCTATAGTAACCCTTCATGACTGCCGACCAAAAAACCCCACGTCTGCTCGGTTCAAGCATTCAGATCATTTTTTTTCCTTTCTCTCGTCTCACACAACCAGCCCTCAGCTCCTTACTCTCCAACATTCACATGTTGGTCATTAGAACAGACTACCCGAGATCCTTGCTTAAAGGGACATAACTTAAATCATCATCATCATCATCATCAGGTGCCATGCCGACTGGCGTTGGCTATTATGCTTCTCCAGAGTACACGATCCTTCATGCAGGCCATTAGCTCAGTTGGTGATCTCCTCTCACACCATCCTGTCAGACTGTCCAGTATCATTTCTCTTGGTCTTCCTCTTGATCTTCTTCCTTCTATTTTTCCCTGTTGTTATAATATTTTCAATGGCCCCTCTTTTCATTGCATGTCCTATGAAAGTACATTGTCTCTCTCTTATCTTTTTGACAAGATTTTTTGTCTCTCCAGCCCTTCTCATACATTCTTCATTAGTTATTTTTGCTGTCCAGAGAATTCGTAACATTCTTCTAATAAACCACATTTCTGCTGCTTCCAATGATTTTTGTGCAGACTTGCCTACTGTCCATGATTCACTTCCATAGAACAAGATAGGTTCAATATAGCATTTTAGGACTCGTTTTCTAACATTCACTGATAAGGATGTGTTGGCTAATATGTTTCTCATTCTCTGAAATGCAGTCTTTGCTTGGCCTATTCTACATAACTTAAAACAAAATCATAAACAATGGCTTCCGGGCATTATTACAATAACACACGTGAGTTAATGCCCTACTCACACAGTGCTGATAACATAAACACAAGCATCATGTGAGTGGGTCACAGTGACTTGCCCGCAAACCTGGAGTTGAGCTTTGTTTATCAAACAAAGGCACAATGCTTCTTCAGCAGATTTCATGGCCATATGGACCATAGCACTCCCTGTCCCACTGGCTAGTTTGAACCTATTATTAGGAGCACAAACAGAGAGGTGAGACAGGGTCCTGACCAGCTATGGTTTCCTTCTGATCTTCACTCTCTAAAATGAAGTTGAAGAGCTTCATGAGAGAGCAAATCTGGCTCCACAGAATTCAGCGTGAATTAAAAAAAAAAAAGATCTCTTGCTCAAAATTATCACAAATTGTCTCTGCTCCCATCACGTATGGGCAGGGGAGTTGTTTAACCATGTTCTCACACGAGTTAGGGGTAATAAGATTGCATAAAGACTGGCTAGCACTGCTGTGATAAATGGCACAATGGCTTCAGACAAGGGCGCCTCCTACACTGCTTTGTTGGCAGCACTGCAACATGATGATGATATCAAATGAACGAATGGAGCCGAGTGTCACACCGAGACCAAGAAAGTCATGACCCCTTGCACCATATAGCAATCACTCTAATAACAAACCTCTCTTTGGGAGAACTACCACACCTAATCTTTCATGGCTGCTGGGACAGGCAGCAGACATGGTTGTGCCCCACATTCCAGTTTCTGTTGCTAATGTTCACTTATCTGACACTTACTTTTAGTCCGGAGCTGACTTGCAATACCAGCATCCTCTTCTCTCAAATCCGGAGGGTCCATAGGATTTCTAAGGTACACCCTTATGAAAGAGTTTCAGAAGTCATGATGAAAGAAAATGATTATGTTTTAGTTACATTTCAGAATTTTGACACATGTTATTTTGGTCCAAATTCTGGTGTTTTACATTGTCTTGTAATCCTGTGACACATTTGTTCATGATTAAGGTTTCACAGTTACACGAGAGGTTAATTTAAGAGGTTTCATAGTTACCTGAGAAGTTTTTAAAGTTTTATATTTACTTGATTAAACAGAGAAAACTGAAATATTTGGGACACATTAAACATCATGATAAGTTAGAGAAGACCGTCTTGGAAGGGTACATAATGGGAAAAAGAAAAAGAAGAAGATGAAGGCGAAGATGGCTGCAAAAAAATGGTTGACAATCTGGAAATGGATGCATCAGCAGCAGGGCATCTTGCTTACAACTGAGAGGCCTACAGGAGAGCTGTTAGGGAGGCAAAGTTCCCAAGGGACAGGCAAATGACTGACTGACATTTACTTGAGAGATTCACTGTTAATTTAGGAGTTTTCACATTAGCCAGAGAGGTTCACTGTTAATTTAGGAGTTTTCACATTAGCCAGAGAGATTCACTGTTAATTTAGGTGTTTTCACATTTGCCAGAGAGATTCACTGTTAATTTAGGAGTTTTCACATTAGCCAGAGAGATTCACTGTTAATTTAGGAGTTTTCACATTTGCCAGAGAGGGTCACTGTTAATTTAGGAGTTTTCACATTTGCCAGAGAGGGTCACTGTTAATTTAGGAGTTTTCACATTTGCCAGAGAGGGTCACTGTTAATTTAGGAGTTTTCACATTAGCCAGAGAGGTTCACTGTTAATTTAGGAGTTTTCACATTAGCCAGAGAGGTTCACTGTTAATTTAGGAGTTTTCACATTAGCCAGAGAGGTTCACTGTTAATTTAGGAGTTTTCACATTAGCCAGAGAGGTTCACTGTTAATTTAGGAGTTTTCACATTAGCCAGAGAGGTTCACTGTTAATCTAAAAGGTTTCACAGTTACCTGAGAGGTTCGCTGCTATTTAAGAGGTTTCATGGTTTAATAAAATGGCTTCACTTAAAGACTTATGGTCAGCAGAGAGATTCTAACAATCATCATCATTTTGGCTCCTGCTTTGGTGGAGCTAGATTAAAAGTCTTAAATGCAGTATGTAGAGAGGCACCAGCTCACAATCTTATATGAACCATCTTACATCCTTCTCGTGCCACTATACGTCACATAGAGTCCGCGTGGTAGTTTGCCAAGATTTCCTGTCTTTGGTGAGTTCTTGAATCTCATCAAAGGATGTTATGTCCACTGATCTGGCCTCTATATGAACCAGGACATACAAAAAAAAAAAAAACCAACAATCCCACTGTTTTTATTCAAGAGAAGGACTGTTGCTCATTCTGTGGTGTGAGTCACTGCCATTCTTTTATGTTCATTTTGCTATCTTCCTTTCTTTCACGTTCTTTTGCTATCTTCCTTTCTTTCACGTACTTTTGCTATCTTCCTTTCTTTCATGTTCTTTTGCTATCTTCCTTTCTTTCATGTTGTTTTGCTATCTTCCTTTCTTTCACGTTCTTTTGCTATCTTCCTTTCTTTCACGTTCTTTTGCTATCTTCCTTTCTTTCATGTTCTTTTTGCTATCTTCCTTTCTTTCACGTTCTTTTGCTATCTTCCTTTCTTTCATGTTCTTTTTGTTATCTTCCTTTCTTTCATGTCCTTTTTGCTATCTTCCTTTCTTTCACGTTCTTTTTGCTATCTTCCTTTCTTTCATGTCCTTTTTGCTATCTTCCTTTCTTTCATGTCCTTTTTGCTATCTTCCTTTCTTTCACTTTCTATTGCTATCTTCCTTTCTTTCATTTCTTTTTGCTATCTTTCCTTTCTTTCATGTCCTTTTTGCTATCTTCCTTTCTTTCACGTTCTTTTGCTATCTTCCTTTCTTTCATGTTCTTTTTGCTATCTTCCTTTCTTTCATGTTCTTTTACCATCTTCCTTTCTTTCACGCTGACAGTGCTTTGTCTTGTCAGAAGTGCTTCGCCTGTTATTCAGTGCTTACCACAGACAGTGTACTCCATCACTTTACTATGTCAAGCTTCACTGTTTCCCATTTGCTAATTATATGGTCACATGACATTCTGACAAACGATCAGATTTCCGACACTCAGGTCAATACTTACTCGTCGATCTCTACTGGGTTGCCCCAGTTACTGCCCACAATGCCCCCGTGGCCTGTGTGGATGAAGCTGTTTTTCAAGGGGAAACTAATATCAGCTCCTGTCAGATAGCGGGAGTATAACAAAAGCTGATAAACACACAGGAAAAGATGACCAAGTTTTAAAAAAAGAAAAAGATGATTTTTAATTATCAGAGCCTGCACAGACTAAACTGGTGTTTCCTAAGCTTGTTCGGGCTGCTGCTCCCTTTTCTTCCACGTAACATCTTCAACAAACCCACCCTGTACTGCTTGTACAATGGCCTATTAAACTAGAACATGCAATACACAACTAAAATCTTAAGCTCATCATCATCATGTGCCACGCCTGTAAGTGTTAGCTCCATTAATCTTGTTTCTTCATATTTTTCATCAGCTCAGTCGGTGATTTTTTTTTCTATTTTTTTTTTTGAGCCATCAAGTTAGATTGTCCATGATTTTTTCCTCCTGCCTCTGTTCTCATTTATCTTTCCTGTTGTTATAACATTTTCAAGACTTCCTCTTCTCATTATATATCCAATGAATGATGACTGTCGTTCTCCTATGAATTTAATTAGGTTCTTATCCACATTTGCTTTTGTTAGACATTCCCTGTTTGTTGTCATCTTAGCTGTCCAAGGTACTCTTAACATTCTCCTAATGAACCAGATCTCTGTTGTCTTGAGTAGTTTAACTCTTCCCGAGCCACAGGAAGAAACGCGGACGTTCATTTGCTTGCCGGAGTAAAAGCGCAGGTCTTGATATGTTAGGGAGTATAGTTGTAAAATGGAATGGAAAACAGTATTTCCATATACTTCCGTGTACTTATTATGTTCCAAAATATAACTAAATGTATGAAAATTTAAAAAATGCAGAGTTTTTTAGGAAAAAAGAAGTAATGTGATGTTTTTGACTGTGCCCAGCTCACCATTGGCTAGGTCAAGATCTACACTACTTACCATCTGAGATGTCTAGATCTACTTGTCAATCTCGTATTGTGATTTATGTTGCATTCTCGCTAAATTAATGTCTGAAATAACCTCCTAACTACTTCTCCAGTCGTCTAAATATGTCTAGATCTACTTGGGATACATTCAAGAGCAGTGGGGTTGTCACAGGCCATGTCCATACCCCTATATACATCATCAAAAATTGAAAATTTTCCATGTTTCTCTTCCTTTTCCTCGCTTGGCATTGCTCGTATCTAAGGACTCTTTCACCATTTTGAAAAGTGTCACCGGAAACGTGGAAGAAATATGTACAATCTAAATGTTACACCAGTTCTTTTATTGAAACAAACCATGATCAAAATTCTGACTATTGGCACGCATCGGGGAAACCGGAAGGATCGAAAATTCGACAAAGAATTAAAATCTCAACCTCCTGACAATGGAACACAGCCGTAGGACTGTCGATACCCTTTTTTTTTTTTTGAAAGGCTGCCTAAATGGCTTATGGTATTTTAAGAGTTAAATATGATTATCTGTCATTTGTATCAAGAATGAATAACACTAGCCGCCTTATACTCCCATAAGACATTCAGCAGGGTCAAACTGACCTCCAAGCTTTCTCTGAATGTCCACCAGTGCCCGAGGAAATGTTCCGATTTCTGTTGTCCGTCTGTTTTGACCTTTCCACCAGTACCTTTCAGGCCTGAGATTAAAGAAAAAAAAAAAACAATACACGATTCAGCGTTAAAATCCTTTCACTGGTTGTGTATGTATACAAGGGAAGACCAAAAAAGTAAGGGCAATGTACCCTATAAATGTGAGCAAATGAACATAACAGTTATATCACTTCTTCACATAGTACACCTACAGGTCAATGCAATTTTCGTATCGTTACACCAGCTTCCTCACTGCTTTCGGAAAATAAGCTTTTGGCCAGGTAAAGCCTCTTTAAGTGGACTGACAACATGATAATCACATGGCTCCAGATCAGGAGTGTAAGGAGGGTGGGGAATACGTTCAAACCACAGCCGCTGCTTGCACTACATCCAACACTTGGCTGCTGCATAAGGACATGTATTGTCATGATGCAGCAAGCGTTCCTGACAGCGTTCCTCTTTGTTACAGAAACTTTCTCGTTCAGTCATGCTGCTTTCGCTTTCATAATGAGTCCACATCCTACATTGAATTTCGGGCAGGTTTCACTCCTGTCAAAAGAAATCTCCCCCACAGAACGCTGTATCTGTGAACATGCTGTGCTGAATCAGCCTCCATCTGTTGTGGTTAAGGCATAATTTTCAAACCTCTTTTACTTTTTTTATTCTTCTTCAGATATGTGCCACAGTGGTGTAGTGGTCAGTCAGTGCACTCACCTGCTGATGGTTCCTGGTTCAATTTGCACCTGGGGGGGGGTTCTCATGCTGACTGGCACCAGAGTCAACTCCCGTCTTAAAATAAATGGGCACTTGGGGTCTCCTCAAGGAAAACAAAGGCATCCCTACCTCAAACACTGCAGTGGGCTTGAACATGTTAAGGCAGTAACACAGTAACACTTGTTACTCCTACAGCATGTAAAATGTCTCACAGGACGTAGATTTTTGTCCAAATATTGTCTCCACTTTTTTGTTGTGAAGTGAGTGCAGCTGTGAGTAACTCAGTCAGTCATTTGCAGGTCCCTTGTGGAACTTTGCCTCCCTAACGGCTCTCCTGTAAGCCTCTCGGTTGTGAGCAAGATGCCCCGCTGCTGATGCATCCATTTGCAGATCACCAACAATGTCTTGCAGCCATCTTCACCTTGGTCTTCTTATATCTGTAATTTTATGATTTTAAATCTTTTTTTTTTTTGCTTTTGATGGCCTTTCAATGGCAGAGGGATTATCTTCTTGAAAGCCAATATGAAAATCTTCTCCTGTCCAGCCAGGATGTGTGCTTCAGTGAGTGCGGTGTTTATTTCCTTCACTTCTCCATCCTCGTTTCCCCAGGAACCATTTCGTTATGTCTACTATGTCTCATAGCACTGGAGGTCATGCTTCTCCATCTTGTGGGGTCCTTGGTGTTTTTTTATCAATTCAACTGCTTTTCTTTTTACCCTACTACTTGGTCAGTCCACTGAGATATTTTTTTCTCTTGGCCTCCCTCTTTTCTTTACCACTCTCTCCATTATTGTTCTATCAAGGACAGTGGTTCTTAACATTTTTTGATTGTGGACCCGACCCCTTTCCTGTGGATCCTCATTAAAAATAAAACAAGAAACAGAATCCTAATGATGCCATGATATGTTTACTCAAGCCAATCCTTCTGTGAACTTCTTACAGGTTCAAGCACCCCAGGTTTAGAACCACTGATCTAGGTCATTGTGTCTTTTAACATGATCCAAAAAAGGCTAACTGATGGAATGAATGAACGAACATACTTTATTTTCAAAGGTTGAGAATTGGGCATGCAGGCCCGTCTGACATTCTGCCCTTCACGGAGATGAGGAGCCATCATCCACACCCAGCTTTCCCTATGATACTTCAGCTCATCCCTTATCCCTCCAAGATGTTCACAGTGTACTGGACTGCTTACGTTTCATCCTGCCTGTCACAACAGTAAAAAGAAAAAAACAACTTCAAAACGACTTACCTCCCCTCGATGACTGTGATCAAATCATTCTGCTCAATTTTCAGCCTCCCTTCCTCACTGAAGCCATTCACAGCCCTCACATTTGCTGGTAACAGCTGACAAAACCAAGTACAAAACAAAAGAGATAAATGTTTGAACTCTGACAAAAGCATGTATTAACCACCATCCACTTTAAAAGAAAAAAATGTTGACATGATGCAAAGTCCATTTTATTTATAGCATCATTCAATGGTCTGTTTCATTTCAATGTTTTTTTTTTCCTCTCTTTATCTTTGCATAGTTTCACTGGTATGTAAAATTTATAAAAGATAGCTGAGTATAGCTGAGTCATGATAATCTAGAGAAGACCGTCTTGAAAGGGTACATAATGGGAGAAAGACAGGAAGACCAAGGCGAAGATGGCTGCAAGACATCGTTGATGATCTGCAAATGGATGCATCAGCAGCATGGCATCTTGCTTACAACCGAGAGGCCTACAGGAGTGCTGTTAGAGAGGCAAAGTTCCACAAGGGACATGCAAATGACTGAGTGAACTGAGCACATGAAACAACTTCTTGTTCTTGTTCTACATACTGGCAACCATGAGCAGCATGTTCTTGGCAGACAATGCAGTGAAAGTCTTGAAGCACCACAGTGAATGGGGAATGGGGAATGGATTATGGACTGAAGTGAGGCCGCAATGCTGCTCAGTAACCCAACAGTTTTAAAACTAAAACTCAGAGTTCATAAAACAGGCATCAGAACAGCTCTTGTCAGCCGCGCAGAGCTGTGCCGAGCTGCACAGCGAGGGCTGCTGCTGTTGCGCAGGCCGACCGTTCTTTTGGCGAAAAAGCGCTCTCGAGTTCCGTGCGTGGGGAGACAGGCTTTCGCTCCCTTCCTGGACGGCGAGAGTTAAGGTGTTTCGATGCAGAAGCAAGTGGTTTGTCCGTCGAACGAAGCATGTAAACGGCTAGCCAGCCAGGTTCGTGCTAACAATGTAGTACGGTTTTGTTGACCGATGGTCTCGAAATTGGCCCACCTCTCGCAAAGAGTATCGGGTCTGCAGTATGTAACGTGTGTTGTTTGTGGGTGGCCAGGCTTTCTTCTCCGCTCATTAGAGCAGAGAGAGCCGCCCCCGCCGGTTAAAGGAAATGAAACACCGCCGGGGTTGAAAGGGATCCGCTCTGAGCAGAGCGCTGTCTCCCTTGCCCCGCGTCGGTCTGTCGGCAGATATCCGACAAAGGTTCGGTGAAGAAAGCTATCTGGTTGATCCTGCCAGTAATATGCTTGTCTCAAAGATTAAGCCATGCATGTCTAAGTTCACACTGTCTCACGGTGAAACCGCGAATGGCTCATTAAATCAGTCGAGGTTCCTTAGATGACACGATCCTACTTGGATAACTGTGGCAAGGATTCGTCCTCCTGGACAAAAGCTCCATCCTGGTCACAACTAGGAAGGGTAGCGGCCACGACCGCAAAATGCTGAAGTCGGAGACACTGGACCAGGGAAGTCTAGATAGGCAACCACCTCTCACCCGGCGGGGATGTTTGCGTATCCTAATCACGCTGTTTTCCGGTGAGAAAGTCCAACTCTGGGCTGGATGGGCAACCACCTCTCACCCGGCGGGGATGCACTGATATCCTAAACATGTCGAGGTCTTCCGGTGAGAAAGTCCAACCCTAGACTAAACTGGTGCAATGAAAACCACGGTGTCACGCAATCCCGCTTCCGAGACCCACCAAGAATACAGGCTAAAGCCCTGTGATACTCTGAACCCCTTGTGGTCCTCTCGTGGATCTCGTGTGGTCCTTTCAGGGACCACATAGGGGACCACGGGACCTAACGAGGACCACAGGCGTGAATTCAGTAGGACCACAGTGCAGTTTTTGGTGGTAGAAGCGAACGAAGAAGAAGAAGAAGAAAACAGCTCTTCTATACCAACAGTTATTAAAGTTGGTAGTACCACATTCTGAAGGGATGATGAGAAGATTCCGGGGGGTGGGGGGGATTGAGGGTAGAGGGAGCATTATAATCAACTGAGGAAAAAAAACAACAAGTTTTTGTGGTCGGTCTGAGTGGCAAGAGGGGCAGCCCTGGAAAGGTTTGGAACCACTGGTCCATAAAGAGCAAAAACAGGAACAACTCATAACAGAACAAAAACATATTCTGAGAAGTAAGTGGAAACAACTGGAGAAGACCAGGCAAGGAGAAGCAACATATGCGAACACGTCCAAATAAATTATATTCATTCATTCATTTGCATGTCCCTTGTGGAACTTTGCCTCCCTAACAGCACTCCTGTAGGCCTCTCATTTGTATGCAAGATGCCCTGCTGCTGATGCATCCATTTGCAGATCATCAACAATGTCTTGTAGCCATCTCCGCCTTGGTCTTCCTCTCTTTCTTTTTCCCAATATGTACCCTTCCAAGATGGTCTTCTCTAGATTATCATGACGTTTAATATGTCCAAAATATTTAAGTTTTCTCTCTCTAATCCTCTTTACTAGCCAGCCTTCTTCAATATTAAGTTCCTGTAGTATGGATATATTTGTTCTTTTTTGTGTCCGTGATATTTGAAAAACTCTTCTGTATCATTTACATTCAAAGGCATTTATGTGTTTCTCAGCTGTTTTGTTAAGTGTCCAGGTCTCACAGGCATATGTTGCGATGGGAAAGATGCAAGCCCTTAAAAATCTTATTTTTGTGATTCTGTCTGTTCCTCTCTACAGATTCTTTAGTTGTTTTACTTTCTGAAGAGCGATAGATGTCCTCCTTTTAATTTCCCTCATTGTATCTCCATTTTTAGTTAGCAGTGATCCAAGATATTCAAAACTCTCCAGTTCTTCCAGTTTTTCCTCACTGATACATATATCAGCTGCCTTGTTTGTTTTGTCAGTTGTCATCAATTTAGTTTTCCTCACATTAAAAAAAAAAAGGAATGCAACAAATACAATGTTGCGATTTAAACTGAAGTTTGCTGATCAGACAAGGGCAAATTGCCTGAAACGTTCACTTGGACATCAACTTCACGTGCTGACCTGAATTATACTAAGCAGATGATTCATGAGCACAGAAACGCGACACTAGTCGAAACAGCATTTTTGACAATAACTCATGCCAGGTTCACGATAATCCCGTGAAACTTACTGAAAACAAAACTCAATGACCATGTTATTGAATTCCTATAAAAGATTGACGCTCCTCGAATCAATTCATTTGAAAATTCAATGCGCAATTATGGCTCATCTCACTACAGAACAACGACTCATCATCACTGGACGTTTACAGACTGGACAGTCACAGAGTGTAGTAACCAGACAACTTAATATGGTTAGAAGCACCATTAGTCACCTTTGGAGACATTTTCAAGAAACTGCCTCAGTTGCAGACCGGGCACACAGTGGAAGACCCATTGTCACAATTCCTGCCAAAGACCACTTCATATGGCTGCACAGGAATCAATTTGCATCTGTGTCCTCAACAGTCCAGTCAATGACAGCAGCTTGTCAAATTTCAGATCAAACGGTCGGGAACTGGCTGCATGCTGGTCTTTGGGCTAGAAGACTCCACAGAGGTCCTGTTCTTACGTACTGGCATGCCAGAACCGACTGCAGTGGGCGAACCAGCATCGTCAATAGACTGTTGTGAATGATTGGAGAAGGCTTTGGTTTAGTGATGAATCAATCTTTCTGCTCCAGCGACATGATATACAGAGAAGAGTTTACCGCAGAGTCCATGAGCCCAGAACTGCGTGGATGAAGTTTCTGGTGTGGGTGACGATCAACATCATGGGAAGAAGTGACCTGGTGTAAACTGAAGGATGCCTGAATACCCATTGATACATCGATGAAATTCTTTGTCCTCACGTCCTTCCACTTCTGGCTGCACTAGGGTCAATTTTTCAGCATGATAATGCTCAATTTCATGTGGCACAACTCACCACCTAGTTCCTCGCTGACAACAACATCCAGACAATTCCGTGGCCATCCATGTCATCAGACATTAATCCGATAGAACACTTATGGGATTAACTCAACAGACAAGTCTGCCAGCGAGACATGGCGCCAACCAATCTCCGACAGTTGTCTCTTGCACTGTGGGAAGAGTGGGCAGCCATCCCACAACAACAGATCCAACGGCTAATCTGCTCCATGTCAAGGAGATGTCGTTCTCTGATACAGGCCAGAGGAGGCCATACACCTTACAGAAATGGAGGACTCGGTCACAAAGAATAAAAGTCCAAACCAAATTTAATGAACATCATTTAATTATTAAAGTTTTAAAGTTTCTTCATGTCAAGATTGAAATATTAATTCCGTAAAATAAAATTCTGATACAAGTTTGAAATCTGGTGTTCAATACGACTACAGTATTGTTGGGTTTCTTTTTTCAAACAGTATATAAACCTTGGGATGAAATGGTGAGAGCCGGATAAAACAGAAATACCTGGATGGCCTGACTGCATGGGAGAACAGCAAATGACTCGATTTGGGACATGGAGGATCAAGTGAGATGACTAGAAATGATGGCCTATGACTACTGGCATGGCACTGATCTTACCTGACCTGAGGTTGGATATGTTCTGTGTGTGGAAGAGACCACACAACTTAAACTGGAAAGAAGACTAAGACAGATCTCCAAAGAGCAAGAGAGACAGGACGGGAAACAGGAGGATTATAGTAAACTAGGATACACTTCTTGTCTCTGTTTTTGTGTATCTCTGGATGTGACAAGAAAGGATAATGATGAAGATCTGTTACTTTCGGACAATCTTGACAGACAAGTCTAACTTACTTCTGACAGCAAATCTTTCAAGGCTGCAAACGATGGTCGATCTTGTGGCTTATGTGCCCAGCACTGCATCATCAGCTGAAAGATATCGTCTGGGCAGCTCGGAGGTTTTGGAAGTCTCTCATTCTCCACATCAATCTTGTGAAGTATCTGTCAGCAAATACAAATGCACATCAGAAGCATACAAGGGTAGTCAAACTCTTGCTCATTTTCCTTCTACTTTTCCCTCAAGTATGGTTTTCTTTATTGTATAATTCTTCTTCTTCAGTTTTCCGAGCCATTAAGGCTCATTACTGCAGATAAGTTTAACTCCATTCCAATCAGGCATTGGTTGTCACCGATATCCACAACCATCTATCCTTTGATCTTTCTATATGTTGTGTATGTATAACCATGCACCACGCCACTTTTTTTTTTAGTCAGTCAAGTATCTTGTTTCTTTGTCTTCCTCTGTCCCTCCAGTTTTCCCATTCTCACTAGGTGTTCCAGTTTGCCTCTTCTCAAAAAAAAAAACAAAACATGTCCTACAAAACCTGGATTGTCATGTTGGAAACTTCATTAAAAACCCCTCTTACCTGCGATCCATTCAGACCAAGCCAAGGCTCCTGACCATACGTGAACATCTCCCACAACGTGACACCAAACATCCAGACATCACTTGCATGTGAAAACTGTCTGGACTTCAGGCTTTCTGGGGCACACCTGGTTTCACAAATATGGGTTAAATGACACACCTGATTTTAATTACAGATTAAGTCATGTACCCCATGTCAAACCTGGATATAGTCATGTAAAAAAGGTAAAGGTAATCCTGTCAGGCCTTAGAGGCACATAGGGACATGATGTTAGTGCCCATGTTTTCCTTGACCTGTCAGCACGCTAGAGGGTGATATGGTCAGTATCACGCCTGGCCGGCTTTCCTTCCCCAACTCCAGAAGAAGTCGGGTACCCATTTCTACAGCTGGGTGACTGGGGTGCCTCTGGCCGGATTCGAACCCCCAACCTTCGCCAGGAGAGACCAGTGATATAGTCATGTGCTCCATTTCAAATACTGATTTAAGTCATATACCCCATTTCAAAATATGAAATAAATCATATACCCCATTTCAAATATGGATTAAGTAAGATACCTCATTTCTAATATGGATTAAGACAGGAATGAAAACACTCAATCAAAAAGCAGTTGCTTTCATGTTTCATCAGACATTTCTTTGTAGACAGTGAAGCAACAAGTACAGCTGTCTAACTTTCTCTTACAAATTTGTTAAAATTTGCATCTAATTCTGTGTTAAATGCCTTTGAATGTAAATGCCACAGAAGAGCCCTTCAAATATCATGGACACAAAAAAAAGAACAAATATATCCATACTACAAGAACTTAATGTTGAAGATGGCTGGCTAGTAAAGAAGATTAAAGAGAGAAAACTGAAATATTCTGGATACATTAAACATCTTGAGAGTTTGGAGTACAGAGTCATGGAAGGGTATATGATGAAAAAAATGAAAGAGGAAGATCAAGGTGAAGATGGCTGCAAGACATCATTGATGATCTGCAAATGGATGCCCCGTAGCAGGGCATCTTGCTTACAACCGAAAGGCCTTCAAGGGAGCTGTCAGGGAGGCAAAGTTTCACAAGGGACATGCAAATGAATGAATGATATCTGGTATGCAGTGTCAAGTATTTGCCTGCAGGGCTAGTCACACCTGAATACACTGTACATGAATGTGAAGGTCACCTCCAAGAATAATAATGCAGTCATTCAAAATTATGAAATCATGATTTAATTCTTCTTGGTAAAATATTCGTTTAAATAAGTTTCTAAATGCATCAAATTATTTGATCACTTATTGGGTGCTATATATGGAAGATGCTGGTGATCTGAGCTTCTTTATTTTGTCCACACCTATGCATTCCTAAGCCTGATTGGTTGCCTTTCTTTCCCTGTGCTACTTGGTCAATCCTTTCAGAGATTTTTCTCTTGGATTCTTCTTTTTCTTTTTCCTTTGGTTTTCCAGTAATTGCCAGGACTAGCTCCTGACATGTCCAAAGAATTTTGCTTTTCTTTTACTTATCTTCTTCTTCTTCTTCTCATCTCCTTGGAACTGCACACTGGTGTTCTTTGCAGCTGATGTGGTGAAGATATTGAGACAGAGCATCACATCAGCTTTGGAGTATAGCACCTATTTTTTTCAGTCATGGGGAGCTAAAAGCAGAGGGCGTGCAATACTTCTTTAGCAGACTCCACCACCATGGGGACTACGGCAATCCCAAACCTGTTAGCCAGGCTGGGCCTGTCACTGGGGGTACCAGGGGAGAGGTGGGACAGGGTCTTGGCCAGCTATGGTTCACAAGCTCAGATGCTAGCATGTCAGCTATGGGTCGCTGACTGGCGTATTAGACAGTGTCTTCACTCCCTTCCTTTATTTATAGCTTTAATTAGTCGTCCAATCTTCTACAACACACTATCATCTTCAATAAGCTAAACATAAACTTTCAGCATTCTACAACACAACTATAGTCATCAATAAACTAAACATATACTTTCAGTGTTCTATAACTATAGTCATTAATAAACTAAACAATAAACTTTCAGTGTTCTATAACTATAGTCATCAATAAGCTAAACATAAACTTTCAGCATTCAACAACACAACTATAGTCATCAATAAACTAAACATAAACTTTCGGTGTTCTACACAACTATAGTCATCAATAAACTAAACATATACTTTCAGTGTTCTATAACTATAGTCATTAATAAACTAAACAATAAACTTTCAGTGTACTATAACTATAGTCATCAATAAACTAAACATACCAGGCAAATGGAACTTTCTTCTGTTCAGACATGACATAATGGTCTCGCTGACTTGGGAGAGCTCGCATCAGTCCAAAATCACCAATTTTTATCTTAAATTAAAAAGAAAAAAAATCAGACTTATGCCAAAATCACCTTATTCATATTTTAAAAACAAAGAAAGATGGTGAGATCAAAGTCTGACCTGGCTGTGTGTGTTAAAATGGAGTCTACGTGGGCAAACAATTTAAATATCTCATTCATTCTTTTACGTGCAGCGCTGTTCAGGAAAGCAAGCATGATGACCTATTTTTGCAGATTTTTATATTTGTAATCAGGTCAGTTGTTTATTTAAAATCTGAAACTGTTCCTGCTACATATCCCTGGTTACTGTGTTACTTTGTCTATTCAGTTACTTTTATCTACCTCCTGCCTTATATCTCCCATATAAACAAGGGAGAGAATAACAAAGTCATGCAGTTACCCTTTCTTCAACAGTGCATTATCTCACAGCTCGCTGACATGACAAAATTGGCTGCGAAGTTGGTATTCCAAACCTTGAACTCTGACACCTCAAGTTTATACCGTCCTGCTTTGACTCTTTCAAGAAACCACATGTTTTTACTGATCCTACAGTTTCAGCTACACGGCTCTGATCAAGTTACTGTGTTTCAGAAAAATGACGAGACCTTCAAAACAGATCAGCTCACCAGATCTGCTATGTTTTCTAATGACTCCAAAGCCTTGACTACCACAACCGTGTTTTACAAACTGATACTACATAATGTCCTAAAGAGACTTATATACAGACCAGCTTATTAGATTTCCCTCATATTCTACTGACTTGGACTTACCTAAAACTGCTCATGACTCCAAAGCCTTGACTACAACAACTGTGATTTAGAAAATAATGCTGCAACAACGTCCATATAAGACCTTAAGACAGACCAGTTCACTGGCATTACCAAATTTTCCCCTGACTCCAACTTCACTCAAAATAGATTTCAACTCTTGAGTCCTCTATTTTTCTAATGTCAAATTCTAACTCCAATTTCTTATTAAATGTTATATTTAAGCTGTCTCCGACTCCAAAACTGCTTACAATTCCAGAGTTTCGACCACACAATCCTGACCATGCTTTAGAAAACGATGGCAAACAACATAGATAAAAGACCTTCATACATCTTAAAGTAAGAGAACAAATATTGTAGGATTAAACCTTGAAAAAATCGTAGACAAAGCACTTTAGTGAGACGTGAGAGAAAGAAAAATCACAAGAGAATTACCTGGGATTCGAACACGGACTCCGGTAGGACGAGCAGCCGTCTAGCCACGAGAGAACAGCGTACTATCGACTTAGCCAACTGCTGTTCTCTTGGCTAGACGGCTGCTCGTCCTACCAGAGTCCGTGTTCGAATCCCAGGTAATTCTCTTGTGATTTTTCTTTCTCTCACGTCTCACTAAAGTGCTTTGTCTACGATTTTTTCGAGGTTTAATCCTACAATATTTGTTCTCTTACTTTACCGTACCAAAACCTCGTAGTTTCCTATTTATAAAAAATTGTTCCTTCATACATCTTAATACATTTGGTATATTTTCTACTAACTCTCCGACCAAAAGTTCCCGACTCCTCAGTTTTGACAACACAATCCTGACTACTTCTCCTGCGTTTTAGAAAATGATGCCACACAAAAGCCAAAAGAGACCTTCATACATACCAGCTCACTAGATTTCAGCAGAACATTCCTACAGGCCAAATCTCGGTGGATAAATCGCTTGGACTCCAAATAACTCATGCCAACAGCAATCTGAATAGCATATTCACACAACGTGGAGATGAGAATGGACTGTTGTGATTCGTGTAGTTTTTCCAGCAAGGAACCCAGCGGAGCAAGCTCTGTCACCTGTGAGCAAAGTAAAACATTTTTTTCTTCTTCCGAAGTCCCGATATCAAGCGGCATAACGCAATAATGAAAACCAAACTAGAGGGAAAAGTTGAAGGAGGCTGACAATGATACAGAACAACACAAAAAAAATAAAAATGAACTGGACTGCACTTGACGGTCAAGTGTGCTGTGAAAACAAACAAGATTGAGAGAACCACTGCAGGCAATATTTCACAGGGACAGGGAACAGGATGATGATGATGATGCCGAAGAGTTTAAAGGCAAACTCAATCAGTTCCTTGTTATCTCAGGAAGTGGTTCTGATGCAGGCAGATGTTAGCACTGTCAGTGGAACTTGTCGAGAAACATTTGGCTTAACGTCTCTCATTGGCAGAAATGATAAGGATGCGGTTTCTCAGTCAGTGTCGGACACAGGGATGGGATTAAATCCTGCTCAGCACCTCCCATTCATCGGGGTTCTCACCAGTGCTATGGATCTCGTGCTGAGATCTTTCTTCATAAAGGAGAGTGAAGCACTTATGAATTGTCCAATATGCAATAATGATAAATATTCAGATTCCAGGACACACTCTGCAGCTGTCCCTTCTACCAATAAGCCCTAACTGAATCCAGGTCTGTCCCTTCTACCAATAAGCCCTAACTGAACCCAGGTCTGTCCCTTCTACCAATAAGCCCTAACTGAACCCAGGTCTGTCCCCTCTACCAATAAGCCTTAACTGAACCCAGGTCTGTCCCCTCTACCAATAAGCCCTAACTGAATCCAGCTCTGTCCCCTCTACCAATAAGCCCTAACTGAACCCAGCTGTCCCCTCTACCAATAAGCCCTAACTGAACCCAGGTCTGTCCCCTCTACCAATAAGCCCTAACTGAACCCAGCTGTCCCCATTATGAATAAGCTCTAACCAAACCCAGCTTGTCCCCTCTACCAATAAACCTTAACTGAACCCAGCTTTGTCTCCTCTACCAATAAGCCTTAACTGAACCCAGGTCTGTCCCCTCTACCAATAAGCCCTAACTTAACATAGCTCTGTCCCCTCTACCAATAAGCCCTAACTGAAACCAGGTCTGTCCCCTCTACCAATAAGCCCTAACTGAAACCAGGTCTGTCCCCTCTACCAATAAGCCTTAACTGAACCCAGGTCTGTCCCCTCTACCAATAAGCCCTAACTTAACATAGCTCTGTCCCCTCTACCAATAAGCCTTAACTGAACCCAGGTCTGTCCCTTCTACCAATAAGTCCTAACTGAACCCAGCTCTGTCCCCTCTACCAATAAGCCTTAACTGAACCCAGGTCTGTCCCCTCTACCAATAAGCCCTAAATGAACACAGCTCTGGTCACAGGGAGCTACAATGGAAGACAAAACTTTGGGGGCGGGGAGGGGGGGGCCCACAAAGCATGACCTCCAGAATAATTTATCTGGACAATAAATAGATGTCTGTGTCTAGAACCATGGAAAGTAGAAGTTTCAGAAGAAGAAGAAGGAGAAAGAAGGGGATAAGGAGAAGAAGGAGAAGAAAGAGAAGGAGGGGGAGGAAGAGGAGGAGGAGAAGAAGGAGGAGGGGGAGGAGAAGAAGATGAAGAAGGAGGGGGAGGAGAAGAAGATGAAGAAGAAGGAGAAGGAAGGGAAGGAGAAGAAGATGCAGAAGGAGGAGGAGAAGAAGGAGGGGAACAGAAGAAAGAGATGAAGAAGATGGAGGGGGAGGAGGAGATTGATTGATTGATTGATCTTTATTTCAAAAGGGTTAAGAATTGGGCACGCAGGCCCGTCTGACATTCTGCCCTTTATCATACATCTTTCACTCTATTCCAGACATTCTACAAATATGCTGTTCATATAACAAACATAACTAACATTGAAGCTGAGAGACATAAAATAAAATATAACATTTACGTTTCGCTCTTAAACATTCACTCAGTACAGAAGTAACTACATACATTATAAATGACTATCTACTAAACAAAATTTTCGGGACTATTCAGAAAACAATTAATTGTATTCGGTGTCTGTAAGAGCAGCTTAAGATAACTTTTAAGTTTTATAATTCATGGAGGCATGTAGTCGACATCAAATAGATATTGAGAAAGCTTGTAGTTATAGGAAGGAGTATAATTTATATTTTTTATATAGGATGGGAGGGTATTCCAAAGATGAGCAGCAGAATAACTAAAGCTTTTCTTGTAAAGATCAAGTCTAGGTTTTGGAAGACATATGTTGTTCAAGCGTTGGCTGCACTTTGGGCTAAATTTAAACAGGTTCCATAGATAACGCGGGGCATGCCGTGAAAGAATTTGATGTACTAACTTGGCTTTGTTGAAGAGGAACCTGTTCTTAAGAGGTAGTATTTTGATACGTTTGTGATGATTAGTTGTTTGTGCTTGATCTTTGTCACTAATAAGCTTTACTGCTCGCTTTTGGAGAGAGCAAAGCCTCTTTGTATTTGACACTGAGCAACCATCCCAAACTGTTGAGCAGTAGTCTAAATGTGTTTGTATATGAGCTATGTAGTATGTCTTCCTAGTGTCTTGATCTATGAAGTGCTTCATTTTAGCTAATTGGTATACTTTTTGTGCGATGAGTTTTGTTAGACATTGCACATGAGAGTTCCAGGTCAGATGTTGGTCAATAATAAGACCTAGTGTTTTGTGCTCGCTAACGTTTCCTATCTGTGATGTTTCTGTACAGAGCCGAAGTGTTGTTTTTGTTGCATTTTGTAGTTTCTGTCTTGTTGTTATGAGCATTGATTTTGAAGAAAGAGAAGGAGGGGGAGGAGGAGAAGAAGAAAGAGAAGGAGGGGGAGGAGGAGAAGAAGAAAGAGAAGGAGGGGGAGGAGGAGAAGAATAAAGAGAAGGAGGAGGGGATGAGAAGGAGGGGGAGGAGGAGAAGAAGAAAGAGAAGGAAGGGGAGGAGGAGGAGAAGAAAGAGAAGGAGGGGGGATGAGGAGGAGAAGGAGAATAAGAAAAAGAAGGCGGAGGAGGGGAAAAGAAGAAGATAACTCTTCAACATCTTACTTCTGTCATGGATAATCCCACCGACTGTTCTACAGTCCACTATAACTACAAACTATGTCTGTGTTGCTTGGGTCCCGCCTATTTCCTCTTGCCCTTCTTGTCACCAGTTTCAGCCGTCATGGCCTCCTCACATAACACAACACTCCTAAACAGAGTCACACGGAAGCAGGAGATGATGTGCTATCTCGTAAATGTTTGAAGGGGAAGATATCTTTGTTGGGGGGCTTTCTTCTCTCGTTACAGTCACATCATCTTACATCCTTCCCCCTGCCGTTAAATGTCACATAGGGCTGGCAAGGTAGTTCGCCAAGTTTTCCCATTTTCCTTGAGCTTTTCAACCTCATCAAGGAATTTTATGCCTACTAATTTGATCTCTCTTAACAATGTCCTCTTTTGAGTTTCACGTGGTTGACCTCTTTTTTTTTTCTGGCCTGTTGTGTTCCACTTGACAGCTTGTTTTGGGATTCTCTGACTGTTTCTTCTCATCACGTGACCGATGTATGTCCATCTTCTTTTTCTGATCACCAATGAGACAGGTTGTTGTTTGCCCATCTGCCTTATCTCAGTTCTTTGGAGTTGGTATCCCTGACGTGTCACCCTTGACTCTGTTGGTTTTGTTGTGAGTTTCCATAACAACTCCTTTTTTCCCCATCTAGAGTAGCCTCTAGGTGGGTCTCAGGATAAGGTTGTTAGCCTTATCTAAAGTAGCCTCTAGGTGGGTCTCAGGATAAGGTTGTTAGCCTTATCTAAAGTAGCCTCTAGGTGGGTCTCAGGATAAGGTTGTTAGCCTTATCTAAAGTAGCCTCTAGGTGGGTCTCAGGATAAGGTTGTTAGCCTTATGCCCACCTCTCAGTTCTGAATATGTGATGAACCAAGCAAAATCCTGCTGAATTTTGCATGTCAGCAAGAGCACTAAAAAAAAAACCGGCCACCTTCTTGTACCTCACCTGGAAGTCATGACATGAAATATAAAAAAAAACAACAACAAAACAAACAAAACTACAAGTACTCGCCATCATGAGTGGAGTAGAAAGCACAACCCCGTACAGATGAATCAAATTTGTATGTTCCAGCGTATGCATGGCGTTGACTTCCTTCACAAAGTCCTCAAAAGCTCCAGGCTGTGAAAGAGTGTCCTTCCATAATATTTTTACTGCAACATTCTTCTGCAAACAGTATAACGGTCAATAGGAGTTAGTAACAGACTCTCCTAGATGTCTGTCAGAAACATAAGACTAGGGCTAGATCAGTCATTAACACTAGAAAGAGATTTGGGAGCAAATACTGCTGAAAGATTGGGGGTTCATATGCTAGAGAGGGAGGGGGAGAGAGAGAGAGAGAGAGACTGGGAATTAGAGAGAGATTAGGGAGCATACACTAGACACAGATTAGGGACCAAATACTAGACAGAGATTGGGGGAAGGTGGGGGGGGGGGAACTAGACAAAGATTAGGGAGCAAAACACTGAACTGAGATTAGGGGGTAAATACTAAACAGAGATTAGGGGGTAAACACTAACAAAAATTAGGGGTTAAATACTAAACAGAGATTAGAGGGTAAATACTAAACAGAGATTGGGGGTAAACACTAAACAGAGATTAGAGGGTAAATACTAAACAGAGATTGGGGGTAAACACTAAACAGAGATTAAGGGGTAAATACTAAAGAGAGATTAGGGGATAAACACTAAACAGAGATTAGAGGGTAAATACTAAACAGAGATTAGAGGGTAAATACTAAACAGAGATTAGAGGGTAAATACTAAACAGAGATTGGGGGTAAACACTAAACAGAGATTAGGTGGTAAATACTAAACAGAGATTAAGGGGTAAATACTAAAGAGAGATTAGGGGATAAACACTAAACAGAGATTAGAGGGTAAATACTAAACAGAGATTAGGGGGTAAATACTAAAGAGAGATTAGGGGATAAACACTAAACAGAGATTAGAGGGTAAATACTAAACAGAGATTGGGGGTAAATACTAAACAGAGATTAGGGGGTAAACACTAAACAGAGATTAGGGGGTAAACACTAAACAGAGATTAGGGGTAAACACTAAACAGAGATTGGGGGTAAATACTAAACAAAGATTAGGGGGTAAATACTAAACAGAGATAGGGGGTAAACATTAAACAGAGATTAGGGGGTAAATACTAAACAAAGATTAGGTGGTAAATACTAAACAGAGATTAGGTGGTAAATACTAAACAGAGAATAGGGAGCAAAACATTAAACAGAGACTAGGGAGCACAACACTAAACAGAGGTTAGGTAGTAAACACTAAACAGAGATTAAGTAGTAAACAGCAGGTGAGAGATTAGAGGCCTAATACTAAACTGAGATTACGAAACAAATACTAGGCTGAGATTAGTGAACAAAGACTAGATACAGATAAAGGAGTAAACACTGAAAGGTATTCAGGACCAAATGCTAAGAAAGCTTCAGAAGCAAATACAAGAGAAAGATTAAGGAGAAAATACTAGAGAAAGATTAAGGGAGAAAATATTGAGGAGAGATTAGGAAGTAAATACTAGAGAAAGTTTAAGGAGAAAACACTAGAGAAAGATTAAGGGAGAAAATATTGGGGAGAGATTAGGAAGTAAACACTAAAGAAAGTTTAAGGAGTAAGTATAAGAGAAAGATCAGAGAGCAAACACTAGAGAAAGTTTAAGGAGTAAGTATAAGAGAAAGATCAGAGAGCAAACACTAGAGAAAGTTTAAGGAGTAAGTATAAGAGAAAGATCAGAGAGCAAACACTAGAGAAAGTTTAAGGAGTAAGTATAAGAGAAAGATCAGAGAGCAAACACTAGAGAAAGGGAAAGATTCAGTAAATGTTAGTGTCCATTATTTTCCTTAACCTGGCCCAAACACTAGAGTGTGATGTGGTCAGCATCATGTCTGGTGATATGGTCAGCATCATGTCTGGTGATATGGTCAGCATCATGTCTGGTGATATGGTCAGCATCATGTCTGGTGATATGGTCAGCATCATGCCTGGTCACTTTTTCATCCCCAGCTTCTGAATAAACCAGGTACCCATAGATATAGCTGGGTGGCTGGGGTACCGAACTGCTGACCTTTGCTGTGACAGACCAGTGCACTAATCACCACTAAACACTTCACCATTCGGGAACCCGGTAGAGAAAGATGACGGAGTAAACAGTAGAGAAAGATGACAGAGTAAACAGTAGAGAAAGATGACAGAGTAAACAGTAGAGAAAGATGACAGAGTAAACAGTAGAGAAAGAAGACAGAGTAAACAGTAGAGAAAGATGACAGAGTAAACAGTAGAGAAAGAAGACAGAGTAAACAGTAGAGAAAGAAGACAGAGTAAACAGTAGAGAAAGATGACAGAGTAAACAGTACAGAAAGATGATGGAGCAAACAGTAGAGAAAGATGATGGAGTAAACACTAGAGAAAGATGATGGAGTAAACAGAAGAGAAAGATGAAGGAGTAAACAGTAGAGAAAAATTAGAGAGAAAAAACTTCAAAGAAATTAAGGGCAGGAGACTAGAAAGAGATTGAAGGGGAAAAAAAATGCTAGAAAGAGCTTAGGTACAAAGATATGACAAACCCCCCCCCCCCCAAAAAAAAAAAAACAAAAACTTAGCAATAACAAAGAACAAGATAATGATTACAACTTCAGAACGTGAAGACTTCACCTTCTTCCCCGATGGTGCAGTCCATTCACCTCGTCTGACAACCCCAAAGGAGCCATTTCCGAGCTTGTCAAAGAGGAAAACGTTCTTCTTGTCAATCAAACACGTCAAAGTGTTGTCTCCAAGCTCAGGATTTAACACGCCCTGTGAAGCCTGCTGCTGCGATAACTTCTCACTTCCACTCTTTGAACCAGGCAGAATCTGGAATTATAGTTTCAGTTCTGTTTATACAATTTATATTTGCTCTATGCCAGTTCTATAATTTGTACCATTTGTGAAATTCACAAATATTACTTGTCAGATGGTAAGGAGTGAAGCTATTGCTCATGAAACACAATTATTCACAAGAAGTGATGCTATTGCTTATGAAACACAATTATTCACAAGAAGTGAAACAATGACTTTTTAAAAAGTTCACAAGAAGTGAGGTATTCACTCATGAAATACATCAAATTCACATGATATGAAGAAGTGGTTTGTTAACCATGAGAAATTCATAAGAAATGAATTGTTAAACCCAAATAAATGACAAGATGTGATGTTACAAATACAACAAACTGACAAGGTTGATGTTACAAATACAACAAATTGACAAGATGTGATATTATGAATACAACAAAATGACAAGATGTGATGTTATAAATAAAAAAAAACTCACAATATGTGAAGTTACAAATACAACAGACTGATGAAGGTGTAACATTACAAATACAACAAGCTGACAAGGTGTATGTTACGAATACAACAAACTGACAAAGTATGATGTTATGAATACAACAAATCAACAAAAAGTAAGTTAATGAATTATTACATACCACAGAATTCACTGCCTAAAAAAAACACATTTTCTCCCCTCTCTAACAAATTATCTAAAAAAAAAATAAAAAACAGGGTACAACTTGCACACCAGAAACTGGAAGTTCGGGCAGAATTCTGTTAGAATGAAGCATGCTGGTGCGTATTTATTTATATTAGTGCTACGTACAGTTGCTGTCTACTTGTACAGCAGACGCAAAGAAAAAAACAGAACTCATTTCCAAAAGCTTTCTTCATTGTGAGCTGCACAGTTCCCGGCTTGCTTTGTTACCACTACATGAGAAAAGTATTCCACTTGAGTAGTACTCCATGACACAATCCTTCTCGGTCACTATAAATCACTTTTTTTTTTTTTAATACATAATACAGGGGATGAAGATTGGTTAAGAAAGCTTTCAACAATATATTATAGATATTTCAGTACTTTAAATTATTTTGTCGCTAACCCACGGCGGCCTGGTTGACTGAATGATCAGATGCTCTGCCTAATAATCTGGTGGTGCCAGGTTCAAGTCCCAGATGTGGGTTGTTTTTTTTTTCTGGTACAACAACACCAAAAAAAAAAAAAAGGCCCCGGGTCCACCCGCCTCTAAAAATGGGTGCCAGAGAAATCTTGGAAGATAAATACGGCCAGGTATGATACTGGCCATAACACACTTTAAAGTGCCAAAGGTCTTGGAAATACAAGCCTAACACTGTGTCCCTAGATTGCCTTAATGATGTGGAAACGGGGGTTTTACCTACTTAATACAAGTAGGTAAAATGGGGCCTTTACCTTACCTACCTAACCCACAGCTCAAAAGGCAGATTACTATAGCACTGTATCAAGTGGAAAAATACATCTCATTTTCCTGAAAACTGTGCCAAATTTAAAAAACAAAAAAAAAAGACATACCCCCCCCCTCCCCGACAATGTAAATGGAAAAGAGGATGTACTTTACATGCCAGTGTGTTTTATAGTCTGCCAGATATCATATTTCTGTATGCTATTTTTCTTACACATATGTTTAAAAAAAATAAAAAGGAAAATTTCTTCTTCTAATTTTAGTACATATGATGCTGATGCATATTTAAAAACGTATTCTTGATTCAGAGATTAAATAAGTTACAATGACAGATAATTTACCTTGTCAAAAATGCCCTTCTTGCGGAGTGCTTTCTGTTTCTTTACCGCATCCATTAAACGTCTGATGGCCGGCTTGCCCATGCCAATTTTTTCTAGATCTTCTGTTTTCACATAGTCAAAGTGAACCAACCTGGCATTATAAATAAAAATGATCCAAGCTGGCAACACAAGCCCAAATGAACTAACCTTGTTAGCTCTAAACTAAAACTAAACTTGGCAATGTAAATTTGTTTTGCAGTTCTGTCATTTCCATTGTCAAAGACTTTCAGCCAAAATACTGATTTACTGTTGTTTGTGTATCTACAACGGTATAGAAGTGAAGAACCATTTCGAAATCCTGATGGCTGTACAGGAGGTGATGACACTAGATGAACTGGCTACATGGGCCAGAGATATCTTAATAACAACAGCTAAAGACGTGGTTCTAGTAAAGAAAACACAAAAGAATGGATGGATTACAGCAGGAACACATGAACTGATAAAACAATGTAGAGAAATGAAGACGCAACGGAAAGTGACAAACAACAACAAAGAGGAATATAAATCTTTAATAAAAGAAGTAAGAAGAAACATAAGAAAAGACACAAAAAAAACAACACATACAAGATTGTTGTGAATGAATAGAAGGACATCAGAAGTGTGGAAGAGATAGTGAAATGTTTAAAGAAATTAAGACAGTGACGAGAAATGTCACACCTATGCTAAATGTAATTTGTGACAAGATGGGGAAGACCTTGACAGAGACAGAGAACATTCTAGAAAGATAGGAGGAATATTGTAGAGGAATGTATGAAACAACTGACTGTGAAAGCAGAAATCAACAGTGTGAATTATTATTGGAGGAGAAAGAACCCAAATCGACAACAGAAGAAGTTTTATGAGCAATAAAGAATCTGAGAAAATGGTAAATCACCAGGATGTGATGAGATAACAGCTGAATTTATTAAAGCAGGAGGAAAGGAATGTGCAACAATCTATCATGCACTACGTAAAAAGATATGTGAAAAAAAAGTAGTAAAGGTGACCTTGTCATGCTCAGATACTATTACATAATGAAGGTTACATTTTATCTGTAAAACTGGCACTGGTGGAGCAGAAGTAGACAGAGTGTATGGCTTTAGTTTATAATAGTACAGAAAGGGAAAGAAAAGAGGATTTAAAAAAACAACCAGTTGTGAATGCACATCAGTCATTTCAGTCATTTGCAGGTCCTTTGTGGAACTTTGTCTCCCTGACAGCACTCCTATAGGCCTCTTGGTTGTAAGCAAGATGCCCTGCTGCTGATGCATCCATTTGCAGATTATCAACAGTGTCTTGCAGCCATCTTCACCTTGGTCTTCCTCTCTTTCTTTTTCCCATTATGTACCTTTCCAAGATGGTCTTCTCTAAATTCTCATGACGTTTAATATGTCCAAAATATTTAAGTTTTCTTTGTTTAATCCTCTTTACTAGCCAGCCTTCTTCAATATTAAGGTCTTGTATACTGTTTAAAAAAAATACGCAGCAAATACGATGTTGCGATTTAAACTGAAGTTTGCTGATCAGACAAGGGCAAATTGCCTGAAACGTTCATTTGGACATCAACTTCACATGCTGACCTGAATTGTACTCAGCAGATGATTCATGAGCACAGAAAAGTGACACTAGTCAAAACAGCATTTTTGACAATAACTCATGACAAGTTCACTTTAGACTGTCCATTAATTTTTCTCTTGGCCCTCCTCTGCTTCTTTTTCCCATTTATCTTTCCTGTTGCTGATACAGTACTATAATGCCAAAACTGGTTTATGAATAACATGTCTGAATGAACTTTGACATTTGACCAGAACATTAAAATTGGTGTATTAAAAAAAAACAAAAAAACTCCATGACAAATAGCAAAAGAAAATAGAAAACTGACAAGTTCTTCATGAACTTTATATCATCATCAAATGACCTGGCACAAATCTTTACCTCGTGACCTGAAGGTCATCTCGTAATTTCATGTAGAACTGACCCAGCTGGATCTCATTTAGCAGGTTGATCAGCCACTCAGATCCACCCTCTTCATCATTTGTTAAGGATGACATTTTCAGGAAAATGGGTCCTAGAAGAAGAAGAGTTCATAATGCTACTGTTCTTATGTTAAAAGTTCATTATGTTGTACGGTGCTATGTAGTCTCATTATGTTGTAAGACGTGGCATCATTATACTGTAATGTGTATGTAACCCCATTATGCTGTAAGATGCTGTCACCTCATTATGTTGCAAGGTGCTATGTAGTCTCACTATTTTGTAAGGTGCTATGTAACCTCTTATACTGAAAGGTGCTACATAACCTAATTAAACTGTAAGGTACTATATAACCTCATTATATTGGAAGGTGCTATATAATCTCATTATACTGTAAAATGCTATATAATCTCTGTATGCAGTAAGGTGCCATATAATCTCATTATACTGAAAGTTGCTATATAATCTCATTATGTTGAAAAGTGCTATGTAACCTCATTATGCTGAAAGGTTCTATGTAATCTCATTATGCTGAAGGTGCTATGTAATCTCATTAGGCTGAAAGGTTCTATGTAATCTAATTATACTGCAAGTTGCTCATTATACTGAAGAGGCTATATAATATCATTATACCATAAGTTGCTATATAATCTTACCATACTGAAAGGTGCCACATAATGTCACTACATTGTAAGGTGATTTTTATATTGAAAAGTCAGCATGTTAGCCAACCTCGATGCTAGCATATCACCTATGGTTTGCCAACCCTGATTCTAGCATGTCACCTATGGTTTACCAACCCTGATGCTAGTATGTCACCTATGGTTTGACAACCCCAATGCTAGCATGTCACCTATAGTTTGCCAACCTCGATGCTAGGATATCAGCTATGGTTTGCCAACCCCAATGCTAGCATAATAGCTATGTGTTGCTGACTGCCAAATTGGACACCATTTTCACCCCCCAGCATAGAAATCATGTTATTAATAAAATGTGAAGTGTTCACTTCTGATTATGCTCCACCACTTAACAAATCCTTGTAGATCTTAAAAAACAGTTTTGAAGGAAAGAGGTGTTGTCAGTTACTGGAAGTTGCCAGACATCATTTTACTCTTTACAAGAACTCCTCTTGTGGCTAACACTACTTAATGCTAGATTTGCACAATCAGCTGCAGTAATAACAAACAATGTTTGTGTTGCATGATCCAGTCACACTGTTCTAGATTCTTCTGTTTTCGTTTTCAGGATAGGTTTGCCCTTCAAATACAGCACTGTAACTAAGTGGAGTCTTCTCTCTCCAAATATACAGACTAATGAATAGAGACGTCCAAATGCGTTCAAACAGAACCTTCTTGTCCTTAAAATAATTTCTTATCATCTTAATTCGGGGGAAAGTTTCCTTAATGGCAGCGGAGTTAGTCGTCACAGAAATGTATGAACCCGAAAATGTCACTACAAAGTTCAGATTCTTGTAGAAAGCTATCAGATGTCAGAAGCTAACTAGGGACAAACATCAACAAGTTGTTCATTTGTAACTTACTGAAGATGCAGGCACTTTGAACATGAAATATGCCGACGTGCTGTGTTTACTGAAGTTCGTTGCGCGACATTCATGTGTGAACATAAGTAACAGCTCAGATTTAACATAATAATGATTAACTTTTCAGAGCGAAGTGACTCCTTGTTGTCATTCCTTTCGCGTCCGCCATCTTGAAGTTCGACTTCCTTATTTCAGTGTTGCCAACTCTGAGAGAAATAAGGGACTTTAAATACAGCATCATCCTGTGCCATTTACAATCATTTGTCATTTCTCTCACTCTGAAAAAAAAGTTCTCCAGAAAGCCTTCAATCAGATCTTGAAAGTGAGCCACCACGAAGCTTCAAGAGTAAAAAAATACTCATGGTAACAGCATCATCGTGTGAAAACAGATGAGTATATAGTACATTTTTACAAAAGAAAAAAAAAGATAGAAAGACTGAGGAAAGTTGGCAGAAACAAAATTAGCAGAAAGCAAGATGAGTATATATAAATGAAGGACGTACAACAAAAACTTTTTTTCAAAGATCACATACAAAAACAGCACAACAGATAAAAAATATATAGACTTAGCTTTTGACCTCCTCTTTGTAAGAAAGTTCGCTACGAAATTCGCCCAGATAGACAAGTAGAGCACAAAGTGAAAGCCAACGATTGACCGAGAAATGTTTAAAAGGGGTTATCACAAAAGGGTACCATATGGTAAACAACATGGCGTTATGCCACAAATAGCCATAGCTTGCCACCATTTGATACCCATAGCCCAGATGGCGCAGATGATTATAAATTGCGAGAGGACATAATGGGGAGGGGTGGATTGGAGAAAAGTTCAGAAGAATAGAGTACACTGAGAGGACAAGACTGCTTGCTAAACATGACTAGACAAGGGAGCTAACAAAACCTATTATGGGCTCATCATCATCAGGTGCCGTACCGATTGGCGTTGGGTATTATACTTCTCCAGAGTACACAATCCTTCATGCAGGCCATCAGCTCAGTTGATGATCTCCTCTCACACCATCCCGTCACACTGTCCAGTATCATTTCTCTTGGTCTTCCTCTTGATCTTCTTCCTTCTATTTTTCCTGTTGTTATTATATTTTCAATGGCCCCTCTTCTCATTGCATGTCCTATGAAAGCACATTGTCTCTCTCCTTTTTTTTTTTACGAGATTTTTGGTCTCTCCAGCTCTTCTCAAACATTCTCCATTAGTTATTTTTGCTGTCCAGGGAAATCGCAACATTCTTCTAATAAACTACATTTCTGCTGCTTCCAATAACTTTTGTGCAGACCTACCTATTGTCCATGATTCACTTTATGGGCTGGAGAGGAAGAATAGAAATGGCTGGAAAATAATGTGCCTCCGGCAAGAATGATAAAATGCAGCAAGTGAGTGGGATAAAGACAAGACAGAAAGTTGGGCGGACTAGGGGAGATAATAAAAGGTAACAACAAGGTGGGGATGTAGTTTAAAGAAAGCTGAATCATCGTGTGCCATCTCTAGTTTTTTTGTTATCAGAATTATCATGAAAAGTTTTCTGAGAAGTCTTCATATGGATCTAGAATTTCGGTTTCTAAGAAGAACCTTTAATAATAATAATATTTTAAAAAATCATCCACTGCGTTCAAATGCGATCTTTATTGGTAAAGCAATTGTCTTTCGTCATCTACGCGTGTCACAGAGTAAGATACAAACAAATAATGCAGTAAGGATGACAATCTTTAAATGTCTTAAATAAAAGAGAAGAAAGAAACGAGGATGCCACTACAAAGTTAAGATTCTTGCAGAAAACTATCAGATGTCAGAAGCTAACTAGGGAGAAACATCAACAAGTTGTCACATAGATGACGTGCGTCGCTTCTAAGTTGTTGTTCGTCCATCGTCTTCGATGATGACCACAACTTCATCTAGGTTTAAATAGGGTGAGGTGTGAGATGTGTCAGCGCATGACCAACTAGCCATATACGAGCTTTGAAAGTTTTGCCACACACGGAACATGCACGTCCAGAAAGAGTTGTGGGTGCCTGTGGCAGCCTTGGCTTTTCGCATTGCGCGCTTGTGCTGGGCACTTTCAGTTCTTGCTCGCTCAGCTCTCTGGGCACCCAGGGTGGTTAAAGCCCTCCATGATGGGAACCGCTTCTAAGTAAATATGGGAGGAAAGTATAATGATAGAACACGAAAACCAATGACGTCATACGTAGAGAGCCGATAAAAGAAACGACCGAGAACTAGCTTCTTAGTTACAAGAAGACTGAAGATGATTAGTCTTTGCAATATATGGGTTACTGGGTGTGTCCTGGATTTCAGGCCTTACTTACATCTTACATCCTTCTCGTGCCGTTAAATGTCACATAGGGCTCGCATCGTCGTTCGCCAAGTTTTCCTGTTTTCGGCGGGCTTTTCAACCTCATCAAGGGATTTTATGCCTACTGTGGTCGACCTCTTTTTGGTGTCCCTGATGTCCGGTTGGTTTAGTTGAGAGTTTCCATAACAATTCCTTTCCCCCCTCAATGTAGCGCCTCTAGATGGGTATCGAGATAAAGTTATTAGCCGTATGCCCAACTCCCGGTTCAAGATATGCGACGAATCAAGTGAAATCCCGCCTTCCAGCAACACACTTTTAAGGAAGTGACGATGTAAACGTTGGTCATTTGGTCATGTGACCTTGTCACGAGACGGGTTTTTGTTGAGACATGGGGAGGAGGGGGGGGGGCGGGAACAGCTAAAGGATGGACGCAAGCGAGGTCTTTATGTCTACATGAACGCTAAGAAAATGATTAAACATGGATTGTATATGTGAGTCTTGAGTTTGGTACTCATACTTGGGCCTCTTCTTCAAAACAGAAAGCCTTTCCTTAGTCGCGGTCAAAGTCAGCGTGAAGTGTTGGTTTGTCTGGATGTTGTTGTATGTCGAGTTGACACAGCTTACAACATGAGTCATCACTCAAACACTCACTCACAACTAGATCAGTACGTACACGCATGAGAGGGTGAGCGTAATGCCTCGAACGTGTTAAGTACGATCTCCTTGTTTTCGTTCATGGCACGACTTTCTTATTCTGAAAAAAAGGGTTCTCCAGAAAGCAGACTTACTAGAGCAAACCATACTTTTGAAATACAGCAGACTATATGGAAATCTAAAAAAAAAAAAAAAAAGCTAAGCACGAAGATGAAAATCAGGATATTTAAAAGTAATGTTCTAAGTGTACTACTCTATGGAAGTGAATGCTGGAAAATCACCATGGCCATAGAAAACAAGCTGAATTCTTCCCGGACTAAATGCTTACGAAGAATTAGAAGAATATTTTGGCCAAACACCATAAGAAATAACGTCTTGTTGGCAGAAATGCAGATGAAGACACTGACAGCAATTATTGAGGAAAGACGCTGGCGATGGTTGGGACATGTGTTCCGAATGACTGACGATTCACTACCAAAATTTAAAAAAAATAGCACTAAGATGGACATCACAGGGGAACAGAAGTAAAGGTAGACCAAAGGAGACACGGAGAAGAACAGAGAGGATGTTGAGCAATAGAGGGCTCACTTGGGCAAGATCTGATAAAAGGAAAAGAACAGGCATTTGTGGAAAGCCCTTGCAGAAGCCACATGTGCACCTGGGAACTTAAGGTTCGGAGAGACAGAGAGAGAGAGAGAGAGATGAAGAGAGAGAGAGGGAGAGAGAACAAACGAACATACTTTATTTTCAAAGGGTTAAGAATTGGGCACGCAGGCCCGTCTGACATTCTACCCTTCATCATACAGCTTTCACTCAGTCCCAGTCATTCAGCATTTGTTAATGAGTATAATAATCATGAAGACATATTAAATGATTACATAAATAAATAATAAACTTATCTCATGTCCATACACTCTACATTGTGATTTATGCAACAACATGAAATAAACTTGCTTTCTTACATTCATTCAAACTAACAACTTTATAGAAAAGCAGTATTAACAAAATTACAACACTCAAGCCATAATTTAAACTACTTTAAACTATGCTTAGGGAGGCATATAATCCATATCAAACAGATGTTGACAAAGTTTAAAGTTATAAGTATTAATATTACTTATAAGTTTTACGTGAATTGGTAGGGCATTCCAAAGGTGGGCAGCTGAGTAAGAGAAGCTTTTTTTTAAACATGTCAAGCCTTGGTTTTGGAGGGGAGAGAGAGAGAGTGAGTGAGAGAGAGAGAGAAAGGGATAGAGAGAGGGGGATAGAGAGAGAGATGGAGAGAGAGGGAATAGAGAGAGAGGGAGAGAGAGAGGGAGAGAAAGGGATAGAGAGAGGGATAGAGAGAGATGGAGAGAGAGGGGATAGAGAGAGAGGGAGAGAGAGGGAGAGAGAGATGGAGAGAGAAGGAGAGAGAGGGAGAGAGAGGGGATAGAGAGAGAGGGATAGAGAGGGAGGAGAGAGAGGGGATAGAGAGAGAGGGATAGAGAGGGAGGGAGAGAGAGGGGATAGAGAGAGAGAGGGAGAGAGATGGAGAGAGAGGGAGAGAGAGGGGATAGAGAGAGAGGGATAGAGAGAGATAGAGATGGAGAGAGAGGGGATAGAGAGAGGGAGAGAGATGGAGAGAGAGGGAGATAGAAGGGATAGAGAGAGGGAGAGAGATGGAGAGAGAGAGGGATAGAGAGAGAGGGATAGAGAGAGAGGGATAGAGAGAGATGGAGAGACAGAGAAAGCCTTCAGCCGGATCCTGAAAGATAAATCTCATGCTGGTGCAGAGTACAAACTGTTTTATGGGTACATGAGTACAAACTGTTTTATGGGTACATGAGTACAAACTGTTTTATGGGTACATGAGTACAAACTGTTTTATGAGTACATGAGTACAAACTGTTTTATGGGTACATGAGTACAAACTGTTTTATGGGTACATGAGTACAAACTGTTTTATGGGTACATGAGTACAAACTGTTTTATGGGTACATGAGTACAAACTGTTTTATGGGTACATGAGTACAAACTGTTTTATGGGTACATGAGTACAAACTGTTTTATGGGTACATGAGTACAAACTGTTTTATGGGTACATGAGTACAAACTGTTTTATGGGTACATGAGTACAAACTGTTTTATGGGTACATGAGTACAAACTGTTTTATGAACATTCACATATTACCGAACTTTACCGCTGAGCATTTTTTTAGTTGTGTTCATGCAGATTGTCAATTTTTGTATAGACGGATATTTTTTCTGCATGAATAATATGACCTAGGATTAATAATGTTTTTTCATGTACGACAATTTGCGTTAATGAGCGTATGCCATTTCGTGTGACATTTTAGAGAAAGCGGTTTTCGAGTTCTATGCATTGATGTATTCATCCCAGATGTTTGAAGATGGTTTATGTTTTCTCATAGATAAAAGAGATAACGACTGCGGTAAAACAGATTCTAGTAATACATGTAGATAGAGGTTTTTGTTACAGTTTTACAAAGCGATAGAGAGAGTGAGAAAAGTGAGGAGAAAAAAACACATACAAATAATGAAAAGCAGACAATATCCAATATTTCGGGGTGAGCCTTTTTCAGGGATTACATACAAAAACAAAGAGGAATAAAATAAGAAAAAGAAAAGTGAAAATGAAAATCTTAGCTTTGCGGCATACCTCACTGTACACCGTACAACAGAATGCGCCCTAAAGACAAGGCTGGGAGACCACACAGGAAAACAAACTGAACCAATCAGATGTTAGCGTCCATAAAAGGGAGAGAAGGTTGCGGGTTGGGGGGGGGGGGGGCTCGGGAAAGAGATCAGGAGCCAATAAATACATCTAGGCCGCTAGAGAAGAAGGTGGGGAGGGGGAAGAAGGGAATCTGGGAGATAGTGAAACTGATGAATGAAAAAAAATATAACAAAATGCGCGGGTCTAAGACAAGAAAGTAGAGTATAAATAGCAGAAAATAGGTGGAAGTCTAAAGAAACCTAAATGAAGCTAAATACATTGTTAATTCTTTTTCTTCTCTTATTATACGCCGTGTTTGTTTTTGTATATAATCCTTGAAAAAGACTTGCGCCGAAATATTGGATGTTATATGTTTTTCATTATATGTTTTCTCATAAAGATTTTATCAAACAGGCTTTTGGGACTGCCGGCTATGAGTTATCTGTCAGAGCTTTAGGTTGAAAACATTATTTTCCTTTCTTATCCCCTCATTTTTACAGGGCAGACAAGTATGTTTGTAAACCAACAGAGAGAGAAGGGCAAATAAAATTGCTGTAATTACTTGCAGAAGGCCCGTAGTTGGGCTTCGCTCTGATATTTTGAGAAGGTTGCAGTTTCATACTGATTTTTATTGCGTCAGTCTATTTAGTGATATTGTGTTTTTGTATGTATTACTGTTCTAACAGTGAGTGTAATAGAAGACAGCATGTTTACAGAGCCATTTCCGTGTCTTGTTGTTGTTATTGTCGTTGTTGTTGTTGTTGTTCTTCTTCTTCTTCTTCTTCTTCCCTCCTCCTTCTTCTTCTTTTTCTCCCCCTCCTTCTTCTTCTTCTTTTCTCCTCCCCTCCTCCTCCTTCTTCTTTTCTCCTCCCCTCCTCCTCCTTCTTCTTCTTCTTTTCTCCTCCCCTCCTCCTCCTCCTTCTTCTTCTTCTTTTCTCCTCCAGTCCTCCTCCATCTTCTTCTTTTCTCCTCCCCTCCTCCTCCTCTTTCTTCTTCTTTTCTCCTCCCCTCCTCCTTCTTCTTCTTTTCTCCCCCTCCTCCTCCTCCTTCTTCTTCTTCTTCTTTTCTCCTCCCCTCCCCCTCTCCCTCCTCCTTCTTCTTCTTTTCTCCTCCCCTCCTCCTTTCCTCCTTCTTCTTCTTCTTTTCTCCTCCCCTCCTCCTCCTCCTTCTTCTTCTTCTTTTCTCCTCCCCTCCCCCTCTCCCTCCTTCTTCTTCTTCTTTTCTCCTCCCCTCCTCCTTCTCCTCCTTCTTCTTCTTTTCTCCTCCCCTCCTCCTCCTCCTCCTTCTTCTTCTTCTTTTCTCCTCCCCTCCTCCCCTCCTTCTTCTCCTTCTTCTTCTTCTTTTCTCCTCCTCCTTCTTCTTTCTTCTTCTTTTCTCTCCCCTCCTCCTCCTTCTTCTTCTTTTCTCCTCCCCTCCTCCTCCTCCTTCTTCTTCTTCTTCTTCTTCTTCTTCTTCTTATTATTATTATTATGTGCCTTGCTTTGACGATCATGGGTTTTTCATCTTGTCTGGTCCCTGGTTTTTCTATCTTGTCTGGTCCCTGGCTTTTCTATCTTGTCTGGTCCCTGGCTTTTCTATCTTGTCTGGTCCCTGGCTTTTCTATCTTGTCTGGTTCCTGGCTTTTTTATCTTGTCTGGTCCCTGGCTTTTCTATCTTGTCTGGTCCCTGGCTTTTCTATCTTGTCTGGTCCCTGGCTTTTCATCTTGTCTGGTCCCTGGCTTTTCTATCTTGTCTGGTCCCTGGCTTTTCTATCTTGTCTGGTCCCTGGCTTTTCATCTTGTCTGGTCCCTGGTTTTTCTATCTTGTCTGGTCCCTGGCTTTTCATCTTGTCTGGTTCCTGGCTTTTTTATTTTGTCTGGTCCCTGGCTTTTCTATCTTGTCTGGTCCCTGGCTTTTCTATCTTGTCTGGCCCCTGGCTTTTCTATCTTGTCTGGTCCCTGGCTTTTCTATCTTGTCTGGTCCCTGGCTTTTCATCTTGTCTGGTTCCTGGCTTTTTTATTTTGTCTGGTCCCTGGCTTTTCTATCTTGTCTGGTCCCTGGCTTTTCATCCTGTCTGGTCCCTGGCTTTTCTATCTTGTCTGGTCCCTGGCTTTTCTATCTTGTCTGGTCCATGGCTTTTCATCTTGTCTGTTCCCTGGCTTTTCATCTTGTCTGTTCCCTGGTTTTTCTATCTTGTCTGTTCCCTGGTTTTTCATCTTGTCTGTTTCCTATTTTTTCTATCTTGTCTGTTCCCTGGTTTTTCTATCTTGTCTGTTCCCTGGTTTTTCTATCTTGTCTGTTCCCTCGTTTTTCATCTTGTCTGTTCCCTGGTTTTTCTATCTTGTCTGGTCCCTGGTTTTGCTATCTTGTCTGTTCCCTGGTTTTTCATCTTGTCTGTTCCCTGGTTTTTTATCTTGTCTGTTCCCTGGTTTTTCTATCTTGTCTGTTCCCTGGCTTTTCATCTTGTCTGTTCCCTGGTTTTTCTATCTTGTCTGTTCCCTGGCTTTTCATCTTGTCTGTTCCCTGGCTTTTCATCTTGTCTGTTCCCTGGCTTTTCATCTTGTCTGTTCCCTGGCTTTTCCAGTTAGATCAGATGCTTTTCTTTTCTTCCGTGCCACCTGGTCAGTCCACTGAGATATTTCTCTTTTGGTGTTCCTCTTTCCTCTTTCCCCTTGAATTTTTACTCATTACTAGCTTCTCCAACCTCTGCCTTCTCCTGCCGTGTTCAATGAATTTTGCTTGTCTTTTTTTTTCTTTCTCATCGTTTTAACTAGTTTTTGTTGTTCTTGAACTTCTTAGAGGACCTCATCGTCTGTTGTTCCTGTCTGTCCAGCGTATTTGTTGCAACATTCTCCAAAACCACATCTCCGTTGCTTCCAATTTCTTTGTCATCTTTTCGTTGATTGTTCAAATAAAAATTTGGCGCTACGAGTATATAACACTGTAAGACTCTTTTTCTTATTTTTAAAGGACATTTTCTTATTTATAATTATCTTTTTCACGTCATGAGATGATGGTGCTGCTTTACCTGTTCGTAAAAAAAAGAAGAGAGTATTCGAAAAGCAATAATAATAATGGAAAAGAAGGAAAGACAACTTGCAATACTTTACCGTGGTCTCGTAATGTGGGAATTTGTTCTATTTTAACTATTTGTCTTTAAAACGAATGGAATTATTAGAAAACAAAGGAAGGCCACAGATAAAGGGGGAGGTGGGGGGGGGGGGGAGGGAGAACATCTGTAAAATACGACTGATATATAGATCGGACATTTCTATCCTGTCGGGAGATTGGACTGCGTCCGGACGAAAAGAGGGGAGTGGGACAAAAAGTAGTTGCAGAAAAGTTGCGGGGACATTGAAAGTGAACTTGAAGGGCCATGCTCTGCTGCCGGCCTACAGATGGCCTTCCTTCCACTCAGGATAACCCATATATGCTCGACCTTTAACCTCAGTGTTGTTCGTAGTTTGTGCTCGGTTGAAGCGTCAATGGCACATTGATTAAATACAGTTCGATCTTTTCCGCAAAGTTCTGATTGTCTGCCACTTTCCTTGGTTACTTCCCTTTGGTGATAGGTTCTGCTTTCAACATTTTTCTGTTTATCTCCCTGTAGTTTTGATAAGGTGGCTGTTATGGTGTCTGCTTTGTTGATATGTAGGATGGCCAGGGTTGTTGCGTTGTTTGCCAGTTGATTTGCACTTCATTACCTTTGATACCGGCATGTCCTGGCCAATAAATCCATGTTAGGGTGGAGATTTGTGACTCATAGTTTTGGCCAACCACGCGTGACTCATTCATCATATGGTTTTCTATTTTATTTTTTTTTTTAAAGTATGCATTGTGAGTCTGATAATAATATGGCGTGTGATGCTTGTTGGTTTGCTAGCCAGGTTATGACTCGAGTGGTTGCTGGTTTGCTAGCCAGTTTATGGCTCGAGTGGTTCCTTCAATCTCCATCCCTCATGCAGGATGTGGTTGTGGCGAAGGCTCCGGACTCGCTGAAGATGGGGGCGTCCATTGCAATAGACCACGAATCTCCACCCTCTCCTTTGTTCCGTACATGACCGATCCATCTGTATATATTATAGGGTCCTCTGGGTCTGAGTGCTTAATAACTGACTCTTTTATTTCTGGTTCTGCTCGCCCTGCCGCCCAATTTCGGCATTCTCGACTGAGCCACACGTGAACTTTGGTAAGTTGTGGAAGTTTTCGGGGCATTAATCTAGTCAGTGCCCAATGGGGCCTTCTTCAGGTTTGATATCTGTCCTACATTCTTTTCAGCAGGGGATTTAGCTAACAGAAGCAAACAAACAAACAAACAAACAAACAAACAAACAAAATGGGGGCTGCTAATTAGGTAAACTTATTTTATCGTGTTATTTTGTTTTCTGACTGGCATGAAACACGTGACTTATTAGTCATGCGCAGTGCAGCTGTTGTTTCTGAGCACTTGGCATTCAGTTATTCGTGATTATTCGGAGCTATATTACACATAACACTACTGTAAAGATCGCACGTAAGCAGGTCTATGGCTGACAGAAACTGAAAGTCATGTTCCTAATTTCTATGAATATTTGCATAATCGTTGCAAGCAATGTTCCCTCTAAGGGTTTGCAGTCTGTTATAACATTTTCGATGTTTGCACTATCATATTGTTGACGGCACCAGTATAATTTTTCAGTTGTGTGTGAATTATATATTTCTGACTAAAGAAGATGTTCTTGATTAATACAACTTTATCGTGAACACATCCGGATTTCTGGTCCCTGGCTTTTCTATCTTGTCTGGTCCATGGCTTTTCAACTTGTCTGGCCCCTGGCTTTTCATCTTGTCTGGTTCCTGTCTTTTCTATCTTGTCTGGTCCCTGGCTTTTCATCTTGTCTGGTCCCTGGCTTTTCATCTTGTCTGGTCCCTGGCTTTTCATCTTGTCTGGTCCCTGGCTTTTCATCTTGTCTGTTCCCTGGCTTTTCATCTTGTCTGTTCCCTGGCTTTTCATCTTGTCTGGTCTCTGGCTTTTCATCTTGTCTGTTCCCTGGCTTTTCATCTTGTCTGGTCCCTGGCTTTTCATCTTGTCTGTTCTCTGGTTTTTCTATCTTGTCTGGTCCCTGGCTTTTCATCTTGTCTGTTCTCTGGTTTTTCTATCTTGTCTGGTCCCTGGCTTTTCGTCTTGTCTGGTCCCTTTCTTTTCATCTTGTCTGTTCTCTGGTTTTTCTATCTTGTCTGTTCCCTGGCTTTTCATCTTGTCTATTCCCTGGCTTTTCATCTTGTCTGTTCCCTGGCTTTTCATCTTGTCTGTTCCCTGGCTTTTCATCTTGTCTGTTCCCTGGCTTTTCATCTTGTCTGTTCCCTGGCTTTTCCAGTTAGTTCAGATGCTTTTCTTTTCTTCCATGCCACCTGGTCAGTCCACTGAGATATTTCTCTTTTGGTGTTCCTCTTTCCTCTTTCCCCTTGAATTTTTACTCATTACTAGCTTCTCCAACCTCTGCCTTCTCCTGCCGTGTTCAATGAATTTTGCTTGTCTTTTTTTTTCTTTCTCATCGTTTTAACTAGTTTTTGTTGTTCTTGAACTTCTTAGAGGACCTCATCGTCTGTTGTTCCTGTCTGTCCAGCGTATTTGTTGCAACTTTCTCCAAAACCACATCTCCGTTGCTTCCAATTTCTTTGTCATCTTTTCGTTGATTGTTCAAATAAAAATTTGGCGCTACGAGTATATAACACTGTAAGACTCTTTTTCTTATTTTTAAAGGACATTTTCTTATTTATAATTATCTTTTTCACGTCATGAGATGATGGTGCTGCTTTACCTGTTCGTAAAAAAAAAAGAAGAGAGTATTCGAAAAGCAATAATAATAATGGAAAAGAAGGAAAGACAACTTGCAATACTTTACCGTGGTCTCGTAATGTGGGAATTTGTTCTATTTTAACTATTTGTCTTTAAAACGAATGGAATTATTAGAAAACAAAGGAAGGCCACAGATAAAGGGGAGGTGGGGGGGGGGGGAGGGAGAACATCTGTAAAATACGACTGATATATAGATCGGACATTTCTATCCTGTCGGGAGATTGGACTGCGTCCGGACGAAAAGAGGGGAGTGGGACAAAAAGTAGTTGCAGAAAAGTTGCGGGGACATTGAAAGTGAACTTGAAGGGCCATGCTCTGCTGCCGGCCTACAGATGGCCTTCCTTCCACTCAGGATAACCCATATATGCTCGACCTTTAACCTCAGTGTTGTTCGTAGTTTGTGCTCGGTTGAAGCGTCAATGGCACATTGATTAAATACAGTTCGATCTTTTCCGCAAAGTTCTGATTGTCTGCCACTTTCCTTGGTTACTTCCCTTTGGTGATAGGTTCTGCTTTCAACATTTTTCTGTTTATCTCCCTGTAGTTTTGATAAGGTGGCTGTTATGGTGTCTGCTTTGTTGATATGTAGGATGGCCAGGGTTGTTGCGTTGTTTGCCAGTTGATTTGCACTTCATTACCTTTGATACCGGCATGTCCTGGCCAATAAATCCATGTTAGGGTGGAGATTTGTGACTCATAGTTTTGGCCAACCACGCGTGACTCATTCATCATATGGTTTTCTATTTTATTTTTTTTTTTAAAGTATGCATTGTGAGTCTGATAATAATATGGCGTGTGATGCTTGTTGGTTTGCTAGCCAGGTTATGACTCGAGTGGTTGCTGGTTTGCTAGCCAGTTTATGGCTCGAGTGGTTCCTTCAATCTCCATCCCTCATGCAGGATGTGGTTGTGGCGAAGGCTCCGGACTCGCTGAAGATGGGGGCGTCCATTGCAATAGACCACGAATCTCCACCCTCTCCTTTGTTCCGTACATGACCGATCCATCTGTATATATTATAGGGTCCTCTGGGTCTGAGTGCTTAATAACTGACTCTTTTATTTCTGGTTCTGCTCGCCCTGCCGCCCAATTTCGGCATTCTCGACTGAGCCACACGTGAACTTTGGTAAGTTGTGGAAGTTTTCGGGGCATTAATCTAGTCAGTGCCCAATGGGGCCTTCTTCAGGTTTGATATCTGTCCTACATTCTTTTCAGCAGGGGATTTAGCTAACAGAAGCAAACAAACAAACAAACAAACAAACAAACAAACAAAATGGGGGCTGCTAATTAGGTAAACTTATTTTATCGTGTTATTTTGTTTTCTGACTGGCATGAAACACGTGACTTATTAGTCATGCGCAGTGCAGCTGTTGTTTCTGAGCACTTGGCATTCAGTTATTCGTGATTATTCGGAGCTATATTACACATAACACTACTGTAAAGATCGCACGTAAGCAGGTCTATGGCTGACAGAAACTGAAAGTCATGTTCCTAATTTCTATGAATATTTGCATAATCGTTGCAAGCAATGTTCCCTCTAAGGGTTTGCAGTCTGTTATAACATTTTCGATGTTTGCACTATCATATTGTTGACGGCACCAGTATAATATTTTCAGTTGTGTGTGAATTATATATTTCTGACTAAAGAAGATGTTCTTGATTAATACAACTTTATCGTGAACACATCCGGATTTCTGTTGTTTAGATTAGGTTTCACAAACTTTACACTTCACTAATCAGAGGAACTCCGATGAAATGTTCTCTACAGAATTCGTTTAATTCTGACAAATAAGATATTCGACTTAGAATTCACAACATAACTTGTACTAAGATGCAATATGACATACTCTTCGTCAGTTTCGTCGTTGAAACACATCAATATCAAACTATCATATTCTACATGCAGCAATTCTCAATGTTCCCCTATTTCACAATATTCTACACATTTGATAAGAGAACAATTCTAAACTCTGCACTATATTCGATCTGCAACATGTGGTCAATCAGTTACACGACTAAATCACTGTACTCGAAGTTTCAAAGTATCAATTCTTCGCAATCACTTGAAATACAGCTTCAATCTGTCTTAAACTACTTCTTCAAAATTGCTTTTCCTGAGTATCTATTGCTCTAATTGTCGATCTATTCCAACTGTCGTTACCTACGTCTTCTTTCTCTCTCGTGTCTTCTCTGGTATGTCGGTCCTTCTCTTCTTCTCTTGTCTGGACCGGTCTCAGTTCACTGACCGTCCTTATTCCTCTGTCTTCTGGGCTCCGTTCTCTGTCTCATCTCCTCTACTTCTTCTTCCTTCTTCGTTTTGTTCTCTTGGTTCTTTGTTCGTCAGTTCTTCCGTCTTCGGGACCCCTCCTTTGTCTCTTCTTCTTCCTCGTTCCCTCCTGTACTTGGTTCCCAAGAGCGTTCTGATTGTCTGTCATTCAAACTACCCCGTTACTTATATGTCGAAAGTCAAATGTCCAATAGGCCACGCCTCTAAATATTTAATTAGTCCGCTGGCCGAGTTGGTCACTCCTTAAAAACCGTGTGCAGTCGCGTTCTAATGCGTGTCACCTAATAGGTGTCAAGTGTCAACTCTGTCTATACAATTCTTATTTATCTAAGTCGTTATCTTGCTATTTCATGTCGGAGGTTTATTGTGTCTTCGCTTTTCATTGTGTCTGCCTTTTATATTTTGTTTACACGTGTCAACGTCCAGTCACTGCATTGTTATCACTGGACCATCCTACTTTCTGGCGTCCTTCCTTTGTTTTTCCTAAATCTCAGCGTCGCCGAGTCTCGTCTTTTTCTTTTCACTGTTTCCACTGTTTACTTTTGTCCGCGTGGTGTTCTAGTGTCATGGAAGTTCTATACATTTCTCTTCTTTTCCTCTCCATTTTTCTCTGTCGCTCTTCGATGTTACTATTTATTTACAGTATATTTTCATAATCATATTCATTAATAATAATAATAGCAACAATATCCGTTACTTACAAGGCCATGCTACACTGTGTGCAAAATATTAAGCTCATGTGTAAAAAAATATTGTGTGTGCAAATGTGCTTAGTAACAAATAAACAAACAAAACCAAACAAACAAACAAACAAACAAACAAACAAACACACACACTCTGTAGAAGCCTGTACTTTTAATAACAAGATAAACCTGCTGTAGTTTTCAGTTATTGATATTTAGTTAATTGAAATGATGATTTCTTTGTTTACTTATTCAGTGACAGTAGTTATGTAGTTGCATAATTGTTTATCCCATCATTTTCGACTTTCTATAGGTTCATTGAAACATATTACCACCATGGATTTATTATCTACAGCGACATTAAATCTACTGCTATTAAAAAAAAACAAACTAGGATAGCTCTAATGTTGGTGGTCATGCCAACTGGTGTTATTTACCATGATCAATTTGCATACCTGAGCAGCTCAATGGACATTCTCCTTTTCCACAACGCAGTGGAAGTTCATCTGCCTGTTTATTTAATTACTCTCTATTCTCTGCGTGTCCACTTGCCTCGTCACTATTCTGCTACAGTATTACCGAAACTTACGATAAAAGACCAGTTGAAACATTCGAGCCATCAGTGATTTTTTTCTTGATCGCAATTATAGCACGGAGTAACATCTGGAAACTGGAAAATAATTGTAGCAGTTTCAGTTTTCTTTTTTTTTTTTTTTTGCGCGGCTCCAACAATATTGTGCGCTGTATAATTTTGTGTGTGTGTGTGTGTGTGTGCACAGCCGCGCAGCTTAGAGGGAACAGTGGTTGCAACCCCTTTAAAAATGACGGGAAATGAAAAAAAAAAAACTATGAGTAATAGTTTATTCTTTCTCAAATGAATTACTTCCTCTATTAAACATTGAAATTGTAAATATATCCACAGAATTTTGCAGCAAAAAGATCTGTAATAATTTTCTTCAGCTGACCTGGCTACTCCCGAACTTCCCATCTTGGTAGATTGTCTATGAACATTTCTCTATGCCTTCCTTTGCCTCTGTCCCGCATTCACGTTTCCTTCTATTATGTTATCTTGTCTTTCCCATACACACACACACATAATCATTTGCAAAAGTTTAAGACCACCTGACATTTTCTTGAAATTTCACAGTTGTACAGAAACAAGTAAGCCAGTTCTGAAGATATTGGAAGAACTGACACAGTGGATGAATATTTACACTCTTTTCGACAAAAAAAATGTCGCGGTATCAGTACTTGGTATGGTCACCTTTGGGTTTTTAAAAAGAAATTACAGATAGAATAGGATGTGGTATCCTGTCAGTTATGGATCTGTAGTAATCACACGCATGGTCATTGTACCAAACCAAATTTACTGCTTCAATCAAAACTTTGGAATTTGATGGTTGTTTTTTCTGCAACCTTATCCTTTAAAAGGCTCCATAAATTCTCTATGAAGTTGAAATCAGGCCTTTTACCTGGCCAGTCAAGAAGGGCAACATTGCTCTACGTCAGGTAGTCCTTCACAGTCTGTGGCGCCATCATGCGTGAAAACTTAGCATGTGTTCATTGTCATTTATGAGTTACCATGTTGTATTTAACATTTCCACATAACGAGGGTCAGTCAGTGAAATTCCATTCGGCAAAAAAAAAAATAGTTAAGCAGTATCAAGTTTTGACATCGTATCATCTGACTCTGGGGATGTCTCACGTATCATCTGACTCTGAGGATGTCTCACATATCATCTGACCCTGAGGATGTCTCAATGTATTTGTCATGAAATCTTTTACCTTTTGGTCGACGAACATATGAAATACGTCAGGCAAATTTCCGAACAGTTGATTCATCAGAAGAAAAAAAGGACTCTAGTTCTCAGCAGTCCATGATTGATGACGCTTAGCACACTCAAGTCTTTTCTTTTTCATTAATGGTGTTAGGCTAAGTTTTTTTTTTTTTTTTGCAAGTTGATGAGATTTTAATCTAAATTGTTTGATGAGACATCAGGAAACAGTACTGATTTAATATATGTCCTTGCTGATTGTAGAAGAGCCCTGATTTTCTTACACGAACTCCTGGGAGAACACAAGAATTCGCTGTATGGTGCTGTCACCACGTGGGGTTGTTTTCCTTGAAGTCCACTTCTCCTCTGGTCGCTGAAGAAATCTCCAGTATCTGGATATTTCGTGATCGCATTATGAACAGTAGTCTTGTTAACATTCGCCTTTCTGCTTATTTCACTTTCAGAGTATCCTTCATGATATAAAGTCACTAATTCTGTCCTCTGACTCACATTTAATGATGTTTTTTTTGCACATTTTTAACTACACATAAAATATATACACGACCTCTGAGCATGAAAACCAGAAGCGGACTGACTCCCGAATGCTTGCCCTTACTCTATAAATAGCTGTTAATGTAATATGATGCAACATCGACACGCAGTTGTGCAATATAGGGAAGATGTGAAGCATTCAGCAGAACTTTCATAAAAAGAACAAATGGTCTTAAACCTTTTGCAGATGACTGTTTAAATATAAAAAAGGAATTTAGCTTACCTTTCAGTTATACTTTTGCTTTGATTTTATTTTTGTTTTTCTCTGGTTTTTTGTTAAATATGTTTTCTTATGTTCTATTAGCTGTCCCAGGCACTCTTAAAACTAACCTGAGAAACTATTTATTAATACACTGACATCAATATAAATAGAGCACGCAGATGTTCCTCGCCTTGCAGTTGTACATTTTCTATTTTTCAGGGGCAGGCATTCAATCAATAAAATAATTACAGTCTTATGATATTGTTCCGTAGTCGGGAGTTCATACTTTTAAACTGGTGAAAATGTTAAAAATAGGTATTATGTAATTTGCTGGTTTAAAAAAAAATTCATGCGAGTTTTAGTTACAAAAAATTGTTCGCGTGTCTTATACGGTCCTTTGTCCAATAAACCAACTACAAGGACATCAGCAAACCATCATCTTCTGCCTAAAGACAGGCCACTGCAGATTACTAACCCACTTACATCGATTTAAAATGTCTCACACAGACGAGCGTCCATGTGGCAATGGAGTCCAGACTCCAGGACATATCCTTCAAGAGTGCCCAAACCATGCAGACCTGAGGCGTGAGACATGGCCCAAGGACACAAGCTTGGGGCAGAAGCTTTGGGGCTCCTATCAGGATCTGGAGAGGACTGCAGGCTTTGCCATGTTAAAAGGGATCAAGATCTGTTGTGACCAACAACTTCGAACGAAGAAGAAGAAGAAGAAGAAGAAGTATGGTGCTTTGTAAGTTAAGAGTCAAGACTTCAAAAAATCATAGAAACTGACAGCACAGACAGCAGACTTAAAACTGATTTGGACTGCAAGAAACTGACAGAATTTGTTAATGGATCAAGATTAAAAATCCAGACTCCGGCGTCACTGTGTTCAGAAGAACATATATGCTCCACCGCATGCGCCAGCATCCACCTAAAAGTTGTTTGCTAGTAGTTCCTTTCAAGTGTTGGTTGTTTTATGATGTGTTTTTTTCTTTTTTTTTCCACACAGTTCAGATTTTCCTGCCTGCACCGTTAAGTTGTCTTAGCACCAGCAATTTCTTTATTAACAGCACCACATTAACATTCCTGCTGTTCATTTTCCCGCAGTCTTTCCTATACAGCTTTAGCAATGTCCCCATTGTCCATTCTCAGCCTGCCTTTTATTTTAGCCTGTCCAGCCAGTCTGTCTTTAACTTTATTTACTTGCACTCTACATAACCTGGACAGTAAATCCACGTTAGACTCCTCACATCCGACTGGCGTAATAGATGAACCCCCTCTCTTTTGGGAGCAATTCAACGAAGTGTTCTCTGTGAATGTAAATTCTACAGAAGAGTTCTTCAGATATCATGGACACACAAAAAAAGAACAAATATATCCATACTACAAGAAGTTAATATTGAAGAAGGCTGGCTAGTAAAGAGGATTAAAGAGAGAAAACTTAAATATTTTGGACACGTTAAACGTCATGATAATTTAGAGAAGACCGTAATGGAAGGGTACATAATGGGAAAAAGAAAGAGAGGAAGACCAAAACGAAGATGGCTGCAAGACATCGTTGACGATCTGCAAATGGATGCAGCAGCAGCAGGCCATCTTGCTCACAACGGAGAGGCCTACAAGAGAGCTGTTTAAGTTCCGCAAGGGACATGCAAATGAATATAATATAATATAATATAATATAATATAATATAATATAATGTTAAAAAAATACGATGTTGCGATTTAAACTGAAGTTTGCTGATCAGACAAGGGCGAATTGTCTGAAACGTTCACTTGAACATCAACTTCACGTGCTAACTTGAATTATACTCAGCAGATGATTCATGATCACAGAAAAGCGACACTAGTCAAAACAGCATTTTTGACAATAACTCATGACAGGTTCACGAGAATCCCATGAAACTTACTGAACACAAAACTCACTGACCGTGTTATTGAATACCTATAAAAGACTGACGCTTCTCGAATCAATTCATTTGAAAATTCAACGCGCAAAAATATGGCTCATCTCACTACAGAACAACGACTCATCATCACTGGACATTTACAGACTGGGCAGTCACAAAGTGTAGTGGCCAGACAATTTAATGTGGTTAGAAGCACCATTAGTTGCCTTTAGAGACGATTTCAAGAAACTGCCTCAGTTGCAGACCGGCCGCGTAGTGGAAGATCCATAGTCACAACTTCTGCCAAAGACCACTTCATGCGGCTGCGTCACCTCAGGAATCGATTTGCATATGCGTCCTCAACAGTCCAGTCAATGACAGCAGCTCGTCGACTTTCAAATCAAATGGCCAGGAACTGTTTGCACGACGCTGGTCTTTGGGCTAGAAGACCCTACAGAGGTCCTGTTCTTACGGAATGGCATCGCCATAACTGACTGCAGTGGACGACCAGCATCGTCAATGTACCGTTGCGAATGATTGGAGAATGGTTTTGTTTAGTGACGAATTATTCTTTCTGCTCCGGCGATACGGAGAAGAGTTTACCGCAGAGTCCATGAGCGCTACGCCCAGAACTGCGCTGATGAGGCTCCTCCACATGGTAGTGGAGGTGTACTGGTGTGGGTGACGATCAATTCTATGGGAAGAAGTGACCTGGTAGAAACTGAAGGACGCCTGAATGCCCAATGATACGTCGCTGATATTCTTCGTCCTCATGTCCATCCACTTCTGCCTGCACCAGGGTCGATTTTTCAGCAGGATAACGCTGACCTCATGTGGCACAACTCACAACCCAGTTTCTCGCTGACAACAACGTCCAGATAATTCCGTTATCATCCATGTCATGAGACATGAACCCAATAGAACAGTTATGGGATGAACTCAACAGATAAGTCCACCAGCGAGACATGGCGCCAACCAATCTCCGACATTTATCTCTTTCACTGCGGGAAGAGTGGGCAGCCATCCCACAACAACAGATCCAACGGCTAATCGGATCCATGTCAAGGAGATGTCGTTCTCTGATACAGGCCAGAGGCGGCCATACACTTTACTGAAACGGAGGCCTCAGTCGGAAAGAATAAAAGTCCAAACCAAATTTAATGAACATCATTTCATTGTTAAAGTCTTAAATTTTCTTCATGCCAAGATTGAAAAATTAATTCCGTAAAATAAAATTTTGATACAATTTTGAAATTTGGTGTCCATTACGACTACGGTAGAGTTGGGTTTCTTTTTTTGAACAGTATAGTATAATAATATAAATAATGAATGTATATAAACTAATTTTCTGCCTCAAACATATGAAAATGTTATTGAAATTTCTGCAAATATACAAAGCTGAACGAAGTTCAGGTTTTGAAAGCAGTCTAAGCGAATTAATTAAAAATAACATATATGCTTTACATGTTACTTTGTTTCTCTGTATGGATGTTATGAAAAACAAGAATGAGTATGTTCCACTAATTTGCCAGATGTGGCTTGGTACACCGCAGTAATTGAGAACCCTTGGTGGAGACTAAAGAGTTTCCGTATCACATTATCTATCTCTGTTATATGTAGTTGTAATCTGACATTCAAGCAGTCACTTGGATTTTAAAAAATATTTTGTGTGTGTGTGGCGGTTAGTGAATATACATAGGTATCTATCTATCTATCTATCTATCTATCTATCTATCTATCTATCTATCTATCTATCTATCTATCTATCTATCTATCTATCTATCTATCTATCTATCTATCTATCTATCTATCTATCTATCTATCTATCTATCTATCTATCTATCTATCTATCTATCTGTCTGCCTGCCTGCCTGCCTGTCTGTCTGTCCGTCCGTCGTCCGTCTGTTTGTCTTTCTTCGTGCCTGTCTCCTTGCCTGCAAATTGATTGACTTCTTCAATACCTGTCCCTTCTACGTGTATTTTTCCATTCTGATTAATGGGAAGTTTCATTATGTTTTTTTTGTCCTTGTTAATTTCAAGTCCTATTTTGCTAGCCAGTGAAGACAGGCTATATGTTTTTTTCTTGCATGGAATTCACATTGTCACTGATAAGAGTTATGTCATCAGCAAAATCAAGATCTTCTAGTTGGGCTCCATGTATCCAGTCAATACCTGTGTTACCTGTGCAGCATTTTTTCATTATGAAGTATAGTAGATAGTCATTTATATATGTATGTAGTTACTTCTATACTGAGTGAATGGATAAGAGCGAAACGTAAATGTTATATTTTATTTTATGTCTCTCAGCTTTAATGTTAATTATGTTTGTTAAGTGAACAGCATATTTGTAGAATGTCTAGAATAGAGTGAAAGACGTATGATAAAGGTAAGAATGTCAGACGGGCCTGCGTGCCCAATTCTTAACCCTTTTGAAATAAAAGATCAATGAATCTGTCTATCTGAAAATCTAATTAAGTTTGTCTCTGTGCCTGCCTGTCTGCCTGCTTGTTTTTCTGATAGTCTAACTCCTCTTTCCAAAACTTAAGCGCGACTTATAACAAGAAGAGCCTTGCTTACTCTGCAGATCACTTTTATAAGATCTCTCCTTCCCATCTAAAAAAACATAAGTAGTATTTCTTCTTTAAAAAGTTTTTCTTTTTCGAATCTTGTTGAAATAAATTGTCAAATGTACTGAAACTTTTGATCTAATCAGTGCAGTATTCTTGCCAACCTGAGTATATTTACAGAGTACTTTCGACAATTGAACTTTACTTGCCCAGAGATATTGCTGACCGTATCTGTGTAAATGTGAGAATAATTACAACAAATGTATTCAATAGCTATATTTTGGATATAAAGCTAACAACCTTATCCTGGGACCTATCTAGAGGCGACTCCAGATGGGAAAAAAGATATCGTTACGGAAACTCGCAGAGAAATCAACCGAGCATCAGGGATGCCAACTCCGAAGAGCTCAATCGTCGGCCTCAAACATGGGACAAAGATTGGATTCTGGAATGTAAGAATGATGGCAGCACCAACAAAAACTACTCAGGTCATAACAAAATGGAGAGATACCACCTAGACGTACTGGGCATCAGTGAAATGGGATCGGCAGAAGCAGGTAAAAGATCGGCGGAAAACGGTAAGTTAATAATACATTCAGGCAGAGAGGACACAAAGAGGGGGTAGGTATAATTATATCAAATGTAGCAGCAAAGAGCCGTGTAGAATGGGAACCAGTGAACAGTTGTATAATAAGAGCACGATACAACCTATGAGACGGAAGAATGACAATAATACAGTGTTTTGCACCCACGAACGATGCAGATGATGATGTGAAAGGAAAGACGACTTCTATTACCAGTTACAACAAATCATCAACAAAGTCCCTAAACACGACATCCTAATTGCTATGGGGGACTTCAACTCTAAGGCAGGGGAAGATAACACCGATGTTGAAAAAGTAATAGGGAAAGAAGGAATTGATATGGTTAATCAGAACGGAGAAAGATTAATTGAAATATGTCTAATAGAGGGCATGGTCATTGGAGGTACAATATTTCCACACAAAGAGGTACATAAAACAACGATAGAACTAGAAACCAGATAGATCATTTTTGTATTAGAAAGCAATACAGAAATCTTTGATAGATGTAAGGGCATATAGGGGTGCAGATGTTAACAATGATCACAATCTATGTATAGGGAAAATAAAACTAAAACTGAAAAACCAACACAAGAAATCAATACACAGAAAGATAAACAGCCACAGCCTATAAGAAGAGAATTCATTCATTCATTCATTTGCATGTCCCTTGCGGAACTTTGCCTCCCAAACAGCATTCCTGTAGGCCTCTCGGTTGTGAGCAAGATGGCCTGCTGTCTTGCAGCCATCTTCGTTTTGGTCTTCCGTAAAGTAAAGTAAAAAGAAGAGAATACTAACAGTAATTTCAATTACTAACTTGCCAATCATTCCACAACACTCAGTGAAGTAGAAGATATAGGAATTCTTACAGCACAGCCATAATCACAGCAGCAAAAACAAGCGCTGGACTGAGAAAACCAAATAGAAAACCATGGATATCAGAAAATGCATGGAAGTACATACACGAAAGACGAGCAGCCAAATTAGACATGTTGAATGTAAAGACAGATCTTGAAAAAGATCTGACGAAAGCAACATACAAAGAAATGGACAAGAAAGTAAAAAGTTCAGCTAGAAGGGATAAAAGAGAATACATAGACAATATGGCGAAAGAGGCAGAGAAAGCAGCAAAAACAGGAAACAGCAAAACTTTATAAAACACACAAAAAAGGCTAACAGGTACTATTACATCTAAAGAAAGATCAATCCTTAGCAAAACTGGAACCTTATTAACATTAAGTAAAGATCAAAATCAAAGATGCGCTGAACACTTCCAAGAAATACTTAATCGACCACACCCAAATGAAGTTGAAAACCTTGAAACCAACTTACCAGCCCCACAACTAAATGTCAACCTAGATGAAATTACATTGCATGAAATTGAAGCAGCAGTGAATTTAATGGCTAACAACAAAGCTGCAGGTGAAGATGAAATAACACCCGTAATATTAAAAGCTATCAATAGTGACAACATGAGACAACTACAGAGAGTGTTTAATAAGATTTGGAAAGAAGAAAAGGTCCCTTCTAAATGTAAAAAAAAGAATCATTATTAAAATACCAAAAAAAAAAAAAGGCAATCTTAGTGACTGTAACAACTAGAGAGGAGTAACCTTACTATCAATATGTCAAAAGTATTTTGCAAGGTCATTTTGAATAGACTTAAAAATATAGTGGATACTGCGATGAGAGAAGAACAAGCAGGATTTCGCAAGGGGAGAAATTGTCTCGACCTGATCTTTACTCTAAGAATAGTATTTGAAGAACATATTGAAAAGCAGAAACCATTAATACTGAACTTCATAGACTTTAAAAAGGCATTTGATAGCATACACCGAGATTCATTGTGGAGAATTTTAAGTCTGTATGGAATACCATCCAAAATTATCAACATCATTAAGGACCTCTACAATGTGTGCAGTCAAAAGAGAGGAAGGGGTGAGCAAATGGTTCCAGATTGAAACAGGCGTGAAACAAGGATGTATACTGTCTCTTTTGCTTTTTGGAATTGCAATAACCTTCATAATGAAAAAAAATGCTGCACAGGCAACACAGGTATTGTCTGCGTACATGGGACTCAACTAGAAGATCTTGATTTTGCTGATGACATAACTCTTATCAGTAACAATGTGAATTCCATGCAAGAAAAATCTATATTCTGTCTTAACTGGCTAGCAAAATAGGACTTGAAATTAACAAGGACAAAACAAAAATAATGAAAATTCTCATTAATCAAAATGGAAAAACACACGTAGAAGGGACAGTTATTGAAGAAGTCAATCAATTTGCATACCTTGGCAGCTACATAGACCAGGATGGTGACACTAGAAAGGAAGTTAGAATTAGAATTGCAAAAGCAGCATGGATCTTCAAGAATGTATAAAATCGGAAAAAAGTAGGAGCAGCTTTATTACTTAACGATTACAAAGTTGTGACGTTTCGGCGTGAGCCTTAATCATATAAAAACATACAGGACGAAGAAATAGGGAGAGGAGATAAAGTACAGATTTACATGAATACTGTTTAAAAAAATTTTTTTAAAGGAGTACTTAGCTGTAAATTGCAAGGTGTGGCTTGTCCGGCGGTGTGTGTCAGGAATGGATCTGGTAGGACGTGGAAATTGTTTAAATAGAGACCTGTGACATGTGGTCGGTGGGTTGTAACTGGGGGTGGTGGATGGGGAACCGGGGAGGGGAGAGAGAGTGACGCACTACTGGCCTAGCTAGGAGAAATTGAAACAGGTGATTGGGGAAGAGGTGTTACAGAGAAGAGGGGTTGCAGAGAAAATAGCGGGGTTGCAGAGTGATGCTGTGAGGAAGTTTGAAAAGTAAGAAGGGGTGGATTTAGTGGAGAGGTACTATAATGATTGAAGAAGATGATGTTACGTGTAACTAAACAGCGAGTTTAACTCATGTGGTTCCAGCGTCCCATAATTTTGAATGCAGCGGTTCTCTAGTGCCAGGCGGCTTGTGTCAGCTGCGTGACATTGTTTAATGGCTGTTACCAGATGACACAAGCCGCCTGGCACTTGAGAACCGCTGCATTCAAAATTATGGGACGCTGGAACCACATGGGTTAAACTCGCTGTTTAGTTACACGTAACATCATCTTCTTCAATCATTATAGTACCTCTCCACTAAATCCACCCCTTCTTACTTTTCAAACTTCCTCACAGCATCACTCTGCAACCCCGCTATTTTCTCTGCAACCCCTCTTCTCTGTAACACCTCTTCCCCAATCACCTGTTTCAATTTCTCCTAGCTAGGCCAGTAGTGCGTCACTCTCTCTCTCCTCCCTGGTTCCCCATCCACCACCCCCAGTTACAACCCACCGACTACATGTCACAAGTCTCTATTTAAACAATTTCCACGTCCTACCAGATCCATTCCTGACACACACCGCCGGACAAGCCACACCTTGCAATTTACAGCTAAGTACTCCTTTAAAAAAATTTTTTTTAAAAACAGTATTCATGTAAATCTATACTTTATCTCCTCTCCCTATTTCTTCGTCCTGTATGTTTTTGTATGATTAAGGCTCACGCCGAAACGTCACAACTTTGTAATCGTTAAGTAATAAAGCTGCTCCTACTTTTTTCCGATTTTATACATTCTAGTATCACAGCTTTACTGCAGTGTTTAGTGTATAGTTGTATACTTATACAACAATTATTGTGTTACATGGATCTTCAAGAATCTTGAGAACATATGGCATTCAAAAGTTATAAGCACATAAACCAAGTTAAGACTGTTCAATTCAAATGTAATATCCACCCTCATTTATGCATGTGAAAGCTGGAAAACAACTAAAGAAATAGACAAGAAATTAGACTCTTTTTTAAACAAATGCCTAAGGAAAATACTCGGCATCAAGTGGAACGAATTCAAGAACAATGCAGAGATAAGACAGATGACTGAACAACAACCAGTCTCATGGGTGATCAGGAAAAGGAGATGGACATATATTGGTCACGTGATGAGAAGAAACAGAGAATCCCCAAAAACAAACTATCAAGTGGAACACAACAGGCCAAAGAAAAAGAGGCAGACCAAAGAGAAGCCAAATTAATAGGCATAAAATCCCTTGATGAGGTTAGAAAGTTCGCCGAAAAGAGGATAAATTGGCGAACTACCTTGCGAGCTCTTGTGACGTTTAATGGTAAGAGAAGGATATCTTATATATATATAATTTTACCGAAGTAAAATTCGTCGCTTGTTCAAACTATACTGATCTAATTCTCTTGTCTGTATGTCTATAAATGTCTGTCCATAAATGTCTATAAATTGAGAAGAAGGTCGTCTTGTTTCAGATTGTCTACTTCTGCTCTCATCATGAAACTATTTCGTCGATCTTTGATTGAGGACAGCGTCGACCGTTACAACAACACTTGGGTAGTCTGTGTGCTGTTGTTGCTGGATATAACAACATGGTTGCTGCCTTTAGTTTTTTTCAAGGATCAAGACCCTACATTGGCTTCTCCGACTTACACGGCAAAATGTTGGTACCCTGCGCAATTTTCTTCACCCATGCAAGAGTATGCGAACTCTGCATGTACATCAGCTTTCCAGAGGTCTATCCAAGGCGATTATGAAGACAGCAACAAAGGTACAGAACCTGCGACCATATACCTCGAGGAAGGGAACATATCTGACGCTGGGTACAAAGTATTTAGACCAGATCGTAGTGACCATATAAAGGAAATGGAATACAACATTAGAAACCAAAAATTCCTGAGAATTTCTGAAATTTACCCTAACCTTCTCTTTATACTTGCTCTCCTTCTCAAGCTGCCCTATATGTTATGGGATTTTCTTTTAAGCTGCATTGGAATCAGACTCGGCCACGTCTTGGGGGCAGTCAAATCCTCTGACTTACTTTTAGACGGAAGACGGAGAGACACAAACAGCGACGCCTTGACAGCCGTTTCAGAGTTCGCTCGTTCCTCGTCCAAGAGGGCAAGCGTGCTGTATCTAGTTATCAAACTTCTGGCATGTCTGGCAGCTATTATTGGTTCATTTGTCATTATGTTGCAAATTTCAATTTACCTCACAAATTCTTCGAATTTAAAAACACTAGGAGGACATACAGATTACTCCAGAACTCCTCTTTTTTGCCTGTTTACTATAAAACAATTTCAACAAATTCATAAGTGGAAGATTCAATGTATCTTTTCTAGTGAGAGACCTGGAGGCATCGTGTCTCCTCCGGAAACGACAAACGAGAACCTAATATATGAACTGTATATGAATTTGTACTCTGCTTTGATACTGTTATTTCTTGTTCTCACTGTAGCCAATGTTGTCAGTTTTTTTAAGTGGCTCGCGCGACTGGTTCCAGGGCCATACCGTAGACGGGTCTTGTCCTCGATCAGCCTCCCCATGGATGTGTGTCTGATGCTCTACATGGCCGAGGACAATTGCGGAATTTTGATAGCGAGGGCGCTGAAAGACTATTTAGTAAAGGAAAAAGAGTCTATCGTGGCGGAAGAACAGGAAATTGAAAAGACTGTGTAACAGTAGAATAGCAGCACTGTTTGAACCATAAAAAAAAAAACAGAATACTTTCAGGAAACTTTTATTGTAAAAAAGGAAGACGGTAACCATTTCTTCTATAGATTAAAGTTTAACATTCGCTTGCTTAGAATTTTGTTATGAACAATCAATTGCAGTTCTTCTTTAGACTTAACCCGTAATTTATTTTGTTTTTGTTTATTTTTTCTTCTATCTCTGCCATTTTATTTCTTGAGTATCATCATCTTGTGCCATCTCCACGTGGAAGATTGTTAGCAATGTATCTTCTAATCTTGCTTCACTATTGTAACCTTCCAATAAATCTTTATAAATTTAAATGTTGTCAAGGGAGACAAGAGAAAATTTTACATAATTTGTAATGTCCGATGCACAAAGAGTTATAAATCTTTTAAAATCTTCATGTTACTTGTTTATTAATTTCTGTTTCATCATCATCATCATCATCATCATCAGGTGCCGTGCCGACTGGCGTTGGCTATTATGCTTCTCCAGAGTACGCGATCCTTCATGCAGGCCATCAGCTCAGTTGGTGATCTCCTCTCACACCATCCCATCAGACTGTCCAGTATCATTTCTCTTGGTCTTCCTCTTGATCTTCTTCCTTCTATTTTTCCTGTTGTTATAATATTTTCAATGCCCCCTCTTCTCATTGCATGTCTTATGAAAGTACATTGTCTCTCTCTTATCTTTTTGACAAGGTTTTTTGTCTCTCCAGCTCTTCTCCTACATTCTTCATTAGTTATTTTTGCTGTCCAGGGGATTCACAACATTCTTCTAATAAACCACACTTCTGCTTCTTCCAATGATTTTTGTGCAGACTTGCCTATTGTCCATGATTCACTTCCATATAACAAGGTAGGTTCAATATAGCATTTTAGGACTCGTTTTCTAACATTCATTGATAAGGATGTGTTGGTCAATATGTTTCTCATTCTCTGAAATGCAGTCTTTGCTTGGCCTATTTTGTTCCTAATTTCTGTTCTGCATTTCCCATCTGAAGTTATTACTGTTCCAAGGTATTTGAATTTCTGCACCTGCCTTAGAATAGTTCAGTTTAATTTAATACTGCATGCTGGTGGATTCTGTTTCTTAGATATAACCATAGTCTCTGTCTTTTTGATGTTCAAAGTAAGGCCTTTCTGTTCACTTTCTTTGGCGACTTTATCCAAGAGATTTTGCAGGTCTTGTTGGTTCTCAGCTATCAGTACTGTGTCGTCAGCATACCGAAGGTTGTTAATATTGTATCCTTCAATTTTTATGCCTGGTTCTGTGATGATCGTTCTTAGAATATTCTCACTATACAGAGAAAAAAGGTCTGGAGATAGTACATATCCTTGTCGCACCCCTTGTTTTATAGGTTGATATTTTCCAATTCTATTTTCAATTCGAACTGTTGCTTCCTGCTGCCAGTATAGATGTTTTACAATCCTCAGGTCTTTGCCGTCTATATTGATGTCTTCAAGCATTTTAATAATTTCATTATGTTTCACCTTGTCAAATGCCTTGGTGTAATCAATGAAGCATAAGTAGAGATCTTTCTGTACTTCTAAAGCTTTTTCTGTTAGTGTTCGTAAAGCATAAATGGCATTGTGTGTTCCCTTTCCTTCAACAAATCCAAACTGTTCATCTGCTATTTCCATTTTTATCTTTTTCCTTGTTCTTCTCATAATTATTCTCAGAAGTAGCTTCGTTATGTGACACGAGAGGCTGATAGTCCGGTGGTCGTCACATTCCTTTGCACCTGATTTCTTTGGTAGTGCTATAAACGGGGATTTAATCAGGTCACTGGGAATATAACCACTGTTGTAAATGTCATTCAGTAACTTGGTTATTATTTTTATTCCTGCCTCCTCTAGTGCCTCTATTTCTTCTATTGTTATATTATCAGGCCCAGTCGCTTTTCCTTTCTTCGTGTGTTTGATGGCATCTATGATTTCATCTTCAAGTATTGGTGGTCCATCACAGTTTTCAGTATCTGGTGTTAATTCTGGTCTTTCTCCTCCATATAGCTCACCGATATACTCTGTCCACCTGTCCACAATGTCTTCTTTTCCCATTAACATTTTACCTTCTTTCGATTTCAGGCATCCTGTGGTATATTTTGTTTTCCTGCCTGTGAGTTCATTAATTCGTTTGTGCATGTTTTTGCTGTCTTTAATATGAGAGTCCTCTATCTGTCTGCACTGCTAATTTAACCACACTTCTTTTGCTTCTCTGCATTTGCGTCTTATTTCTTTATTTATCTTGTTATATTTTTTCTCGTTATTTTTACTCCTCCTCCTCTTGTCCATCAGTCCTAAGATGTCGTCTGTCATCCATTTATTTTTAGGGGTTTCTTTTTTTGGTGGTATTATCTCCTTAACAGTTTGGTGGATAGAATCTCTTAACATTGCCCATTGATCATCTATACTATTTATCTTTGCTATTGCATTGTATCTATTTGTTATAATAACTTTGTATTGTTCTCTCAGTTCTTGGTCATTTTTAAGAAGTTCTGTATTCAGTCTGATGTTTCTCACTTTTCTGCCTGCTTTCTTTAGTTTTATTCTAACTTTTCCACAGAGTGGATCATGGTCACTATTGCAGTCAGCTCCTGGCATGGTTTTTGTTGTCAGTAATGCATTGCGGAATGGTTTGTTGATTAATATGTAGTCTATCTGGTTAAAAGTCTTTTTGTCTGGACTATACCACGTTGCCAGTCTTCGAGGATGTTGTTTAAACCAGGTGTTTCCTACAACCATGCTGTGTATTCTTGCCCATTCAATTAATTTATAACCTCTGTCATTCCTCTCCCCCAGTCCGTAGTCACCAACGATGTCTGAAGTTCTTCCTTTACCAACTTTGGCATTAAAATCTCCCATGACTATGGTAACTTCATGTGACTTTGTGTGTTTTAGTGCTGTCTCTATGTCATTATAAAATATATGTACATCTTCTTCAGAGCTTTCAGATGTTGGAGCGTACACTTGTATAATATTTATGTTTATTGGTTGTCCTTTCAGTTGGGCTAGCAGGACTCGGTCCGAGATGTTCAAATATCCTACAATTGTCCTTGCCGTTTGTTCATCAAATATAATTCCTACTCCTCGTTCATGTTTCTCACTTCCTGAATATATATTTATCTGAGTTTATCTTCCCTGCACCTGTCCATCTAACTTCACTCATTCCTAATATGTTGATCTTCATCATTTCCATTTCCATCTTTACATTTTCTAATTTTCCAGCCTGGAATAAAGTTCTAACATTCCATTTTGCTATTTTGAACTTGTTAGTTTTGCCACCAGTAGCTTGATGACGATCTGGCCTCACCTGTGGCTCGTGAGCTGCCCTACCAGACGAGGCTGTTCCAGAGGAACATCCATTAACGTCGTTCATGATGAATCGATTATTCTGTATAAGCATAACTATTCTTGGGAATTACAACAGTGGTTTCCCGTTGCCTTCTGTCGGTTTGTGTACGGACTCTCCGCTAGCCTTTGGACTCCCTGTCCTACCCGCAAGGCAGCGGGAGCGAGAGGTTTTAAGACGCCTCTGACCCGCCTGGTATTCCCTTCACTGAGCACCTGCCTTTTTGTTTAATGTTACTTTTTTTGGTCTCCGATTGAAATAAACAAAATTAAAATGTCAAATAGAGTTCATTTTATGTTCAGCTTAGTTTGTTTATTGTCTTTATCGAGTTGATGCTTTTTTGTAGTGAATGTATGGTGTCATTTGTATATTCAGTTTATGGAAGAAGAATGTATTACATAAACTTACTGCTCTCTCTCTCTCTCTCTCTCTCTCTGAACCTTAAGTGCCCAGGGCACATGGGGCTTCCGCAAGGTTTTTTCACAAATGCCTGTAAACTTATTGCTAACCTGAATAAATTATTATCTTTCTCTCTCCCTCTCTCTGTCTCTCTCTGCTTCTTTCTGTCTATCTCTCTACCTCTACATTTCTGTCTCAATACCTCAGTCTATATTTCTCTGTCTCTCCATCTTTCTCTCTGTTTTTTTTTTCATCTATCCTTCTATCTGTCTCATTCATTTACAGACACACACATACACACATATTGTCTTCTTCTTCTGTGAGGAGTTGCTGAATTCGGCAGCTTTTCTAGCCACTGAGGCTCACTGCTGCAGACACACGTCTCTATCCCTCTCTGTTCTTGATCTTTTCTAGCCACTGAGGCTCACTGCTGCAGACAAGACACGTCTTCATCCCTCTCTGTTCTTGATCTTTTCTAGCCACTGAGGCTCACTGCTGCAGACAAGACACGTCTTCATCCCTCTCTGTTCTTGATCTTTTCTAGCCACTGAGGCTCACTGCTGCAGACACACGTCTCTATCCCTCTCTGTTCTTGATCTTTTCTAGCCACTGAGGCTCACTGCTGCAGACATGACACGTCTTCATCCCTCTCTGTTCTTGATCTTTTCTAGCCACTGAGGCTCACTGCTGCAGACAAGACACGTCTCTATCCCTCTCTGTTCTTGATCTTTTCTAGCCACTGAGGCTCACTGCTGCAGACAAGACACGTCTCTATCCCTCTCTGTTCTTGATCTTTTCTAGCCACTGAGGCTCACTGCTGCAGACACACGTCTCTATCCCTCTCTGTTCTTGATCTTTTCTAGCCACTGAGGCTCACTGCTGCAGACAAGACACGTCTTCATCCCTCTCTGTTCTTGATCTTTTCTAGCCACTGAGACTCACTGCTGCAGACATGACACGTCTTCATCCCTCTCTTTTCTTGATCTTTTCTAGCCACTGAGGCTCACTGCTGCAGACAAGACACGTCTCTGTTCTCAATCTTATTCTTGCCAGTTATCGATTCCAAGAGTGCTCGCGTTATCTTCTTCTAGGTTTTTCTTGCTATCATTCTCTAGGGCTACCTCCTAGTCTATCCTCTTTCACCACTTCTCTATAAGTCATCTTTATAGTGACTTCTACCCCTGGGTTGAGCCGATTTAGGCATATTATCCCAATATAAGAGTGTTTAAGACGTGACCTATCTCTAAAGCGGAGGTACCGTGACATGAGTAGCCATCAAGTTTCACCCCTGGTTTAAGCTGATTTAGGCATATTTCACCAGTGTAGGTGTAATATAGATGTGACCGGCCTCTAGAGCAGAAGTGCCATGGTATGAATAGCTCTCGTCGCGAGACTACTGGACATACCGATATATATATATATATATATTTTTTTTTTTTTTCTTTCTTAAAATCTCCACCTGCTCCTTCCCGTCTTTTCCCTCTCATGTTGTAATCTTTATTTTTCGTGAAACTTTCCACTCCAGCTCCGAATACGGGACTGTACTTTTTTCACAGGTTACCTTATTTTCTGAAAAAAAAGACTTGTTCATTTCCAGTCTTATTTTGTTGTTGTTGCTGTTGTTGTTGCTTGTTGTGCTCGATGAAGTCAGAAGTTGAAATGTTACACTTTGATTTCAGTTACTGAATAAATATTGTGTATGTACGTGTCCATGTTTGCATATGTGAATGAGTAACTCAGAAGTATAGGGAAAAAGATACAGTGAGAAACAAAGAGAAAGAGAGAGACAGAGAGACAGAGACAGAGAACGAGATTGAGAGAGAGAGACAAAGTTAGAACGAGACAGAGAGAGAGAGAGAGGGAGTCAGTACAAGAGAGAGAGAGAGAGAGAAAGGTAGAACGAGACAGTGAGAGAGAGAGGGAGTTAGAACTAGAGAGAGAGAGATAACGAGATTGAGAGATAGAGAGAGAAAATTAGAACGAGACAGTGAGAGAAAGAGTCAGAACGAGACAGAGAGAAGGAGTCAGAAATAGAAAGAGAGAGAGAGAGAAAACGAGATTGAGAGAGAGAAAGAAAGTTAGAACCAGACAGTGAGAGAAAAAGTCAGAACTAGACAGAGAGAGAGAGAGGGAGAGAGAGAAGAGAGAGAGGGAGTCAGAACTAGGGAGAGAGAGAGAACGAGATTGAGAGAGAAAGTTAGAACGAGACAGTGAGAGAAAGAGTCAGAACAAGACTGAGAGAAGGAGTCAGAAATAGAGAGAGAGAGAGAGAAAGCGAGATTGAGAGAGAGAGAGAGAAAGTATGAACGAGACAGTGAGAGAAAGAGTCAGAACGAGACAGAGAGAGGCAGTCAGAAATAGAGAGAGAGAGAACGAGATTGAGAGAGAAAGTCAGAACGAGGGAGAGAGCGAGAGAAAGAGTCATAACGAGACAGAGAGAGATAAGGAACGAACGAACATACTTTATTTACAAAGAGTTAAGAATTGGGCACGCAGGCCCGTCTAAAATTCTCCCCCTCAACTTTCACTCAGTCACAGTCATTCAACATTTGTTAAAAAGTATAATAATCACGAAGACACATTAAATTATTACATACATAAATAAAAAACTTATCTCATGTCCATACACTCTGATTTATGCAAGAATATGAAATAAACTTGCATTCTTACATTCATTCAAAACTAACAAGTTTATAGAAAAGCAGTAGAAAAGAAAAATAAATAAAAAAAAATAATCTTAAAAATTTACAACAATCAAGCCATACTTTACTTTAGACTTTACTTTAGACTCTGCTTAGGAAGGCATATAGTCTATATCAAACAGATATTAACAAAGTTTAAAGTTATAAGAACGAATATTACTTATAAGTTTTACATGAATTGGTAGGGCATTCCAAAGATGGGCAGCTGAGTAAGGGAAGCTTTAATTAAACCAATCAAGCCTTGGTATAGCCAGAGAGAAATAGAGAGGCTGTTGAGAGTACTTGGTAAATACTGTATACTCTTATTGTTAGGAAAGAATACAGCTGTGGGAAGATTACAAGCTTTAATACATCATTTTATTTATTTGAAGAAGATGTAAAAAAAAAAGTTTCGAAAAAGAAAAAGTACGAGTTTTTGGTGGGATGGAAGGATCTTTCAAGAATGATCGACGGAGTAAGCACGGCTTTTCATGCAAAACACAGGGAGGTCTATTTTTCATAAGAGAGACACATACAGAGAGACAGAGACAAAGACAAACAGAGAGACTAAGATAGAGACATAGGTAGACAGAGAGAAACAGCAAGAGGCAGAAAGAGATAGAAAGATATATAGAGAGAGACAGAAAGAAACAGCAAGAGACAGAAGGGTTGAAAGAAACATAGAGATACAAAACAGAGAGAGACAGAGAGCACACACAGAGAGAGAAACAAAGACAGACACAGAGATAGAGAGAGAGAGATAAAGAAGGATAAAGAGAAACGAAGAAAGGCACCGAGAAACAGAAAAACAGGGAGACAGAAAGTCACAGAGAGACAGAGAGGGAGAGAGTTAATTTATTCAGTTTAGCAGTAAGTTTATGTATTACATTTTCTTCCGTAAATTTAGTATACAAATCACACCATACACTCACTACAAAAAAGTCACCTAGATAAAGACAATAAACAAATTGAGCTGAAAATAAAATGAACTCTATTTGATATTTTTATTTTGTTTATTTCAATCGGAGACATAATAAAGACTGACATTAGACAAAAATAATGTACACATAACATTACTCTTAACCCTTTCACTGCTAAAGACGTGTTTACTCGTTTTTTCAAGTCGCTGCTAAGGACGAGTTAACACGTTCCTATCATTTTGTTCCTCCAGTGCTAAAGACGTGTAAACACGTTTCAAGTTTCATGACCGCTGCTTGCAGACAGTTATTCTCGTTCAATATCTGGGAAATCAAAGTAGCTATTTTTAGTTTTATGTGACCTATTTTCACACGCTGAAACCGGCCATGTGCTAGAAATGTGTCGTTTTTAGTAGGCGATGGGAGGCAGGCCTATTATTCTACACATAGTAGAAGTACGTTAATGTCATTGTGAAAATTCACTACGTTTGTACCACGTTTTTAGCACAGTGTAACGTTTACTCAGTAAAGATTACCCATATTTTCTGAAAATAAGAATATTTTGCATTTAAAGCACATAGTTACCAAACAGATATGAAACTTTTCCAAAGTATGGGGGTCCGTGGCCTGGATTTTGAAACAGCAGGGGGTCCGCTGACTTTTGTTAATTGGAAACCACTGAGAAAGATTATACTCGAAGTTAGAGACGGAGGAAACAGAAGATCGTCCATTACTGCTTTGTGGCGTAGTCATTTCCTCTGTTTTCACATACGTCCGATTTCTGGAGTCCAATTACTAAATGTTACGGCAAGCGACGAAAGCATAAATTGAACACTTGTTGTTTGGTTAGACAGAAGCGGTGAGAACGAACTTTCTGTTTTGCTGGGTTTTTTAAATTCAATGTAACAATGAGCGTTATGAGTTATATAATGTGACTTAAATGAGACGAAAGTGGAAGAATCCAAGAGTTACAACAGGTTTATATTTTCTGGTGATAAAAATTGTGAGCACCGCCGATGCGTCTTGGATTCTGAGACCGCCAAAAGGTATTTAGCACTGGGTGAAAGTAGGTCATCGAAGTGCTCAGCACTGGGTGAAAGTAGGTCATGGAAGTATTCAGCACTGGGTGAAAGTAGGTCATCGAAGTGTTCAGCACTGGGTGAAAGTAGGTCATCGAAGTGTTCAGCACGGCGGGGATCGCCTATCGAGCAGTATGTAGCAGGTGAAAAGGTTAAAGATTCATAATTATTTATACATTGGACATAACTACAAAATAAGTACATTTTTGCCTTTGTCTCCTTTGACACATTTACACTTACAAGATTTAGCATAAAATTATTTTTAAAAAAGGTTAAACAAAATGGGAAACCCATTGCGAACAATTTTCCATGCGAAGATGTTACAAGATGATGATGCTCAAGAAATAAAATGGAAGAGATAAAAAATTATAATAATAATTTATAAGTGAAGTTTAATGTTCAAAGGATGATTATACTTATATACATGTATATATTATACAATAAATGAAAGTGAAGAAAAGAGTGCTCATATGTTACATTGGTACAATCCTGTTTTATGCATGTGAAACATGGACAGTCAGCAGGGAAATACAGAGCAGCCTGGAAGCCATAGAAATATGGTTCCTTGGAATAGTGATCAAGACACCATCGACAGCTAAGAGATCAAACGAAGATACCCTGAAAGAGGAAAAGAAGAGGGACAAGCAGTAACAGAATTCAGGAAGATACAGTCAAAAGACAACCCACGCCATAACAGGAAGAAAATTGGAATAACTGACAACAAGGATGATAGAAGCCAAAGGAAGCAGACATCGCGAAACAAGATGATAGAAGGGCTGATGAAGTGGCATAGAGGAAGAACACCAGCCCAGTTCACATTTAGCTCCCACAATAAAGAACTATGGGAAACCTTGCTCGCCCAGGCCTGACCGTTGGGAGAGAAATCTTAAAAATAGAAATTAATTGTTTGTAGTAAACTTAACTAATATTGGAGATACAATGAGGAAAATTACAATGACGATATCTATCGCTCTTCAGAAAGTAAAACACTAAAGAATCTGTGGAGAGGAACAGACAGAACCACAAAAATAAGACTTTTCTTGGGGATCTTTCCCATAGCAGCATATGCCTGTGAGACCTGGACACTTAACAAAACATCTGAGAAATATATAAATGCCTTTGAATGTAAATGATACAGAAGAGTTCTTCACATATCATGGACACAAAGAAAGAACAAATATATCCATACTTCAAGAACTTAATATTGAAGAAGGCTGGCTAGTAAAGAGGATTAAACAAAGAAAACTTAAATCTTTTGGACATATTAAACATGATGAGAATTTAGTCTACGACCGTATTGGAAAGGTACATAATGGGAAAAAGAAAGAGAGAAGACCAGTACGAAGATGGCTGCAAGACATCGTTGATGATCCATCAGCAGCAGGGCATCTTGTTTACAACAGAGAGGCTTACAGGAAAGCTGTTAAGGAGGCAAAGTTCTGCACGGGACCTGCAAATGACTGACTGCATATAACCGTGAGCTAAAGAGGTTTAAACTGCAATCTATAGATGTGTTGTGTTGCTGTTTTGCTCTCTGCAGCAGACAATTTCCAGCTTGTAATATGTTTATCTTTAAAAATGGATTTTACAAAACGGGTGCTACAAAACTGTTATGCAGTCTTTTCCATTTCCTGTTCATCCGCCACAGAAGGTTTTTTTTTCGTTACTAAATAACCTTTCAGGGCCCTCGCTGTCAGAATTTCGCAGTTGTGCTCGGCCATGTAGAGCATCAGACACACATCCATGGGGAGCTTGATCGAGGACAAGAATCGTCTACGGTATGGTCCTGGAACCAGTCGCAGGAGCCACATCACAAAACTGACAACATTGGCTACAGTGAGAACAACAAATAACAGCGTCAAAACAAAGTACAAGGTTCCATACAGTTCCGAAATTATGTACTCGTTCGATGTTTGTGCTGAAGACGAAAATCTTATAGCAATGTCAACAGAAAACATGCACTGACTTGCAAAGGTTTGAATTGTTTGTAATTTTCTTATTTTATATTGACATATAAAAATAAATTTTGTGTAATCTTCGCTTTCTTCTTGTGCCTTTACAATCGGAAACATTACAAAATTTCTAAGGTAAGATAAATATTGCAACATACTAACAAATAAAACAGTTACAACTCCCAGACATGAGAAAAATTTGGTAACTAGATACAGCACGCTTGCCTTCTTGGACGAGGAACTGGCAAACTCTGAAACAGCTGTCAAGACGTCGCTGTTTGTGTCTCTCCGTCTTCCGTCTACAGGTAGGTCAGAGGATGTGACTGCCTCCAAGACCTGGTCAGTTCTCATTCCAATACATCTTGAAAGAAACGCCCTTAATATATAAGGCAGCTTGAGAAGGAGAGCAAGTATAACGAGGACAACCGGTGGAGTTTGAGAAAGTTCCTGCAACATCGGGTGTGTACTGTAGTGTCTCAGTTCTCTTTCATTGTCCGTATTATTTGGTCTAAACAGTTTCAAATCAGTTGCAGGTATGTTCCAGTCCATAAGGTATAGAGTTGCAGGTTCTGTACCTTCGTTGCTGTCTCCATAATCGCCTTGGATGGACCTCTGGAAAGCTGATGTACAAGCAGAACCAGCATACTCTTGCATGGCTCTAGTAAATTCCGACGGGTAAAAACATTTAGCAGTGTAAGGCTGAGATGGCAGTGTAGGGACCTCATCTTTCAAAAGAGCTAAAGGCAGCAACCATGTTGTTATCGCCAGCAACAACAGCACACAGACTGCCCAAGTGTTGTTGTAACGGTCGACGCTGTCCTCGACCAAAGATCGACAAAATAGTTTCATGATGAGAGCAAAAGCAGACAATCTGAAATAAGACGATCTTATTCTCAATTTATAGATATGTATGGACAGACATTTGTAGACAGACAGACAGACAGACAGAAAGTGAGATAAATAACGGAGAACTACACGAGCAGATTTTATTTAAAAAAAACAAAAACAAAAGAAAAATTGAACAGGCAAGCACATCCGACATTTCATGTCCTAACTTTCTCTCTGTCACAAACATAGTTTCTAGTGTAAGTATACAAAATAAATAACAAGAATGAATAGATTTTGCTCATATATAGATATATATATATATATATATAATTCTTAAAGACGCTGGCGATGGTTGGGACATTTGCTTCGAATGTCGAATGACTGACAACTCACTATCAAAAATAGCACTAAGATGGACACCACAGGAGAACAGAAGTAAGGGTAGACCAAAAGAGACATGGAGAGGAACAACAGAGAGGGCTCACCTGGGTAAGAGCAGGAAAAAAAAGGCAAAGGACAGGCATTTGTGGAAAACCCTTGCGGAAGCCCCATGTGCCTTGGGCACTTAAGGTTCAGATATATATATATAATGCTCCAGCTTTCCGAGCCATTAACGCTCACTAATGCAGATAAAGTTTGCCTTCCATCCTCTCTGTATGTTAACTTCTCTCTCCAGTTAGTGACACCAATTTCCTTCTTATCCTCTTTCGTGTTACCTCTCCATCTCTGTCTTGGTCTATCCCTTGGTCATGTTTCCTTCTTCTCTTGTACATACATCATTTTAATCTTAAAAATTTACAACAATCAAGCCATACTTTACTTTAGACTCTGCTTAGGAAGGCATATAGTCTATATCAAACAGATGCTGACAAAGTTTAAAGTTATAAGAACGAATATTACTTATAAGTTTTACATGAATTGGTAGGGCATTCCACAGATGAGCAGCTGAGTAGGAGAAACTTTTATTAAATCAATCAAACCTTGGTTTAGCCAGAGAGAAATAGAGAGGCTGTTGAGAGTACTTGGTAAATACTGTATACTCTTATTGTTAGGAAAGAATACAACTGTGGGAAGAGTACAAGTTTCAATACATCATTTTATTTATTTGAAGATGCAAAAAAAAAAGTTTCGAAAAAGAAAAAGTACGAGTTTTAGGTGGGATGGAAGGATCTTTCAAGAGTGATCTGCGGAATAAGCACGGTTTTTCATGTAAAATACAGGGAAGACTCTTTTTTTCATAAGAGAGACACATAAAGAGAGACAGAGACAAAGACAAACAGAGAGACTAAGATAGAGACATAGGTAGACAGAGAGAAATAGCAAGAGGCAGAGAGAGAGATAGAAATATATATAGAGAGACAGAAAGAAACAGGAAGAGACAGAAGGGTTGAGAGAAACAGAGAGAGACAAAGCAGAGAAAGACAGAGAGCACACAGAGAGAGAGAAACAACGACAGACAGACAGAGAGAGAGAGAGAGAGAGAGAGAGAAGGACAAAGAGAAACAAAGAAAGGCACCGAGAAATAGAAAAACAGGGAGACAGAAATTCACAGAGAGACAGAGAGAATTAATTTTTTCAGTTTGGCAATAAGTTTATGTATTACATTTTCTTCCGTAAATTTAACATACAAATCACACAGCACACTCACTACAAAAAAGTCACCTAGATAAAGACAATAAACAAATTGAGCTGAAAATAAAATGAACTCTATTTGATATTTTTATTTCGTTTATTTCAATCGGAGACATAATGAAGACTGGCATTAAACAAAAATAATGTACACATAACATTATTCTTAACCCTTTCACTGCTAAAGACGTGTTTACTCGTTTTTTTTAAAATCACTGCTAAGGACGAGTTAACACGTTCCTATCATTTTGTCCCTCCAGTGCTAAAGACGTGTAAACACGTTTCAAGTTTCATGACCGCTGCTGCAGACATTTATTCTCGTTCAATATCTGGGAAATCACAGTAGCTATTTTTAGTTTTATGTGACCTATTTTCACACTCAGAAACCGGCCGTGTGCTAGAAATGTGTCGTTTTTAGTAGACGATTTTTTTTGGGGGGGGGGGGGGTGGGTGGGGGCAGGCCTATTATTCTACACACACTGTGTACTATGGTAACGTGGGCGGTGTACACTCTAAAAAATATCCTTACACTGCTTCTTTTTTGTGCTTGGCTAACGTTTAGTAACCATGGCAGCTACATAGACCAGGACGCTGACACCAGAAATGAAGTTAGAATTAGAATTGCAAAAGTAGCATCGATCTTCAAGAATCTTGAGAACATATGGAATTCAAAAGTTATAAGCACAAAAACCAAGTTAAGACTATTCAATTCAAATGTAATATCCACCCTCTCTTATGCATGCGAAAGCAGGAAAACAAATAAAGAAATAGACAGATTAGACTTTTAAAAACAAATGCCTAAGGTAAATACTCGGCATCAAGTGGAACGAATTCAAGAACAATGCAGAGATAAGAGAGATGACTGAACAACAACCAGTCTCATGGGTGATCAGGAAAAGGAGACGGACATATGTTGGTCACTTGAAGAGAAGAAACGATCAGAAAATCCTAAAAAAAGCTATCAAGTGGAACACAACAGGCCGAAGAAAAAAAGGCAGACCACGTGAAACTCTAAAGAGGACATTGTTAAAAGACTCCAAATTAATTGGCATAAAATCCCTTGATGAAGTTGAAAAGCTCGCCGAAGACAGGAAAAATTGGCGAACTACCTTGCGAACACTATATGACGTCTAACGACACGGGAAGTATATAAGATATAAAATAAATAAGAACTTTTAGTATTCTATACAAATTTCGTAATGTGATATTAGAAATAGATCAGTGTTCCAAACGCGGGCTACATACTGTAGGGAGGGGGGGGGGGGTTCCCTGACAAAAACTCAGATTCCTTTTTTTTGTTACAAGTAGGAATATTAACTGGTGTCTATTTTTCTAAAGTACATTAATGTCATTGTGAAAATTCACTAAGTTTGTACCATGTTTTTAGCATAGTGTAGCGTTTACTCAGTAAAGGTTACCTATATTTTCTGAAAATAAGATATTTTGCATTTAAAGCACATAGCTACCAAACAGATATGAAACTTTTCCAAAGTATGGGGGTCTGTGGCCTGGATTTTGAAAACAGCAGGGGGTCCACTGACTTTTGTTAATTGGAAACCACTGAGAAAGATTATACTCGAAGTTAGAGACGGAGGAAACAGAAGATCGTCCATCATTGCTTTGTGGCGTAGTCATTTCCTCTGTTTTCACATACGTCCGATTTCTGGAGTCCACTTACTAAATGTTACGGCAAGCGTCGAATAGATAAACTGAACACTCGTTGTTTGGTTAGACAGAAGCGGTGAGAACGAACTTTCTGTTTTGCTGGGTTTTTTAAATTCAATGTAACAATGATTATGAAAAATTAATGTGTTATTAGCTATATAATGTGACTTAAATTTGACGAGAGTGGAAGAATCCAAGAGTTACAACAGGTTTGTATTTTCTGGTGGTAAAATTTGTCAGCACGGTCTTAGATTTTGAGGCCGCCAAAAAGTATTCAGCACTGGGTGAAAGTAGGTCACCAAGGGTTCAGCACAGCGAGGATCCTCTCGAGTAGTATGTAGCATTAGAAATGGTTAAGGATTCATTACTATTTATACATGGGACATAACTACAAAATAAGTAAATTTTCTTCTTGTCTCCCTTGACACATTTACGCTTACAAGATTTAGTGGAAGATTATAAAAAAAAAAAGTTGATGGCTGCAAGACATCTTTGATGATCTGCTGATGGATACATCAGGAGCAGGGCATCTTGTTTACAACAGAGAGGCTTACAGGAGACCTGTTAAGGAGGCAAAGTTCGTCAAGGGACCTGCAAATGAATGACTGGATATAACCGTGAGCTAAAGAGGTTTAAACTGCAATCTATAGATGTGTTGTGTTGCTGTTTTGCTCTCTGCAGCAGACAATTTCCAGCCTGTAATATGTTTATCTTAAATAATGGATTTAAAAAAGTGCTGCTACAAAACTGTTATCCAGTCTTTTCCATTTCCTGTTCATCTGCTGTGAAAGGCTCTTTTTCCTTTATTAAATAACCTTTCAGGTCCCTTGCTATCAGAATTCCGCAGTTGTCTTCGGCCATGTAGAGCATCAGACACACATCCATGGGGAGCTTGATCGAGGACAAGAATCGTCTACGGTATGGTCCTGAAACCAGTCGCAGGAGCCACATCACAAAACTGACAACATTGGCTACAGTGAGAACAACAAATAACAGCACCAAAACAAAGTACAAGGTTCCATACAGTTCAGAAATTATGTACTCGTTCGACATTTGTGCCGGAGACGAACCTCCTGTAGATCTGTCAACAGAAAAGATACACTGACTTGCAACGTTTTGAATGGCTTGTAATTGTAATATTTTATATTGACACATAAAAATAAATTTTGTGTAATCTTCGCTTTCTTCTTGTGCCTTTACAATCGGAAACATTACAAAATTTCTAAGGTAAAATAAATATTGCAACATACTAACAAATAATACAGTTGCAACTCCCAGACATGCCATAAATTTGGTAACTAGATACAGCACGCTTGCCTTCTTGGACGAGAAACGAGCAAACTCTGAAACGGCTGTCAAGACGTGGCTGTTTGTGTCTCTCCGTCTTCCGTCTACAGGTAGGTCAGAGGATATGACTGCCTCCAAGACCTGGTCAGTTCTCATTCCAATACATCTTGAAAGAAACGCCCTTAATATATAAGGCAGCTTGAGAAGGAGAGCAAGTATAACGAGGACAACCGGTGGAGTTTGAAACAACCTCGGGTGTGTACTGTAGTGTCTCAGTTCTCTTTCATTGTCCGTATTATTTGGTCTAAACAGTTTCAACTCAGTTACAGGTATGTTCCAGTCCATAAGGTATAGAGCTGCTGGTTCTGTACCTTCGTTACTGTCTCCATAATCGCCTTGGATGGACTTCTGGAAAGCTGATGTACAAGCAGAACCAGCATACCTTGCATGGCTCCAGTAAATTCCGGCGGGTAAAAACATTTAGCAGTGTAAGGCTGAAATGCCAGTGTAGGGACCTCATCTCTTAAAAGAGCTAAAGGCAGCAACCATGTTGTTATCGCCAGCAACAACAGTACACAGACTGCCCAAGTGTTGTTGTAACGGTCGACGCTGTCCTCGACCAAAGATCGACGAAGTAGTTTCATGATGAGAGCAGAAGCAGACAATCTGAAGCAAAAGAATGTAATTCACAATATATATATATCAGGGTGACGTGAAACCATTGGAGCAGGTGATGGATGGAATGGGAGAGCGACCGACAGATAATGGTGGCTATGGTCACCATTCTATGATGGTAGGGAGGTGATCTCAATGTATGGACAATGGCTACGATCACTGGCTATTACATTCACTGTCCAGGAGGGAAGCAATGGTAAACTATCTTCTGAAAATATAACAAGAAACCCAAACAGCAACATGGACAATACCAGAGATTAGATATGCTGATGACACAGTATTACGGTCCACAACACAAAAAGGAATGGAAAAACTAATTGTGTCAGTCCGTAAGAATAGTAAAGAGCAAAACCTCTATCTTAATGCGAAGAAAACTAAATTGATGACAACTGACAAAACAAACAAGGCAGCTGATATGTGTATCAATGAGGAAAAACTGGAAGTTTTTAATATCTTGGATCACTACTAACTAAAAATGGAAATACAATGAGGGAAATTAAAATGAGGGCATCTATTGCTCTTCAGAAAGTAAAACAACTAAAGAATCTGTGGAGAGGAACAGACAGAACTACAAAAATACGATTTTTAAGGGCATGCATTTTCCCATGGCAACATATGCCTGTGAGACCTGGACACTTAACAAAACAGCTGAAAAGCACATAAATGCTTTTGAATGTAAATGCTACAGAAGAGTTTTTCAAATATCATGGACACAAAAAAGAACAGATATATCCATACTACAAGAACTTAATATTGAAGAAGGCTGGCTAGTAAAGAGGATTAAACAGAGAAAACTTAAATATTTTGGACACATTAAGCGTACGATAATCTAGAGAAAATCCTCTTGGAAGGGTACATAATGGGAAAAAGAAAGAGAGGAAGACCAAGGCGAAGATGGCGGCTGCAAGACATCGTTGATGATCTGCAAATGGATGCATCAGCAGCAGGCCATCTTGCCCACAACCGAGAGGCCTACAGGAGTGCTGTTAGGGAGGCAAAGTTCCGCAAAGGACAAATGAATGAATGAATGGACAAACGTTTGTAGACAGACAGAGATATAGGTACGTGACAAGCATTTGTAGAGAGATAGTGATATACGCACCGGACGTATTCACGAGCGACTTTATTTACAAACAATGACAAAGACAGAACAAGCTAGCACATCAGACATTCTCCCTTCACCTTTCAACATTCACGCTGTCGCAAGCATATAGTCTTTTAGTACAAATATACCAAATATATAATATGAAGGAACAAAACTTAAAGTGATAAAACTATTACATTCAGTGATCAATCTAAATACTAAATACATGTGATAAAATACGTAATTATTACCACATTTCACACAGACGGCTCAGCAATATCACTGGACAAATGAAACCAACTATCGAAAGTACTCAGTAAATATAGCCTAATTGTTGGGCAATTATACATGACAACATTAAAAGTCCCATACATCATATAATTTATTTATAGAATATAATAAAATTTGAAATAAGAAATATTATTTATAAGTTTTAGATGGGATGGAAGGAATTTTCCAAAGTGATCTGCAGAGTAATCAAGGCTTTTCTTCTAAACTTGCTTTTATATGCTTTGAAAATAAAAGTTATTTAGATTTAGACAGATAGTCAGACGGACGGACATACATCAGACAGATAGATTGATTTATTGACTAATCTTTATTTCAAAAGGGTTAATTATTGGGTACGTATGCCCTTAAGTCATTCTGCCCTTTATCATAGAACTTTCACTCTGCTCCAGACATTCTACAAATATGGTGCTCATGTAACAAATATAATTAACAATAACGTAACTACATACACATAAAAAGGACTAACTACATACAAATATAAATGATTAACTACATAAATATATAAATGACTAACTACATACGCATATAAATGCCTAACTACATACACATATAAATAACTAACTATATACATATAAATGAGTAACTACATACACATATAAATGACTAACTACAGACACATATAAATGACTATCTACCAAACAAGAATTTTAGCACCATTCAGAATAAACAATTAACTGTATTCGGTGTCTGTAAGAGCAGTCTAAAATAACGTTTTCAATTTTACGATTTATAGAGGCATGTAGTCGACATCAATTAGATACTGAAAAAGTTTGTAGTTGTAGAAAGGAGTATAGTTTATATTTATATACAAAATGATTCTAAAGATAAGCAGCAGAATAACTAAATCTTTTCTTGTACAGATCAAGTCTAGGTTTTGGAAGACATATGGTGTTCAAGCGTTGGCTGCTCTTTGGGCTAAATTTAAACAGGTTCCATAGATAAGGCCGTGAAAGAATTTGCTGTACTAACCTGGATTTGTTGAAGAGGAAGCTGTTCTTAAGACGCAGTATTTTGATATGTTTGTGCTGGTTTGTTGTTTGTGCTTTATTTTTGTCACTAATAAGCTTTACTGCTTGCTTTTGAAGTGAGCAAAGTCTTCTTGTAATTGACACTGAGCAACCATCCCAGACTGTTGAGCAATAGTCTAAATGTGTTTGTATATGTGATATTAAGTATGTCTTCCTTGTGTCTTGATCGATGAAGTGCTTAATTTTGGCTAACTGGTATACTTTTTGTGCGATGAGTTTTGTTAGACCTTGCACTTGAGCTTCCAGGTCAGATGTTGGTCAATAATAAGACCTAGTGTTTTGTGCTCGCTAACGTTTTCTGTCTGTGATGTTTCCGTGCTGAGCCGAAGTGTTGTTTTTGTTGCGTTTTGTAGTTTCTGTCTTGTTGTTATGAGCATTGATTTTGTTTTATCAGTATTTATAATCATGCCATTGTTGTTACTCCATCTAATTAGATTGTTTAACGCGACCTGAAGAGTTGATTCAAGGTTAATACAATCGTAGTCACTGGTGTAGACTGTGCAATCATCGGCAAAAAGGTCACAAGAAGAGTGTTTAAGATGAAGTGGAAGATCATTGGTATAGATAGCAAAGAGCAACGGGCCTAGAATAGAACCTTGCGAAACACCAGTGTCAACTTTAGCAGAATTTGACAGAGAATTGTTGAAGAATACTACCTGTTGTCTGTCTGAAAGAAACGATGTAATTAATTTTATTAGGTCACGTTGCATTCTATAAATCTTTATGTTTTTTACAAGGATATCATGGTCAGTCATATTAAATGCCTCTTTTAAAGCCGACAATGATGGCACCATATAATGTGTCGTCATTTATGTTTACTAACCAGTTTTCTGTCATTTTTGGTAAGAGCTATGTGGCAGGAATGATTGAGTCTAAAGTCTGACTGACTGTCTATGAGTAAATTGTTCTCTTGCATGTGTCGTAGAGTTATTTTGTGTATGTGTTTTTCGAGTGGTTTTGATAATGACGATAATGTGGATATTGGTCTATAGTTGGTAAGATTGTTGGATGAGCCAGATTTAAAGCGAGGATACACCTTAGCAGCTTTAAAAGCCTCAGGGAAATAACATTTTGCAATGCACTGATTGTAAATGTCTGATAGTGTGTGTGAAATGACAGGTGCAGCATAACGTAAGATCTTATTACTAATATCATCAAGCCAGCTGTATTGTTGTTTTTTTAAGGTTAAGAGACAACTGTGAACTTCACTGACTGTCAAGAATGGAATGTGTAACTGTTTAAAATCAGTACATCTGCTGTCCAGGAATGTTTGTAGTTCATGTAAGTCGCATACAAGAGCTGGTGTTGATGATTTAAGAACGTTGATTTCTTCTCTGAAATGTGTACTGATATGTGCGCTAGTGTATGCAAGATTGCTGGCCTGAAAGTCAAATTCTTTTCTTTTATTTTATAGGGTATGTCTTTCCAAATTGATTTACTGTATGATTTATTCTGTACTAGATTCCTAAAGTAATGTTTTTTCTCTTGTCTTATTAAATATTGAACTTTGTTTCTGAGTGAACGGTAGGTCCTAAAGTTATTGATATTGTGCGCTCGGTCACGTTCTCTCATGTCATGTAATATTTCAGGTGTTATCCAAGGTGACTTCGTCTGGTGTTTTACTCTCACCTTTCATGGGGACATGTTTGTTTAATATATCTCTGAAGATCTTTAGCCAATATTCTATTGCCTCATCAGGGTCAGTTAGTTGGTACACGTGTGTAAGTGAAGATTCTTGCAGATCATTAAGGAACAATTCTAGTTTATATTTTTTGAAGCTTCTAAATTTCACACTGGTGTGATTGTGTTTAGGAAGTTTATACCCCTTTCTTGTCCACGTACAGCAGACTGGGTAATGATCACTTAACGAAGTATGAGGGATGTTACATTCAGTGATGCTTTCTGGGTGGGCTACATATATATGATCTAATAATGTGGATGATATTTCTGTTACTCTAGTAGGTTTGGTGACAATTTGGCAAAAATTGTAGGATGATATAATATTGGATTTGATTGTGTTAGATCTATGTTGAAATCTCCAAGAATGATAATATCTTTGAACTTAAAGGTTGAAACCTCATCCGTCATAGTCGTGAAGTGATCGTACCACAGAGATGATGCATTTGGATTACAGTACACAAGTCCAATAACTAATGGACTCTGGTTTGGCAATTTAACTTCCGCCAAATACACTCTATCTCTGATGATTCGAGGTCTTCTCTACTACTAAACTGTATGGCTGTGGAGACATACATTACTAGACCTGTTTCTAGTTTTCTAGTTGGGTCACGCCGGATCAGGTTAGCTGTGGAGACATACATTACTAGACCTGTTTCTAGTTTTCTAGTTGGGTCACGCCGGATCAGGTTAGCTGTGGGACATACATTATTAGACCTGTTTCTAGTTTTCTAGTTGGGTCACACTGGATCAGGTTAGCTATGGAGACATACATTACTAGGCCTGTTTCTAGTTTTCTAGATGATCAGGTTAAAACCGTTATAAAAGTCTTGATCAGGTTAAAGCCGTTAATGCTAATATCTTCATCGGTTATGTTCCTATTTAAACGGCTTTCAGAGAAGCCAAAGATGTGGAAATTTTGATTGAATATGCGTGTTACTTCAGGAATTTTACCTAATAGGTGATATACATTCAAATAGCCTATTCGAAGTCCTTCTTTATGTAACCATTTTTTGGTAAGTGGGGTCACTTTATATTCTTGTCTACTATTATTGGTTTGAAAGTAATTCCTATTATTACACTTAACTACTGAAGTAACTAAACTTTTAAATACTATACACACAGACACATTCTGTATATTAGACTTTCAACTGGTACACAACTCACCAGCTGAAATAATTGGAGACACTCCTAACTAAAAGAGAGACACGCCTAACTACTGAACAATTATATGCTAAAATATGAGAAATCACTACCAGGTTGGGGTAATTAAGTATGTAGTTCTCATGCACAAATAGACATTACTCACAAACTGCTAAGATAAAAAAATTAACAAGAATTAGACGAACAGGTAAAAAAGGAGGTGGGGGGGGGGGAATGGTAAGAAATAAAACGCAAAGAATTCTAAATAAGCTTTAAACAAAATATCAGTCACTATGTCTTGCTGAATACCAATTCGTTTTTGTTTTAACATTGCGCGTTGAAGGTTTCAGTTTGTGATGGATCACGATATATTTGCCATCAGTCTAAGACATGTGGTGTCTGTAAGGTATCATGCCATGTGAATTATGCAGAGATAACACATAGGATGACTCAGGGCTGCAGGGATAATTGCAACAAATAATGCAGCTCCAGATTTCTTTGAGGATGTTGCATGGAACGTGCTTGTGTGTTGAGCTCTTCCAATGAGCTGTGCGACTGTGGAAGAATCCTGTCGTTGTTGACGCTCGTATCGGCTCGTCTGACAGTCTGAGGCTGACGTGAGGGTAGGGGTGGAAACATGGTGTCATAGTCGGTGGTTTGCTGTGGAGCAGGTGACGCAGTTTTGTGGATCCCTATGGCTTTAGTACTCGGAGCAGACTTTGCTTTATGGGGGGAGGGGGTATTGGATGTGGGTGCTATTTGTGAACATCCAGCTGTACTGCGTCTTTCAGTAGTGTACGTTCTGGAAACTTTAGATTTGTGGCAAGGATGCTGGTATCAAGTTTTGATGTATGTATGTGGTCCCTGTACCAAATTTTGATGTATGTATGTGGTCCCTGTACATCCGTTTCTTCGGGGCACCAGAGGCTGAGATGAAGAACACAGTGTGGTTTATGAAGACAATGTTGTTACCACGACAGTATGACTGAAGTGCCTTGTTACTGATGTCTACCAGGCGGCGTCCAGGATCGGAGCAGGGTGGAATGATGGAAGATAGGAAGATTGCTGCAGTCGGATACTTTTCCTTGATGGCGGAGGTCAAAGCCTGCATATCGGAACATCTGATCTTCTGTCATTTATGCCAACATATACGGAGATTTTCCTTACGCCCTGGTCTATATTAAAACTTCTCAGTGTTTGCGTTATTTTCCCAATACCAGCTCCAGGTACTGCAACTACTGAGACAATGTCTTCGTCTGCTATGGACATCCGCTCGCCATATACGCCCTTTAGCAGAGAATCCCCAATTATTAAATGTGGTGTACTGTCCCTGATTTTGTGGAAGGGAATTTGCTGCGTATTTTTTTCACGTTGTTTTTGGTTAGACTGTGATAAAGAGTCCCTGACTTCACTCTGTTTATGTTGGCCATTTTTCTGGTGAAGCTTGTTTCCACCGGCTGGCGACCATGGCTGCGCCTTCGGCTTCATGTTAAGATTACTTTGACTAGCAGCCACTGACTGACTGTGACTACCAGTTTCTGTCTTTTTGCTTTTGTTTCACTGTTCACTGATTCAGTGAGCAGCGCCAGTTTGGTACTTTCTTCAACTTCTTTTTTTAAAAATATTCTTATTCTCCGTACTGAGTAACTTTACAACTTCCGACTTCATGTCACTGATGAGTATTTTCACGAAGTCTTTAATATTTTCTGTGAAGTCGTGGCCACAGCGACAAGTAACTGATTTTGTATCTGTACCAACAGTTTGATGAGAACTGCCCGTATCACCAAGGGTTCAGCACAGCGAGGATAGCCTCTCGAGTAGTATGTAGCATTAGAAATGGTTAAGGATTCATTACTATTTATACATGGGACATAACTACAAAATAAGTAAATTTTCTTCTTGTCTCCCTTGACACATTTACGCTTACAAGATTTAGTGGAAGATTATAAAAAAAAAAGTTGATGGCTGCAAGACATCTTTGATGATCTGCTGATGGATACATCAGGAGCAGGGCATCTTGTTTACAACAGAGAGGCTTACAGGAGAGCTGTTAAGGAGGCAAAGTTCCTCAAGGGACCTGCAAATGAATGACTGGATATAACCGTGAGCTAAAGAGGTTTAAACTGCAATCTATAGATGTGTTGTGTTGCTGGTTTGGTCTCTGCAGCAGACAATTTCCAGCCTGTAATATGTTGATCTTAAAAAATGGATTTCAAAAAGTGCTGCTACAAAACTATCATAATAATTTATAAGTGAAGTTTAATGTTCAAAGGATGAATATATTTATATGCTTGAATATATTATACAATAAATGAAAGTGAAGAAAAGAGTGCTCATATGTTACATTGGTACAATCCTGTTTTATGCATGTGAAACATGGACAGTCCCCAGGAAAGTACAGCGCAGCCTGGAGGCCATAGAAATGTGGTTCCTTGGAATAGTTATCAAGACACCATCGACAGCTAAGAGATCAAACGAAGATACCATGAAAGAGGAAGAAGAAGAGGGACAAGCAGTAACAGAATTCAGGAAGATACAGTCAAAAGACAACCCACGCCATAACAGGAAGGAAATTGGAATAAACTGACAAGAAGGATGATAGAAGTCAAAGGAAGCAGATATCGCGAAACACGATGATAGAAGGAAGCAGACATCGCGAAACAAGATGATAGAAGGAAGCAGACATCGCAAAACAAGATGATAGAAGAACTGATGAAGTGGCATAGAGGAAGAACGCCAGCCCAGATCACATTTTGCTCCCACAATAAAGAACTGTGGGAAACCTTGACCGTCCAGGCCTGACCGTTGGGAGAGAAATCTTAAAAATAGAAATTAATTGTTTGTAGTAAACTTAACTAATAATGGAGATACAATGAGGGAAATTACAAGGAGGATATCTATCGCTCTTCAGAAAGTAAAACAACTAAAGAATCTGTGGAGAGGAACAGACAGAACCACAAAAATAAGACTTTTCTTGGGGATCTTTCCCATAGCAGCATATGCATGTGAGACCTGGACACTTAACAAAACATCTGAGAATATATGAATGCCTTTGAATGTAAATGCTACAGAAGAGTTCTTCAAATATCATGGACACAAAGAAAGAACAAATATATCCATAGCACAGGAACTTAATATTGAAGAAGGCTGGCTAGTAAAGAGGATTAAACAAAGAAAAGTTAAATATTTTGGGCACATTAAACGTCATGATAATCTAGAGAAGACCGTCTTGGAAGGATACATAATGGGAAAAAGAAAGAGAGGAAGACAAAGGTGAAGATGGCTGCAAGACATCTTTGATGATCTGCTGATGGATACATCAGGAGCAGGGCATCTTGTTTACAACAGAGAGGCTTACAGGAGACCTGTTAAGGAGGCAAAGTTCGTCAAGGGACCTGCAAATGAATGACTGGATATAACCGTGAGCTAAAGAGGTTTAAACTGCAATCTATAGATGTGTTGTGTTGCTGTTTTGCTCTCTGCAGCAGACAATTTCCAGCCTGTAATATGTTTATCTTAAAAAATGGATTTAAAAAAGTGCTGCTACAAAACTGTTATCCAGTCTTTTCCATTTCCTGTTCATCTGCTGTGAAAGGCTCTTTTTCCTTTATTAAATAACCTTTCAGGTCCCTTGCTATCAGAATTCCGCAGTTGTCTTCGGCCATGTAGAGCATCAGACACACATCCATGGGGAGCTTGATCGAGGACAAGAATCGTCTACGGTATGGTCCTGAAACCAGTCGCAGGAGCCACATCACAAAACTGACAACATTGGCTACAGTGAGAACAACAAATAACAGCACCAAAACAAAGTACAAGGTTCCATACAGTTCAGAAATTATGTACTCGTTCGACATTTGTGCCGGAGACGAACCTCCTGTAGATCTGTCAACAGAAAAGATACACTGACTTGCAACGTTTTGAATGGCTTGTAATTGTAATATTTTATATTGACACATAAAAATAAATTTTGTGTAATCTTCGCTTTCTTCTTGTGCCTTTACAATCGGAAACATTACAAAATTTCTAAGGTAAAATAAATATTGCAACATACTAACAAATAATACAGTTGCAACTCCCAGACATGCCATAAATTTGGTAACTAGATACAGCACGCTTGCCTCTTGGACGAGAAACGGCAAACTCTGAAACAGCTGTCAAGACGTGGCTGTTTGTGTCTCTCCGTCTTCCGTCTACAGGTAGGTCAGAGGATATGACTGCCTCCAAGACCTGGTCAGTTCTCATTCCAATACATCTTGAAAGAAACGCCCTTAATATATAAGGCAGCTTGAGAAGGAGAGCAAGTATAACGAGGACAACCGGTGGAGTTTGAAACAACCTCGGGTGTGTACTGTAGTGTCTCAGTTCTCTTTCATTGTCCGTATTATTTGGTCTAAACAGTTTCAACTCAGTTACAGGTATGTTCCAGTCCATAAGGTATAGAGCTGCTGGTTCTGTACCTTCGTTACTGTCTCCATAATCGCCTTGGATGGACTTCTGGAAAGCTGATGTACAAGCAGAACCAGCATACCCTTGCATGGCTCCAGTAAATTCCGGCGGGTAAAAACATTTAGCAGTGTAAGGCTGAAATGCCAGTGTAGGGACCTCATCTCTTAAAAGAGCTAAAGGCAGCAACCATGTTGTTATCGCCAGCAACAACAGTACACAGACTGCCCAAGTGTTGTTGTAACGGTCGACGCTGTCCTCGACCAAAGATCGACGAAGTAGTTTCATGATGAGAGCAGAAGCAGACAATCTGAAGCAAAAGAATGTAATTCACAATATATATATATCAGGGTGACGTGAAACCATTGGAGCAGGTGATGGATGGAATGGGAGAGCGACCGACAGATAATGGTGGCTATGGTCACCATTCTATGATGGTAGGGAGGTGATCTCAATGTATGGACAATGGCTACGATCACTGGCTAGTACATTCAGTGTCCAGGAGGGAAGCAATGGTAAACTATCTTCTGAAAATATAACAAGAAACCCAAACAGCAACATGGACAATACCAGAGATTAGATATGCTGATGACACAGTATTACGGTCCACAACACAAAAAGGAATGGAAAAACTAATTGTGTCAGTCCGTAAGAATAGTAAAGAGCAAAACCTCTATCTTAATGCGAAGAAAACTAAATTGATGACAACTGACAAAACAAACAAGGCAGCTGATATGTGTATCAATGAGGAAAAACTGGAAGTTTTTAATATCTTGGATCACTACTAACTAAAAATGGAAATACAATGAGGGAAATTAAAATGAGGGCATCTATTGCTCTTCAGAAAGTAAAACAACTAAAGAATCTGTGGAGAGGAACAGACAGAACTACAAAAATACGATTTTTAAGGGCATGCATTTTCCCATGGCAACATATGCCTGTGAGACCTGGACACTTAACAAAACAGCTGAAAAGCACATAAATGCTTTTGAATGTAAATGCTACAGAAGAGTTTTTCAAATATCATGGACACAAAAAAGAACAGATATATCCATACTACAAGAACTTAATATTGAAGAAGGCTGGCTAGTAAAGAGGATTAAACAGAGAAAACTTAAATATTTTGGACACATTAAGCGTACGATAATCTAGAGAAAATCCTCTTGGAAGGGTACATAATGGGAAAAAGAAAGAGAGGAAGACCAAGGCGAAGATGGCGGCTGCAAGACATCGTTGATGATCTGCAAATGGATGCATCAGCAGCAGGCCATCTTGCCCACAACCGAGAGGCCTACAGGAGTGCTGTTAGGGAGGCAAAGTTCCGCAAAGGACAAATGAATGAATGAATGAATGAATGGACAAACGTTTGTAGACAGACAGAGATATAGGTACGTGACAAGCATTTGTAGAGAGATAGTGATATACGCACCGGACGTATTCACGAGCGACTTTATTTACAAACAATGACAAAGACAGAACAAGCTAGCACATCAGACATTCTCCCTTCACCTTTCAACATTCACGCTGTCGCAAGCATATAGTCTTTTAGTACAAATATACCAAATATATAATATGAAGGAACAAAACTTAAAGTGATAAAACTATTACATTCAGTGATCAATCTAAATACTAAATACATGTGATAAAATACGTAATTATTACCACATTTCACACAGACGGCTCAGCAATATCACTGGACAAATGAAACCAACTATCGAAAGTACTCAGTAAATATAGCCTAATTGTTGGGCAATTATACATGACAACATTAAAAGTCCCATACATCATATAATTTATTTATAGAATATAATAAAATTTGAAATAAGAAATATTATTTATAAGTTTTAGATGGGATGGAAGGAATTTTCCAAAGTGATCTGCAGAGTAATCAAGGCTTTTCTTCTAAACTTGCTTTTATATGCTTTGAAAATAAAAGTTATTTAGATTTAGACAGATAGTCAGACGGACGGACATACATCAGACAGATAGATTGATTTATTGACTGATCTTTATTTCAAAAGGGTTAATTATTGGGTACGTATGCCCTTAAGTCATTCTGCCCTTTATCATAGAACTTTCACTCTGCTCCAGACATTCTACAAATATGGTGCTCATGTAACAAATATAATTAACAATAACGTAACTACATACACATAAAAAGGACTAACTACATACAAATATAAATGATTAACTACATAAATATATAAATGACTAACTACATACGCATATAAATGCCTAACTACATACACATATAAATAACTAACTATATACACATATAAATGAGTAACTACATACACATATAAATGACTAACTACAGACACATATAAATGACTATCTACCAAACAAGAATTTTAGCACCATTCAGAATAAACAATTAACTGTATTCGGTGTCTGTAAGAGCAGTCTAAAATAACGTTTTCAATTTTACGATTTATAGAGGCATGTAGTCGACATCAATTAGATACTGAAAAAGTTTGTAGTTGTAGAAAGGAGTATAGTTTATATTTATATACAAAATGATTCTAAAGATAAGCAGCAGAATAACTAAATCTTTTCTTGTACAGATCAAGTCTAGGTTTTGGAAGACATATGGTGTTCAAGCGTTGGCTGCTCTTTGGGCTAAATTTAAACAGGTTCCATAGATAAGGCCGTGAAAGAATTTGCTGTACTAACCTGGATTTGTTGAAGAGGAAGCTGTTCTTAAGACGCAGTATTTTGATATGTTTGTGCTGGTTTGTTGTTTGTGCTTTATTTTTGTCACTAATAAGCTTTACTGCTTGCTTTTGAAGTGAGCAAAGTCTTCTTGTAATTGACACTGAGCAACCATCCCAGACTGTTGAGCAATAGTCTAAATGTGTTTGTATATGTGATATTAAGTATGTCTTCCTTGTGTCTTGATCGATGAAGTGCTTAATTTTGGCTAACTGGTATACTTTTTGTGCGATGAGTTTTGTTAGACCTTGCACTTGAGCTTCCAGGTCAGATGTTGGTCAATAATAAGACCTAGTGTTTTGTGCTCGCTAACGTTTTCTGTCTGTGATGTTTCCGTGCTGAGCCGAAGTGTTGTTTTTGTTGCGTTTTGTAGTTTCTGTCTTGTTGTTATGAGCATTGATTTTGTTTCATCAGTATTTATAATCATGCCATTGTTGTTACTCCATCTAATTAGATTGTTTAACGCGACCTGAAGAGTTGATTCAAGGTTAATACAATCGTAGTCACTGGTGTAGACTGTGCAATCATCGGCAAAAAGGTCACAAGAAGAGTGTTTAAGATGAAGTGGAAGATCATTGGTGTAGATAGCAAAGAGCAACGGGCCTAGAATAGAACCTTGAGAAACACCAGTGTCAACTTTAGCAGAATTTGACAGAGAATTGTTGAAGAATACTACCTGTTGTCTGTCTGAAAGAAACGATGTAATTAATTTTATTAGGTCACGTTGCATTCTATAAATCTTTATGTTTTTTACAAGGATATCATGGTCAGTCATATTAAATGCCTCTTTTAAAGCCGACAATGATGGCACCATATAATGTGTCGTCATTTATGTTTACTAACCAGTTTTCTGTCATTTTTGGTAAGAGCTATGTGGCAGGAATGATTGAGTCTAAAGTCTGACTGACTGTCTATGAGTAAATTGTTCTCTTGCATGTGTCGTAGAGTTATTTTGTGTATGTGTTTTTCGAGTGGTTTTGATAATGACGATAATGTGGATATTGGTCTATAGTTGGTAAGATTGTTGGATGAGCCAGATTTAAAGCGAGGATACACCTTAGCAGCTTTAAAAGCCTCAGGGAAATAACATTTTGCAATGCACTGATTGTAAATGTCTGATAGTGTGTGTGAAATGACAGGTGCAGCATAACGTAAGATCTTATTACTAATATCATCAAGCTCAGCTGTATTGTTGTTTTTTTAAGGTTAAGAGACAACTGTGAACTTCACTGACTGTCAAGAATGGAATGTGTAACTGTTTAAAATCAGTACATCTGCTGTCCAGGAATGTTTGTAGTTCATGTAAGTCGCATACAAGAGCTGGTGTTGATGATTTAAGAACGTTGATTTCTTCTCTGAAATGTGTACTGATATGTGCGCTAGTGTATGCAAGATTGCTGGCCTGAAAGTCAAATTCTTTTCTTTTATTTTATAGGGTATGTCTTTCCAAATTGATTTACTGTATGATTTATTCTGTACTAGATTCCTAAAGTAATGTTTTTTCTCTTGTCTTATTAAATATTGAACTTTGTTTCTGAGTGAACGGTAGGTCCTAAAGTTATTGATATTGTGCGCCGGTCACGTTCTCTCATGGCATGTAATATTTCAGCTGTTATCCAAGGTGACTTCGTCTGGTGTTTTACTCTCACCTCTTTCATGGGGACATGTTTGTTTAATATATCTCTGAAGATCTTTAGCCAATATTCTATTGCCTCATCAGGGTCAGTTAGTTGGTACACGTGTGTAAGTGAAGATTCTTGCAGATCATTAAGGAACAATTCTAGTTTATATTTTTTGAAGCTTCTAAATTTCACACTGGTGTGATTGTGTTTAGGAAGTTTATACCCCTTTCTTGTCCACGTACAGCAGACTGGGTAATGATCACTTAACGAAGTATGAGGGATGTTACATTCAGTGATGCTTTCTGGGTGGGCTACATATATATGATCTAATAATGTGGATGATATTTCTGTTACTCTAGTAGGTTTGGTGACAATTTGGCAAAAATTGTAGGATGATATAATATTGGATTTGATTGTGTTAGATCTATGTTGAAATCTCCAAGAATGATAATATCTTTGAACTTAAAGGTTGAAACCTCATCCGTCATAGTCGTGAAGTGATCGTACCACAGAGATGATGCATTTGGATTACAGTACACAAGTCCAATAACTAATGGACTCTGGTTTGGCAATTTAACTTCCGCCAAATACACTCTATCTCTGATGATTCGAGGTCTTCTCTACTACTAAACTGTATGGCTGTGGAGACATACATTACTAGACCTGTTTCTAGTTTTCTAGTTGGGTCACGCCGGATCAGGTTAGCTGTGGAGACATACATTACTAGACCTGTTTCTAGTTTTCTAGTTGGGTCACGCCGGATCAGGTTAGCTGTGGAGACATACATTATTAGACCTGTTTCTAGTTTTCTAGTTGGGTCACACTGGATCAGGTTAGCTATGGAGACATACATTACTAGGCCTGTTTCTAGTTTTCTAGATGATCAGGTTAAAACCGTTATAAAAGTCTTGATCAGGTTAAAGCCGTTAATGCTAATATCTTCATCGGTTATGTTCCTATTTAAACGGCTTTCAGAGAAGCCAAAGATGTGGAAATTTTGATTGAATATGCGTGTTACTTCAGGAATTTTACCTAATAGGTGATATACATTCAAATAGCCTATTCGAAGTCCTTCTTTATGTAACCATTTTTTGGTAAGTGGGGTCACTTTATATTCTTGTCTACTATTATTGGTTTGAAAGTAATTCCTATTATTACACTTAACTACTGAAGTAACTAAACTTTTAAATACTATACACACAGACACATTCTGTATATTAGACTTTCAACTGGTACACAACTCACCAGCTGAAATAATTGGAGACACTCCTAACTAAAAGAGAGACACGCCTAACTACTGAACAATTATATGCTAAAATATGAGAAATCACTACCAGGTTGGGGTAATTAAGTATGTAGTTCTCATGCACAAATAGACATTACTCACAAACTGCTAAGATAAAAAAATTAACAAGAATTAGACGAACAGGTAAAAAAGGAGGTGGGGGGGGGGGGAATGGTAAGAAATAAAACGCAAAGAATTCTAAATAAGCTTTAAACAAAATATCAGTCACTATGTCTTGCTGAATACCAATTCGTTTTTGTTTTAACATTGCGCGTTGAAGGTTTCAGTTTGTGATGGATCACGATATATTTGCCATCAGTCTAAGACATGTGGTGTCTGTAAGGTATCATGCCATGTGAATTATGCAGAGATAACACATAGGATGACTCAGGGCTGCAGGGATAAATTGCAACAAATAATGCAGCTCCAGATTTCTTTGAGGATGTTGCATGGAACGTGCTTGTGTGTTGAGCTCTTCCAATGAGCTGTGCGACTGTGGAAGAATCCTGTCGTTGTTGACGCTCGTATCGGCTCGTCTGACAGTCTGAGGCTGACGTGAGGGTAGGGGTGGAAACATGGTGTCATAGTCGGTGGTTTGCTGTGGAGCAGGTGACGCAGTTTTGTGGATCCCTATGGCTTTAGTACTCGGAGCAGACTTTGCTTTATGGGGGGAGGGGGTATTGGATGTGGGTGCTATTTGTGAACATCCAGCTGTACTGCGTCTTTCAGTAGTGTACGTTCTGGAAACTTTAGATTTGTGGCAAGGATGCTGGTATCAAGTTTTGATGTATGTATGTGGTCCCTGTACCAAATTTTGATGTATGTATGTGGTCCCTGTACATCCGTTTCTTCGGGGCACCAGAGGCTGAGATGAAGAACACAGTGTGGTTTATGAAGACAATGTTGTTACCACGACAGTATGACTGAAGTGCCTTGTTACTGATGTCTACCAGGCGGCGTCCAGGATCGGAGCAGGGTGGAATGATGGAAGATAGGAAGATTGCTGCAGTCGGATACTTTTCCTTGATGGCGGAGGTCAAAGCCTGCATATCGGAACATCTGATCTTCTGTCATTTATGCCAACATATACGGAGATTTTCCTTACGCCCTGGTCTATATTAAAACTTCTCAGTGTTTGCGTTATTTTCCCAATACCAGCTCCAGGTACTGCAACTACTGAGACAATGTCTTCGTCTGCTATGGACATCCGCTCGCCATATACGCCCTTTAGCAGAGAATCCCCAATTATTAAATGTGGTGTACTGTCCCTGATTTTGTGGAAGGGAATTTGCTGCGTATTTTTTTCACGTTGTTTTTGGTTAGACTGTGATAAAGAGTCCCTGACTTCACTCTGTTTATGTTGGCCATTTTTCTGGTGAAGCTTGTTTCCACCGGCTGGCGACCATGGCTGCGCCTTCGGCTTCATGTTAAGATTACTTTGACTAGCAGCCACTGACTGACTGTGACTACCAGTTTCTGTCTTTTTGCTTTTGTTTCACTGTTCACTGATTCAGTGAGCAGCGCCAGTTTGGTACTTTCTTCAACTTCTTTTTTTAAAAATATTCTTATTCTCCGTACTGAGTAACTTTACAACTTCCGACTTCATGTCACTGATGAGTATTTTCACGAAGTCTTTAATATTTTCTGTGAAGTCGTGGCCACAGCGACAAGTAACTGATTTTGTATCTGTACCAACAGTTTGATGAGAACTGCCCGTATCACTAAGTCTAGAAAACGTTACTGTACGAAGATTTTTCAGAGTTATGTTCAGTTGCTATATCAACAATCTCGCTAGAATTATTGTTAGCTAGGCTGTCTTTTTTAGTGAATGTGTCTGAAGACAGTGGAGGTTTCTCAGTAGAAGCTGTTGCTCCTTGTTCTCCAGCAGTATCTAGGATTACTTCTTCATCTGCAACAAGTGGAGATAGTGATTCATGCTTGCTGGAAGCTGCAGCATCTTCTTTGCATAATTGAGTTTTCTGGCACAGACTCTTCCTCTGTCATGTCAGTAGACTTCTTTTCTGCATTTGCAAAACTTTCAGACATGTTTCTAATTGCTGTGTTTCATTCATCTGGGTTGTCTGCTTGAAGTAGCTGACTGAGCATCACTTCCTTGACTTTAGTTCATCTGGGTTATCTACTTCAGGTAGCTGACTGGCCTTCACTTCCTTGACTGTGTTTAGTTCATCTGGGTTGTCTGCTTGAGGTAGCTGACTGAGCATCACTTCCTTGACTGTCTTTAGTTCATCTTAGTTGTCTGTTGAAGTAGCTAACTGACCATCACTTCCTTGACTGTGTTTAGTTCATCTTGGTTGTCTGTTGAAGTAGCTGACTTAGCATCACTTCCTTGACAGTCTTTAGTTCATCTGGATTGCCTACTTGAGGTAGCTGACTTAGCATTGCTTCCTTGACTGTGTTTAGTTCATCTTAGTTGTCTGCTTGAGGTAGCTGACTTAGCATCACTTCCTTGACTGTGTTTAGTTCATCTTGGTTGTCTGCTTGAGGTAGCTGACTTAGCATCACTTCCTTGACTGACTTTAGTTCAACTGGGTTGTCTACTTGAGGTAGCTGACTTAGCATCACTTCCTTGACTGTGTCTAGTTCATCTTGGTTGTCTGCTTGAGGTAGCTGACTTAGCATCACTTCCTTAACTGTGTTTAGTTCATCTTGGCTGTCTGCTTGAGGTAGCTGACTGAGCATCACTTCCTTGACTGTGTTTACGTTTCCTTCTTGCAGCTCCATAAACTGTTTTGTTAGCCAGGATTAAATGGTCTCGGCGTCACCTTGTACCATCGCTTTGTTCTTCTTGTGGTAAAGATGAACTGTGAGGACCGGTGTTTCTATGATGTCCTCGACATTAACCCCTTGCTTGTCACACTTCTCCTCTCCTTTTGTTTTAATAGAGCTTCCTAAGGGCTTGCAGTGTGCTGTAACATGTAACAACTACACACTGTCCCTCGACAGTTATCACATTTCTTCAGCTTTGCTCCCACGGCCTTTTTATTGTGGTGGACCGGAGACCATCCCGCCGGGTGGGCTTGTTCGTGACCTCACAGATTGTACCTTCTGCCCCGTATTCTATCATGGTTGCATAAGATCCAGAACAGATAAAACATTTTGGTTTGGGTTACACTGCTAGAACGACCATTCCCAACCCAGCGCGTCCCAGGTGGCGGATGGTGAAAGTCCTCCAAATATGGAGGATCCCTGTGAATAAGGATTTATCCAAATAAGCAGGCGCGGACCAACTGGCGGTAGACTCAGAGAGCGAGGTGGGGTAGTAGGTGGTTCTACTACTCCAAGAAAAAGTGCCTCAGGTGCTCAGTGAAAGGAATACCAGGCGGTTAAGAGGCACCTTAAAACCTCTCGCTCCCGCTGCCTTGCGGGTAGGACAGGGAGTCCAAAGGCTAGCGGACAGTCAGTACACAAACCAGCAGAAGGCAACGGGAAACCACTGTTGTAGCTCCCAAGAACAATTATGCGTATTCAGAGTAATAGATTCACCATGAACGACATTAATGGATGTTCCTCTGGAACAGCCTCGTCCGGTAGGGCAGCTCACGAGACACAGGTGAGGCCAGATCGTCATCAAGCTACTGCTGGCAAAACTAACAAGTTCAAAATAGCAACATGGAATGTTAGAACTTTATTCCAGGTTGGAAAATTAGAAAATGGAAAGCAGGAAATGGAAAGGATGAATATCAACACATTAGGAATAAGTGAAGTTAGATGGACAGGTGCAGGGGAGATAAACACAGATAAATATACAATAATATATTCAGGAAGTGAGAAACATGAAAGAGGAGTAGGAATTATATTTGACGAACAAACAGCAAGGACAACTGTAGGATATTTGAAGATCTCGGACCGAGTCCTGCTAGCCCAACTGAAAGGACGACCAATAAACATAAATATTATACAAGTGTACGCTCCAACATCTGAAAGTTCTGAAGAAGATGTACAGCTATTTTATAATGACATAGAGACAGCCCTAAAACACACAAAGTCACATGAAGTTACTATAGTCATGAGAGATTTTAATGCCAACGTTGGAAAAGGAAGAATTTCAGACATCGTTGGTGACTATGGACTGGGGGAGAGGAATGACAGAGGTAGTAAATAAATTGAATGGGCAAGAATACACAGCATGACTGTAGGAAACATCTGGTTTAAACAACATCTTCCAAGACTGGCAACGTGGTGCAGCCCAGACAAAAGACTTTTAACTAGATAGATTACATATTAATCAAGAAACGATTCTGGAATGCATTACTGACAACAAAAACCATGACAGGAGCTGACTGTAATAGTGACCATGATCCACTCTGTGGAAAAACTAGAATAAAGCTAAAGAAAGCAGGCAGAAAAGTGAGAAACATCAAACTGAATACAGAACTCCTTAACAATGACCAAGAATTGCGACAACAATACAAAGTTATTATAATAAATAGATACAATGCAATAGAAATGATAAATAGTATAGATGAACAATGGGCAATGTTACGAGATTCTATCCACCAAACTGTTAAGAAGATAATACCACCGAAAAAAGAAGCCCCTAAAAATAAATGGATGACAGACGACATCTTAGGACTGATGGACAAGAGAAGGAGGAGTAAAAATAACCAATAAAAATATAGGAAGATAAATAAATAGATAAGACGCAAATGCAGAGAAGCAAAGGAAGTGTGGTTAAATGAACAGTGCAGACAAATTGAGGACTCTCATAATAAAGACAGCAAAAACGTACACTCATGAATTACTGAACTCACAGGCAGGAAAACAAAATATACCACAGGATGCCTGAAATCAAAATAAGGTAGTATGTTAATGGGACAAGAAGACATTGTAGACAGGTGGACAGAGGTACATCGGTGAGCTATATGGAGGACAAAGACCAGAATTAACACCAGATACTGGAAACTGTGATGGACCACCAACACTTGAAGATGAAATCAGAGGTGGCATCAAATACATGAAGAAAGGAAAAGCTACTGGGCCTGATAATATAACAATAGAAGAAATAGAGGCACTAGAGGAGATTCATTCATTCATTCACTTGCATGTCCCTTGCGGAACTTTGCCTCCCTAACAGCACTCCTGTAGGCCTCTCCGTTGTGAGCAAGATGGCCTGCTGCTGTTGCATCCATTTCTAGATCGTCAACGATGTCTTGCAGCCATCTTCGTTTTGGTCTTCCTCTTTTTCTTTTTCCCATTATGTATCCTTCCAATACGGTCTTCTCTAATTTATCATGACGTTTAATGTGTCCAAAATATTTAAGTTTTCTCTCTTTAATCCTCTTTACTAGCCAGCCTTCTTCAATATTAAGCTCTTGTAGTAAAGATATATTTGTTCTTTTTTGTGTCCACGATATTTGGAGAACTCTTCTGTAGCATTTACATTCAAAGGCATTTATGTGTTTCTCAGCTGTTTTGTTAAGTGTCCACGTCTCACAGGCATATGTTGCGATGGGAAAGATGCATGCCCTTAAAAATCTTATTTTTGTGGTTCTGTCTGCTCCTCTCCATAGATTCTTTATTTGTTTTACTTTCTGAAGAGCGATATATGTCCTCCTTTTAATTTCCCTCATTGTATCTCCATTATTAGTTAGTAGTGATCCAAGATATTCAAAACTCTCCACTTCTTCCAGTTTTTCCTCATTGATACATATTTCAGTTGCCTTGTTTGTTTTATCAGTTGTCATCACTTTAGTTTTCTTTGCATTAAGATAGAGGTTCTGCTCTTCGCTGTTCTTGCGGACTGACATAATTAGTTTTTCCATTCCTTTTTGTGTTGTGGACAGCAATACTGTGTCATCAGCATATCTAATCTCTGGTATTTCATAACCTCCAGCTGTTATGGCATCGTAATGTTCTTTGTCTACATCTTCTAGAGGAGATAGGAATAAAAATAATAACCAAGTTACTGAATTACATTTACAACAGCGGTTATATGCCCAGTGACTTGCTTAAATCCATGTTTATAGAACTACCAAAGAAACCAAGTGCAAAGGAATGTGATGACCACCGGACTATCAGCCTCTCATGTCACATAACGAAGCTACTTCTGAGAAACATTATGAGAAGATCAAGGAAAAAGATAAAAATGGAAATAGCAGATGAACAGTTTGGATTTGTTGAAGGAAAGGGAACACACAATGCCATTTATGCTTTACAAACACTAACAGAAAGAACTTTAGAAGTTCAGAAAGATCTCTACTTATGCTTCATTGATTACACCAAGACATTCGACAAGGTGAAACATGATGAGATTATTAAAATGCTTGAAGACATTAACGTAGATGGCAAAGATCTGAGGATTGTAAAACATCTGTAACTGGCAACTAGAAGCAGCAATTCAAGTTGAAAATAGAACTAGAAAATATCAACCTATAAAACAAGGGGTGTGACAAGGATGTGTACTATCTCCTTTTTTCTCTGTACAGTGAGAATATTCTAAGAACGATCATCACAGAACCAGTCATAAAAATTGGAGGATACAATATTAACAACCTTCGGTATGCTGACGATACAGTACTGATAGCTGAGAACCAACAAGACCTGCAAAATCTCTTGGATAAAGTCGCCAAAGAAAGTGAATGGAAAGGCCTTATTTTGAACATTAAAAAAGCAGACTATGGTTATAACTAAGAAACAGAATCCACCAACATGCAGTATAAAATCAAACGGAACTATTCTAAAGCAGGTGTAGAAATTCAAATACCTTGGAGCAGTAATAACTTCAGATGGGAAATGCAGAACAGAAATTAGGAACAGAATAGGCCAAGCAAAGACTGCATTTCAGAGAATGAAAAACATGTTATCCAACACATCCTTACCAATGAATGTTAGAAAACGAGTCCTAAAATGCTATATTGAACCTATCTTGTTATATGGAAGTGAATCATGGACAATAGGCAGGTCTGCACAAAAATCATTGGAAGCAGCAGAAATGTGGTTTATTAGAAGAATGTTGCGAATCCCCTGGACAGCAAAAATAACTAATGAAGAAAATCTTGTTAAAAAAAATAAGAGAGAGAGACAACGTACTTTCATAGGATATGCAATGAAAGAAGGGGCATTGAAAATATTATACCAACAAGAAAAATGGAAGAAGATCAAGAGGAAATCAAGAGAAATGACTGGACAGTCTGACGGGATGGTGTGAGAGGAGATCACCAACTGAGCTGATGGCCTGTATGAAGGATCATGTACTCTGGAGAAGCATAATAGCCAACGCCAGTCGGCACAGCACCTGATGATGATGATGATGATACACTGGACAGACCACGTGGCTTATCGAAAAATGGTGGAGACAGGTAAGAACACAGAGAAAGAATGTCTTAACACAATTTTGAAATACTCCACAAATTCAAATATTTTGAAGAACGCTACTAATCCACTGGAAACACAATTACTTCAGATATTCACTGGTATAAGTATCATTGAGCAAGTACTTGAAATAACATGCAAAATAACTGAAAAATCAGGAGCGAGAAAATACACGTTCTTGTCGCGGACATTTCAGGAAGGAGAGAGAGAGACGGACAGAGTGACAGGTAGGCAGGCAGATAGATAGATAGATAGATAGATAGATAGATAGATAGATAGATAGATGGGCGGACGGACAAACTGACAGATATCTCTTGGTCTTTTCACTGTCTAATCGCCACAAAAAGCAAAATCCAAGTGTTTGCTGGTAGCCCCGTAAGCGACAACACTTTAACAGAGAGAGCGAAAGTGATTCCGGAAACTCTTCTTTGTTCAGCACATAGGGTTGCCAATTACTGCGGCGTACCAAGCGATATCTGACAAATCAGAGGAACGTACTCATTTCTAATTTTTACAATTCCCATAAAGAAAAACAAAGTAATATTTAAATCATGCACTTTTTAATTAATTAACTTCAACCTTTTTTTTTTTTTTTTACAAAAACTGCCTTTTCAATGGAGGTTAAATATTGAAATTTGCAGAATATTTCCTAACATATTATACGCTTTAGGTAGTAACTCACTTTGTCTGCTGTTAGTTTCTAACATTCTTTTGAAGTCTTAATTATTTACGTTCCAAACAACGCACAACACACACGGACATTCTTTTGTTATTAAAACTCGTTGTCTTTCAACCACAAAATGACGTAAAGCCTATTTTTAGCACTCGCAATAGTTTAAATTGAAAAATTCCCGACCACGAAACAAACTCATGTGATTTTATTAATGTAGTTATTTATTTATTTATTTATTTATTTGCTATGTTTAAATGACCTGTAGTAGATTAATTGTGTACAAATATCCAGATTGTATTTGTGTATTCCACCTTGAGAATATCTAGCTTATTTTGTATGTTTGGATTGTTAAACTATTCATATTGAGCTCATTTCACACTGAATTTAAAGAAAAGAGGTATCTCACGAGGTCTTTTCGGTGAATGTGATACTGTCTACTACAGTGTAGTTTTATGTCAAATGAAAGTTGAATCTTAACTGAAAGAGGAAACTGAGACCTTAAGTGCAGAATTCGGTATATATTTTCAAAATTTTAATTAAAATAAAGGGGAAAAAACAGATCTCACATCCTTTATGTCTAGAGAAAATGTCGCTAATGATCTGGCAGGTCTGGTCTACATCATTATTACGAAGCAGTCTCCAACTCATTTCAGCAAATATTAAGCGTAAGTGCCTAAAATTGCTTTTAACTTAAAATATGACATACCAGGTTATTTATGTATGTTTATTCCGTAAGTCCGGGGGAATATTACACTGACGTTCACTTAAAGAGACTTCCTGTTTACTGTCTGAAACAGCTGAAACACGCAAAGCTTTTGTAGGGGATAACACGTGATCTAGTGACATACATACATAGAGTAGATCCTGGCAACATGCCAGGTTTCACAGAATAGTCTTGGTATGTCGTAAAATCTAGTCAGAGGTGGAGACTTTTTTTCTGATCTGGCTTTCATAAGCCCATAACTGGCGACAGGTTTAGCGAAATATATTCGATCAAGACCCTGTCCCACCTCTCTGTTGGTACCCCCAGTAACAGGTTTAGCCTGGATAACGGGGCAGGGATTATCATAGCCCACCACGGTGGTGGTGGAGTCTGCTAAAGAAGTATTGTACATCCGCTCCCTCCCCATTCCTGCTTCTATCTCCACTAAAGGAGTTGGAAAAAAATAGTCGCCATAACCTGCTCCCAATCCCAGTCACGATGTTGTGACTGATATCTTAAGAAGAAGAAGAAGAAGACAGGCTACCATTAACAGATGACCCTGAGTACATCGGATTACATCACCCGATCTAGGTGGGGCGTCTTCAGAAACCCCGGCATTGCATCAAGTAGAGGCTGGCGCAGATAGATAGTCAGACACCAGATCTTCAAAAAGGCCTTAGAAACAGCTGACAACTGCCTCACAAATCATACTGGGTTTTATACTCAGTAACCTTTGACCTGGGGATCGAACCTCAACTTCTCCGGCAGACTATGTGTTTTTCATATCAGAGAAAAGAGAAATGACGGCCGCGGTAGAACTGGCTCTGGTAATGAGAGTAGATGGAGGTGTATGGTTCAGTTTTACACAAAGATAGAAAGAGTTTGGAAAGTGGGCAGAAAGCAAGACGAGCACATACAGATGAAGAACATATAACAATCCAATATTTCGGCAAAAGTCTTTTACAAGGATCACATACAAACAAACGAAAAAAACACCACAACAGATAAAAACACGAGAAATAGACGTTAAATATAGAGTCTTCTTTTTTTTTTTTGGGTCTCCTATTAAGAAAGACTGCCACAAAATGAGAGAGAGAGAGAATAGAAAAAAAGGAGGGACTGTGGAATAGAAAAGTTGCTGTTAACAGACTGGGGAATAGAAAAGTTGCTGTTAACAGACTGGGGAATATAGAAGTTGCTGTTAACAAACTGTTTTATGTCGTGTCCCACTAATAAATAATATTTCGTTACAATAATAAAAGATACATTATGATAGTTATGTCCTCCGATATGTTCATTATGGAAGTTCATTGTAAGTACAACCAGGTATTGCTCTAACTCTCTCTCTCTCTCTCGCTCTTTCTCTCTCTCTCTCTCGCTTGCTGGCTCGCTCTTTCTCTGTCTCTCTCTCGCTTGTTCTTTCTCCCTCTCGCTCGCTTTTTTCTCTCTCCCTCTCTTTCTCTCTCTCGCTCTTTCTCTCTCTCTCTCTCGCTCGCTTTTTTCTCTCTCCCTCTCTTTCTCTCTCTCGCTCTTTCTCTGTCTCTCTCTCGCTCGCTTTTTTCTCTCTCTCGCTCGCACTTTCTCTCTCTCTTGCTCTCTTTCTCTCTCGTTCTTTCTCTCTCTCTCTCTCTCTCGCTTGCTCGCTCGATCTTTGTCTGTCTCTCTCTCGCTCTTTCTCTCTCTCGTTCGCTCTTTCTCTCTCTCGCTCCTTCTTTCTCTGTCTCTCTCACTTATTCGGTCGCTCTTTCTTTGTCTCTCTCTCTCGCTCTTTCACTGTCTCTCTCGCACGCTCTTTCCCTGTCTCTCTCTCGCTCTTTCTCTCTCTCTCTCTCTTTCTCTTTATCGCCCTTTCTCTCTCTCTCTTTCTCGTCCTTTCTCTCTCTCTCTCTCTTTCTCACCCTTTCTCTCTCTCGCTCGATCTTTCTCTCTCGTTCGCTCTTTCTCTCTCTCGTGTTGTCGCTTACGGGGCTACCAGCTAACACTTGGATTTTGCTTTTTGTGGCGATTAGACAGTGAAAAGACCAAGAGGTATCTGTCAGTTTGTCTGTCCGCCCATCTATCTATCTATCTATCTATCTATCTATCTATCTATCTATCTATCTATCTATCTATCTATCTATCTATCTATCTATCTATCTATCTATCTATCTATCTATCTATCTATCTATCTGCCTGCCTACCTACCTGTCACTCTGTCCGTCTCTCTCTCTCCTTCCTGAAATGTCCGCGACAAGAACGTGTATTTTCTCGCTCCTGATTTTTCAGTTATTTTGCATGTTATTTCAAGTACTTGCTCAATGATACTTATACCAGTGAATATCTGAAGTAATTGTGTTTCCAGTGGATTAATAGCGTTCTTCAAAATATTTGAATTTGTGGAGTATTTCAAAATTGTGTTAAGACATTCTTTCTCTGTGTTCTTACCTGTCTCCACCATTTTTCGATAAGCCACGTGGTCTGTCCAGTGTATCATCATTATCATCATCGTCATCATCAGGTGCGTTGCCGACTGGCGTTGGCTATTATGCTTCTCCAGAGTACATGATCCTTCATGCAGGCCATCAGCTCAGTTGGTGATCTCCTCTCACACCATCCCGTCAGACTGTCCAGTATCATTTCTCTTGATCTTCCTCTTGATCTTCTTCCTTCTATTTTTCTTGTTGGTATAATATTTTCAATGCCCCTTCTTTCATTGCATATCCTATGAAAGTACATTGTCTCTCTCTTATTTTTTTTTTAACAAGATTTTCTTCATTAGTTATTTTTGCTGTCCAGGGGATTCGCAACATTCTTCTAATAAACCACATTTCTGCTGCTTCCAATGATTTTTGTGCAGACCTGCCTATTGTCCATGATTCACTTCCATATAAAAAGATAGGTTCAATATAGCATTTTAGGACTCATTTTCTAAAATTCATTGGTAAGGATGTGTTGGATAACATGTTTTTCATTCTCTGAAATGCAGTCTTTGCTTGGCCTATTCTGTTCCTAATTTCTGTTCTGCATTTCCCATCTGAAGTTATTACTGCTCCAAGGTATTTGAATTTCTGCACCTGCTTTAAAATAGTTCCGTTTGATTTTATACTGCATGTTGGTGGATTCTGTTTCTTAGTTATAACCATAGTCTGCTTTTTTTAATGTTCAAAATAAGGCCTTTCTATTCACTTTCTTTGGCGACTTTATCCAAGAGATTTTGCAGGTCTTGTTGGTTCTCAGCTATCAGTACTGTGTCGTTAGCATACCGAAGGTTGTTAATATTGTATCCTCCAATTTTTATGACTGGTTCTGTGATGATCGTTCTTAGAATATTCTCACTGTACAGAGAAAAAAGGAGATAGTACACATCCTTGTCACACCCCTTGTTTTATAGACTGATATTTTCCAGTCTATTTTCAACTCGAACTGCTACTTCTTGCTGCCAGTATAGATGTTTTACAATCCTCAGATCTTTGCCATCTACGTTAATGTCTTCAAGCATTTTAATAATCTCATCATGTTTCACCTTGTCGAATGTCTTGCTGTAATCAATGAAGCATAAGTAGAGATCTTTCTGAACTTCTAAAGTTCTTTCTGTTAGTGTTCGTAAAGCATAAATGGCATTGTGTGTTCCCTTTCCTTCAACAAATCCAAACTGTTCATCTGCTATTTCCATTTTTATCTTTTTCCTTGTTCTTCTCATAATGATAGAAGTAGCTTCGCTATGTGACATGAGAGGCTGATAGTCCGGTGGTCATCACATTCCTTTGCACTTGGTTTCTTTGGTAGTGCTATAAACGTGGATTTAAGCAAGTCACTGGGCATATAACCACTGTTGTAAATGTCATTCAGTAACTTGGTTATTATTTTTATTCCTATCTCCTCTAGAAGATGTAGACAAAGAATATTACGATGCCATAACAGTTGGAGGTTATGAAATACCAGAGATTAGATATGCTGATGACACAGTATTGCTGTCCACAACACAAAAAGGAATGGAAAAACTAATTATGTCAGTCCGCAAGAACAGCGAAGAGCAGAACCTCTATCTTAATGCAAAGAAAACTAAAGTGATGACAACTGACAAAACAAACAAGGCAACTGAAATATGTATCACTGAGGAAAAACTGGAAGAAGAAAATATCTTGAATATCTTGGATCACTACTAACTAATAATGGAGATACAATGAGGGAAATTAAAAGGAGGACATCTATCGCTCTTCAGAAAGTAAAACAAATAAAGAATCTGTGGAGAGGAGCAGACAGAACCACAAAAATACGATTTTTAAGGGCATGCATCTTTCCCATCGCAACATATGCCTGTGAGACCTGGACACTTAACAAAACAGCTGAGAAACACATAAATGCCTTTGAATGTAAATGCTACAGAAGAGTTCTCCAAATATCGTGGATACAAAAAAGAACAAATATATCTATACTACAAGAACTTAATATTGAAGAAGGCTGGCTAGTAAAGAGGATTAAAGAGAGAAAACTTAAATATTTTGGACACATTAAACGTCATGATAAATTAGAGAAGACCGTATTGGAAGGATACATAATGGGAAAAAGAAAAAGAGGAAGACCAAAACGAAGATGGATGCAAGACATCGTTGACGATCTGGAAATGGATGCAACAGCAGCAGGCCATCTTGCTCACAACCGAGAGGCCTACAGGAGTGCTGTTTGGGAGGCAAAGTTCCGCAAGGGACATGCAAGTGAATGAATGAATGAATCTCCTCTAGTGCCTCTAGTGCCTCTATTTCTTCTATTGTTATATTATCAGGCCCAGTCGCTTTTCCTTTCTTCATGTATTTGATGCCATCTCTGATTTCATCTTCAAGTGTTTGTGGTCCATCACAGTTTCCAGTATCTGGTGTTAACTCTGGTCTTTCTCCTCCATATAGCTCACCGATATACTCTGTCCACCTGTCTACAATGTCTTCTTGTCCCATTAACATATTACCTTATTTTGATTTCAGGCATCCTGTGGTATATTTTGTTTTCCTGCCTGTGAGTTCAGTAATTCACGAGTGTACGTTTTTGCTGTCTTTATTATGAGAGTCCTCAATTTGTCTGCACTGTTCATTTAACCACACTTCCTTTGCTTCTCTGCATTTGCGTCTTATTTATTTATTTATCTTCCTGTATTTTTCTTGGTTATTTTTACTCCTCCTTCTCTTGTCCATCAGTCCTAAGATGTCGTCTGTCATCCATTTATTTTTAGGGGCTTCTTTTTTCGGTGGTATTATCTTCTTAACAGTTTGGTGGATAGAATCTCGTAACATTGCCCATTGTTCATCTATACTATTTATCATTTCTATTGCAGTGTATCTATTTATTATAATAACTTTGTATTGTTGTCGCAATTCTTGGTCATTGTTAAGGAGTTCTGTATTCAGTTTGATGTTTCTCACTTTTCTGCCTACTTTCTTTAGCTTTATTCTAGTTTTTCCACAGAGTGGATCATGGTCACTATTACAGTCAGCTCCTAGCATGGTTTTTGTTGTCAGTAATGCATTCCAGAATCATTTCTTGATTAATATGTAATCTATCTAGTTAAAAGTCTTTTGTCTGGGCTGCACCACGTTGCCAGTCTTGGAAGATGTTGTTTAAACCAGATGTTTCCTACAGTCATGCTGTGTATTCTTGCCCATTCAATTAATTTACTACCTCTGTCATTCCTCTCCCCCAGTCCATAGTCACCAACGATGTCTGAAGTTCTTCCTTTACCAACTTTGGCATTAAAATCTCCCATGACTATAGTAACTTCATGTGACTTTGTGTGTTTTAGGGCTGTCTCTATGTCATTATAAAATATATGTACATCTTCTTCAGAACTTTCAGATGTTGGAGCGTACACTTGTATAATATTTATGTTTATTGTTTGTCCTTTCAGTTGGGCAAGCAGGACTCGGTCCGAGATGTTCAAATATCCTACAATTGTCCTTGCTGTTTGTTCGTCAAATATAATTCCTACTCCTCGTTCATGTTTCTCACTTCCTGAATATATTATTGTATATTTATCTGTGTTTATCTTCCCTGCACCTGTCCATCTAACTTCACTTATTCCTAATGTGTTGATATTCATCCTTTCCATTTCCTTCTTTCCATTTTCTAATTTTCCAGCCTGGAATAAAGTTCTAACATTCCATGTTGCTATTTTGAACTTGTTAGTTTTGCCAGCAGTAGCTTGATGACGATCTGGCCTCACCTGTGGCACGTGAGCTGCCCTACCGGACGAGACTGTTCCAGAGGAACATCCATTAATGTCGTTCATGGTGAATCTATTACTCTGAATACGCATAATTGTTCTTGGGAGCTACAACAGTGGTTTCCCGTTGCCTTCTGCCGGTTTGTATACTGACTGTCCGCTAGCCTTTGGACTCTCTGTCCTACCCGCAAGGCAGCGGGAGCGAGAGGTTTTAAGGTGCCTCTTAACCGCCTGGTATTCCTTTCACTGAGCACCTGAGGCACTTTTTCTTGGAGTAGTAGAACCACCTACTACCCCACCTCGCTCTCTGAGTCTACCGCCAGTTGGTCCGCGCCTGCTTATTTGGATAAATCCTTATTCACAGGGATCCTCCATATTTGAGGACTTTCACCATCCGCCACCTGGGACGTGCTGGGTTGGGAATGGTCGTTCTAGCAGTGTAACCCAAACCAAAATGTTTTATCTGTTCTGGATCTTATGCAACCATGATAGAATAGGGGGCAGAAGGTACAATCTCTGAGGTCACGAACAAGCCCACCCGGCGGGATGGTCTCCGGTCCACCACAATAAAAAGGCCGTGGGAGCAAAGCTGAAGAAATGTGATAACCCACTGGGAAATGTGATAACCCACCGGGGCTGAACGATAAAATGCACCACAGAGGGACAGTGCAAGCCCTTAGGAAGCTCTGTTAAAACAAAAGAGAGGAGAGGTATGACGAGCAAGGCGTTAATGTCGAGGACATCATAGAAACACCGGTCCTCACAGTTCATCTTTACCACAAGAAGAACAAAGCGATGGTATAAGGTGACGTCGAGACCATTTAATCCTGGCTAACAAAACAGTTTATGGAGCTGCAAGAAGGAAACGTAAACACAGTCAAGGAAGTGATACTCAGTCAGTTACCTCAAGCAGATAACCCAGATGAACTAAACACAGTCAGAGAAGTGATTCTCAGTCAGCTACCTAAACCAGAGAACTCAGATGAACTAAACACAGTCAATGAAGTGATGCTAAGTCAGCTACCTCAATCAGACAGCCAAGATGAACTAAACACAGTCAAGGAAGTGATGCTCAGTCAGCTACCTCAAGCAGACAACCAAGATGAACTAAACACAGTCAAGGAAGTGATGCTCAGTCAGCTACCTCAAGCAGATAACCCAGATGAACTAAACACAGTCAGAGAAGTGATTCTCAGTCAGCTACCTCAAGCAGACAAATAAGATGAAATAAACACAGTCAAGTAAGTGATGCTCAGTCAGCTACCTCAAGCAGACAACCAAGACGAACTAAACACAGTCAAGGAAGTGATTCTCAGTCAGCTACCTCAAGCAGACAACCAAGATGAACTAAACACAGTCAAGGAAGTGATGCTAAGTCAGCTACCTCAAGCAGATAACCCAGATGAACTAAACACAGTCAGAGAAGTGATTCTCAGTCAGCTACCTCAAGCAGACAACCAAGATGAACTAAACACAGTCAAGTAAGTGATGCTAAGTCAGCTACCTCAAGTAGACAACCAAGATGAACTAAAGACAGTCAAGTAAGTGATGCTAAGTCAGCTACCTCAACCAGACAACCAAGATGAACTAAACACAGTCAAGTAAGTGATGCTAAGTCAGCTACCTCAAGTAGACAACCAAGATGAACTAAAGACAGTCAAGTAAGTGATGCTCAGTCAGCTACCTCAAGTAGACAACCAAGATGAACTAAAGACAGTCAAGTAAGTGATGCTATGTCAGCTACCTCAAGTAGACAACCAAGATGAACTAAAGACAGTCAAGGAAGTGAAGGCCAGTCAGCTACCTGAAGGAGACAACCCAGATGAACTAAAGTCAAGGAAGTGATGCTCAGGCAGCTACCTCAAGTAGACAACCAAGATGAACTAAAGACAGTCAAGGAAGTGATGCTAAGTCAGCTACCTCAAGTAGACAACCAAGATGAACTAAAGTCAAGGAAGTGATGCTCAGTCAGCTACCTCAAGTAGACAACCAAGATGAACTAAAGACAGTCAAGGAAGTGATGCTAAGTCAGCTACCTCAAGCAGACAACCCAGATGAACTAAACACAGCAATTAGAAACATGTCTGAAAGTTTTGCAAATGCAGAAATGAAGTCTAGTGATATAGTCGGCAGTAGGATAGAATGCATGGAAACCATGACAGAGGAAGAGTCTGTGCCAGAAAACTCAATTATGCAAAGAAGATGCTGCAGCTTCCAGCAAGCATGAATCACTATCTCCACTTGTTGCAGATGAAGAAGTAATCCTAGATACTGCTGGAGAACAAGGAGCAACAGCTTCTACTGAGAAACCTCCACTGTCTTCAGACACATTCACTCAAAAAGACAGCCTAGCTAACAATAATTCTAGCGAGATTGTTGATATAGCAACTGAACGTAACTCTGAAAAATCTTCGTACAGTAACGTTTTCTAGACTTAGTGACACGGGCAGTTCTCATCAAACTGTTGGTACAGATACAAAATCAGTTACTTGTCCCTGTGGCCACGACTTCACAGAAGATATTAAAGACTTCGTGAAAATACTCATCAGTGACATGAAGTCGGAAGTTGTAAAGTTACTCAGTACGGAGAATGACAATATTTTTAAAAAAAGAAGTTGAAGAAAGTACCAAACTGGCGCTGCTCACTGAATCAGTGAACAGTGAAAAACACAGCAGCAGCAGAAAACTACACAAAAGCAACCAGACAGAAACTGGTAGTCACAGTCAGTCAGTGGCTGCTAGTCAAAGTAATCTTAACATGAAGCCGAAGGCGCAGCCATGGTCGCCAGCCGGTGGAAACAAGCTTCACCAGAAAAATGACCAACATAAACAGAGTGAAGTCAGGGACTCTTTATCACAGTCTAACCAAAAACAACGTGAACAAAATACGCAGCAAATTCCCTTCCACAAAATCACGGACAGCACAACACATTTAATAATTGGGAATTCTCTGCTAAAGGGCGTATATGGCGAGCGGATGTCCATAGCAGACGAAGATATTGTCTCAGTAGTTGCAGTACCGGGAGCTGGTATTGTGAAAATAACGCAAACACTGAGAAGTTTTAATACAGACCAGGGCGTGAGGAAAATCCCCGTACATGTTGGCATAAATGACAGAAGATCAGATGTTCCGATATGCAGGCTTTGACTTCCGCCATCAAGGAAAAGTATCCGACTCTAGCAATCTTCCTATCTTCCATCATTCCACCCTGCTCCGGTCCTGGACGCCGCCTGGTAGACATCAACAACAAGGCACTTCAGTCATACTGTCGTGGTAACAACATTGTCTTCATAAACCACACTGTATTCTTCATCTCAGCCTCTGGCTCCCCGAAGAAACGGATGTACAGGGACCACATACATACATCAAAATTTGTTACAGGGACCACATACATACATCAAAACTTGATACCAGCATCCTTGCCACAAATCTAAAGTTTCCAGAACGTACACTACTGAAAGACGCAGTACAGCTGGATGTTCACAAATAGCACCCATATCCAACACCACCCTCTCCCCTATAAAGCAAGGTCTGCTCCGAGTACTTCTTCTTCTTCTTCTTCGTTCGCATTGTCTGTCTATATCTGCAGTCCTGTCTCTTGGATAAATTTCACTGTTTTTTGTAACTCATGTATGGAACCGTAGAACTTATCTTCTTTAGTGGTTTCACTGGGCCAGTAATTATTTCTCAGTGTCTCGTAGCTGATGCAGTTCTGGAGGATATGTTCCACAGTTTGGGGCACCTGGGCACATGTACATAGATTAGTAGTACCAACCTTAAACTTTGTATACATATGACTTCGGAGTCGACTGTGTCCTGTTCGGAGACGGAAGATGGTGACTTGTTCCTTTCTGTTTAACATGTGATAGTCATCATGTGGTGGTGTTTGTGGCTTCCTGTAGGTTTTTCTCCGAGTACTAAAACCATAGGGATCCCCAAAACTGCGTCACCTGCCCCACAGCAAACCACCGACTACGACACAATGTTTCCACCCCTACCCTCACGTCAGCCTCATACTGTCAGACGAGTTGATACGAGCGTCAGCAACGTCAGGATTCTTCCTCCGTCGCACAGCTCATTGGAAGACTTCAACACACAAGCACGTTCCATGCAACATCCTCAAAGAAATCTGGAGCTGCAGTATTTGTTGCAATTTATCCCTGCAGCCTTGAGTCATCCTATATGTTATCTCTGCATAATTCACATGGCATGATACCTTACAGACACCAAATGCCTTAGACTGATGGCAAGTATCATCGTGGTCCATCACAAACTGAAACCTTCAACGAGCAATGTCAAAACAAAAATGAATTGGTATTCAGCAAGACATAGTGACTGATATTTTTTTAAAGCTTATTTAGACTTCTTTGCGTTTTATTTCTTACCCTCCCCCCCCCCCCACCTCTATTTTTACCTATTCATCTAATTCTTGTTAATTTTTTTTTATCTTAGCAGTTTGTGAATAATGTCTATTTGTGTATGAGAACTTTCATTCATTCATTCATTTGCATGTCCCTTGCGGAACTTTGCCTCCCTAACAGCTCTCATGTAGACCTCTCGGTTGTGAGCAAGATAGCCTGCTGTTGTTGCATCCATTTGCAGATCGTCAACGATGTCTTGCAGCCATCTTCGTTTTGGTCTTCCTCTTTTTCTTTTTCCCATTATGTATCCTTCCAATACGGTCTTCTTTAAATTATCATGACGTTTAATGTGTCCAAAATATTTAAGTTTTCTCTCTTTAATCCTCTTTACTAGCCAGCCTTCTTCAATATTAGGCTCTTGTAGTAAAGATATATTTGTTCTTTTTTGTGTCCACGATATTTGGAGAACTCTTCTGTAGCATTTACATTCAAAGGCATTTATGTGTTTCTCATCTGTTTTGTTAAGTGTCCAGGTCTCACAGGCATATGTTGCGATGGGAAAGATGCATGCCCTTAAAAATCTTATTTTTGTGGTTCTGTATGCTCCTCTCCACAGATTCTTTATTTGTTTTACTTTCTGAAGAGCGATAGATGTCCTCCTTTTAATTTCCCTCATTGTATCTCCATTATTATTTTGTAGTGATCCAAGATATTCAAAACTCTCCACTTCTTCCAGTTTTTCCTCATTGATACATATTTCAGTTGCCTTGTTTGTTTTATCAGTTGTCATCACTTTAGTTTTCTTTGCATTAAGATAGAGGTTCTGCTCTTCGCTGTTCTTGCGGACTGACATAATTAGTTTTTCCATTCCTTTTTGTGTTGTGGACAGCAATACTGTGCCATCAGCATATCTAATCTCTGGTATTTCATAACCTCCAACTGTTATGGCATCGTAATATTCTTTGTCTACATCTTCTCTAACATTCCTCATTATATTTTCAATATACAAGTTAAATAAGTAGGGTGACAATATGCACCCCTGACGGATCCCTTGTTTTATGTCAAACCAAGTTGTTGGATCACCATTTATTCTTACTGCTGCTTGTTGGTCTAGATAAAGCAGTGATGTTAATTGTATCAGATGTGTTGGAAATCCCATTTTTTCCATTATTTCCCAAAGTTTCTGGTGTTGTACACAATCAAATGCCTTTGAGTAGTCTATAAAGGATAAATATAGATTCACATTAAACTCTCTGCATTTCTCTATTATTAATCTTAGATTGAATATATGATCTCCTGATCCTCTTCCTTGCCTGAAACCAGCTTGGACCATATTGACTTCTTCTTCTATTTTCTTTCGAAGTCTACCCATTATGATTTTTAACAGAATTTTGCTGGCATGACTAATCAGGGTAACAGTTCTGTAGTTGGTGCATAATTTCAGAGAACTACATACTTAATTACCCCCACCTGGTAGTGATTTCTCATATTTTAGCATATAATTGTTCAGTAATTAGGCGTGTCTCTCTTTTAGTTAGGCGTGTCTCCAATTATTTCAGCTGGTGAGTTGTGTACCAGTTGAAAGTCTAATATACAGAATGTGTCTGTGTGTATAGTATTTAAAAGTTTAGTTACTTCAGTAGTAAGTGTAATAATAGGAATTACTTTCAAACCAATAACAGTAGACAGGAAAATAAAATGACCCCACTTACCGAAAAATGGTTACATAAAGAAGGACTTCGAATAGGCCATCTGAATGTATATCACCTATTAGGTAAAATTCCTGAAGTAACACAAATATTAAATCAAAATTTCCACATCTTTGGCTTCTCTGAAAGCCGTTTAAATAGGAACATAACCGATGAAGATATTAGCATTAACGGCTTTAACCTGATCAAGCCTTTTTTAACGGTTTTAACGTGATCATCTAGAAAACTATAAACAGGTCTAGTAATGTATGTCTCCATAGCTAACCTGATCCGGCGTGACCCAACTAGAAAACTAGAAACAGGTCTAGTAATGTATGTCTCAATAGCTAACCTGATCCGGCGTGACCCAACTAGAAAACTAGAAACAGGTCTAGTAATGTATGTCTCCATAGCTAACCTGATCCGGCGTGACCCAACTAGAAAACTAGAAACAGGTCTAGTAATGTATGTCTCCACAGCCATACAGTTTAGTGGTAGAGAAGACCTCGAATCATCAGAGGTAGAGTGTATTTGGCGGAAGTTAAATTGCCAAACCAGAGTCCATTAGTTATTGGACTTTTGTATCATAATCCAAATGCATCATCCCTGTGGTATGATCACTTCACGACTGTGATGGATGAGGTTTCAACTGAATTCTGCACTTAAGGTCTCAGTTTCCTCTTTCAGTTAAGATTCAACTTTCACTTGACATAAAACTACAACATAGTAGACAGTATCACATTCACCGAAAAGACTTCGTGAGATACCTCTTTTCTTTAAATTCAGTGTGAAATGAGCTCAATATGAATAGTTTAACAATCCAAACATACAAAATAAGCTAGATATTCTCAAGGTGGAATACACAAATACAATCTGGATATTTGTACACAAATTAATCTACTACATGTCATTTAAACATAGCAAATAAATAAATAAATACATTAATAAAATCACATGAGTTTGTTTCGTGGTCGGGAATTTTTCAATTTAAACTATTGCGAGTGCTAAAAATAGGCTTTACGTCATTTTGTGGTTGAAAGACAACGAGTTTTAATAACAAAAGAATGTCCGTGTGTGTTGTGCGTTGTTTGGAACGTAAATAATTAAGACTTCAAAAGAATGTTAGAAACTTAACAGCATACAAACTAAGCTACTACCTAAAGCGTATAATATGTTAGGAAATATTCTCCAAATTTCAATATTTAACCTCCATTAAAAAGGCAGTTTTTGTAAAAAAAAAAAAAAAAAACAGGTTGAAGCTAATTAATTAAAAAGTGCATGATTTAAATATTACTTTGTTTTTCTTTATGGGAATTGTAAAAATTAGAAATGAGTACGTTCCTCTGATTTGTCAGACATCGCTTGATACGCCGCAGTAATTGGCAACCCTTGGTGCTGACCAAAGAAGAGTTTCCGGAATCACTTTCGCTCTCTCTGTTAAAGTGTTGTCGCTTACGGGGCTACCAGCAAACACTTGGATTTTGCTTTTTGTGGCGATTAGACAGTGAAAAGACCACGAGGTATCTGTCAGTTTGTCTGTCCGCCCATCTATCTATCTATCTGCCTGCCTACCTACCTGTCACTCTGTCCGTCTCTCTCTCTCCTTCCTGAAATGTCCGCGACAAGAACGTGTATTTTCTCGCTCCTGATTTTTCAGTTATTTTGCATGTTATTTCAAGTACTTGCTCAATGATACTTATACCAGTGAATATCTGAAGTAATTGTGTTTCCAGTGGATTAGTAGCGTTCTTCAAAATATTTGAATTTGTGGAGTATTTCAAAATTGTGTTAAGACATTCTTTCTCTGTGTTCTTACCTGTCTCCACCATTTTTCGATAAGCCACGTGGTCTGTCCAGTGTATCATCATCATCATCATCATCAGGTGCGTTGCCGACTGGCGTTGGCTATTATGCTTCTCCAGAGTACATGATCCTTCATGCAGGCCATCAGCTCAGTTGGTGATCTCCTCTCACACCAGACTGTCCAGTATCATTTCTCTTGGTCTTCCTCCTGATCTTCTTCCTTCTATTTTTCCTGTTGTCATAATATTTTCAATGCCCCTTCTCTCATTGCATATCCTATGAAAGTACATTGGATCTCTCTTATTTTTTTTTTTAACAAGATTTTCTTCATTAGTTATTTTTGCTGTCCAGGGGATTCACAACATTCTTCTAATAAACCACATTTCTGCTGCTTCCAATGATTTTTGTGCAGACCTGCCTATTGTCCATGATTCACTTCCATATAACAAGATAGGTTCAATATAGCATCACGCGCTGGGTTGGGAATGGTCGTTCTAGCAGTGTAACCCAAACCAAAATGTTTTATCTGTTCTGGATCTTATGCAACCATGATAGAATAGGGGGCAGAAGGTACAATCTGTGAGGTCATGAACAAGCCCAACCGGCGGGATGGTCTCCGGTCCACCACAATAAAAAGGCCGTGGGAGCAAAGCTGAAGAAATGTGATAACCCACCGGGAAATGTGATAACCCACTGGGCTAGACGATAAAATACACCACAGAGGGACAGTGTGTAGTTGTTACATGTTACAGCACACTGCAAGCCCTTAGGAAGCTCTATTAAAACAAAAAGAGAGGTGAGGTACGACAAGCAAGGCGTTAATGTCGAGGACATCATAGAAACACCAATCCTCACAGTTCATCTTTACCACAAGAAGAACAAAGCGATGGTACAAGGTGACGCCAAGACCATTTAATCCTGGCTAACAAAACAGTTTATGGAGCTGCAAGAAGGAAACGTAAACACAGTCAAGGAAGTGATAATCAGTCAGCTACCTCAAGCAGACAACTCAGATGAACTAAAGACAGTCAAAGAAGTGATGCTCAGTCAGCTACCTCAAGTAGACAACCAAGATGAACTAAACACAGTCAAGGAAGTGATGCTCAGTCAGCTACCTCAAGCAGACAACCAAGATGAACTAAACACAGTCAAGGAAGTGATGCTCAGTCAGCTACGTCAAGTAGACAACCAAGATGAACTAAACACAGTCAAGGAAGTGATGCTCAGTCAGCTACCTCAAGCAGACAACCAAGATGAACTAAAGACAGTCAAGGAAGTGATGCTAAGTCAGCTACCTCAAGTAGACAACCAAGATGAACTAAAGTCAAGGAAGTGATGTTCAGTCAGCTACTTCAACAGACAACCCAGATGAATTAAACACAGCAATTAGAAACATGTCTGAAAGTTTTGCAAATGCAGAAATGAAGTCTAGTGATATAGTCGGCAGTAGGATAGAATGCATGGAAACCATGACAGAGGAAGAGTCTGTGCCAGAAAACTCAATTATGCAAAGAAGATGCTGCAGCTTCCAGCAAGCATGAATCACTATCTCCACTTGTTGCAGATGAAGAAGTAATCCTAGATACTGCTGGAGAACAAGGAGCAACAGCTTCTACTGAGAAACCTCCACTGTCTTCAGACACATTCACTCAAAAAGACAGCCTAGCTAAAAATAATTCTAGCGAGATTGTTGATATAGCAACTGAACGTAACTCTCAACAATCTTCGTACAGTAATGTTTTCTAGACTTAGTGACATGGGCAGTTCTCATCAAGCTGTTGGTACAGATACAAAATCAGTTACTTGTCGCTGTGGCCACGACTTCACAGAAGATATTAAAGACTTCATGAAAATACTCATCAGTGACATGAAGTCGGAAGTTGTAAAGTTACTCAGTACGGAGAATGACAATATTTTAAAAAAAAAGAAGTTGAAGAAAGTACCAAACTGGCGCTGCTCACTGAATCAGTGAACAGTGAAAAACACAGCAGCAGCAGAAAACTACACAGAAGCAACCAGACAGAAACTGGTAGTCACAGTCAGTCAGTGGCTGCTAGTCAAAGTAATCTTAACATGAAGCCGAAGGCGCATCCATGGTCGCCAGCCAGTGGAAACAAGCTTCACCAGAAAAATGACCAACATAAACAGAGTGAAGTCAGTGAATCTTTATCACAGTCTAACCAAAAACAACGTGAACAAAATACGCAGCAAATTCCCTTCCACAAAATCAGGGACAGTACACCACATTTACTAATTGGGGATTCTCTGCTAAAGGGCGTATATGGCGAGCGGATGTCCATAGCAGACGAAGACATTGTCTCAGTAGTTGCAGTACCGGGAGCTGGTATTGTGAAAATAACGCAAACACTGAGAAGTTTTAATACAGACCAGGGCGTGAGGAAAATCCCCGTACATGTTGGCATAAATGACAGAAGATCAGATGTTCCGATATGCAGGCTTTGACTTCCGCCATCAAGGAAAAGTATCCGACTGCAGCAATCTTCCTATCTTCCATCATTCCACCCTGCTCCGGTCCTGGACGCTGCCTGGTAGACATCAACAACAAGGCACTTCAGCCATACTGTCGTGGTAACAACATTGTCTTCATAAACCACATTGTGTTCTTCATCTCAGCCTCTGGCGCCCCGAAGAAACGGATGTACAGGGACCACATACATACATCAAAATTTGTTACAGGGACCACATACATACATCAAAACTTGATACCAGCATCCTTGCCAAAAATCTAAAGTTTCCAGAACGTACACTACTGAAAGACGCAGTACAGCTGGATGTTCACAAATAGCACCCACATCCAACACCCCCCCCCCTCCCCCATAAAGCCAGGTCTGCTCCGAGTACTAAAACCATAGGGACTTCCAAATCTACACCACCTGATCCACAGCAAACCACCGACTATGACACAATGTTTCCACCCCTACCCTCACGTCAGCCTCAGACGGTCAGACGAGCTGATACAAGCGTCAGCAATGTCAGGATTCTTCCTCCGTAGCACAGCTCATTGGAAGAGCTCAACACACAAGCACGTTCCATGCAACATCCTCAAAGAAATCTATCTGTCTGTCTGTCTCTCTCTGTCGGTCGGTCTGTCTGTCTATCTATATCTCTCTGTCGGTCGGTCTGTCTGTCTATCTATATCTCTCTGTCGGTCAGTCTGTCTGTCTATCTATATCTCTCTGTCGGTCGGTCTGTCAGTCTGTCTGTCTGTGAATGTATCTATCTATATTGTATGTATATACATATATCTTAGAAGAAGTCACATACAGTATCATATTTCTACGAAACAACAATGCAGTGCAGATGGAATTGATGCACAACTCAGTAAGGAAGGAGGTCTGAGCCTACATGAACGGATATGCACAGTGATACAACAAATATGGAGAGAAGAAAAAAACTTACTAATGACTGGAGAGATTTATTACTGATCGCAGTACATATGAAATGAGATAATAGCAAGTGTGAAATCTAGAGGAACGTCCTTACTGCAAACAAGCTACATGGTACTTTCTGTTTTATTATTAAACAGATTAAAACCATACAGTGAGAATATATTGGGAGACCACCAAGTAAGTTTTAGGAAGAATAGATCAACCACAGACCAGATATTTTATCTACGTCAAAGAGCAGAAAAATACTGGGAATATGGAAAAGAAGTACATAATATCTTCATTGACTTCAATCAGAAAGCCTATAACAGCATAGATAAGAGCAGCTTATGGTAAATAATGAAAGAATTTGAGTTATCTAATAAATTAATCAATTTGACCAGAATATGCATGGAAGATGCAAAAAATATAGTAATATATAAAGGAAAAAAGTCAGAACCCTTCTATATAAGAACTGGTTTAAAACAAGGTGATACATTATCTCAGTTACTATTCAGCCTAGTACTAGAAAAGGAAATCAGAAAAGTGAAAGAAGAAAGCAGTACAGAAGAACAAGCTAAAATACAAAGATGTACTGATGACATTGACCTAGTGGGGGAAACTGTGCAAGAAGTCGTCAGTACCTGGATACACCTGAGAGATGTGGCAAGTTAACCATTAACCAAGATAAGACAGAGTATATTAAGATATCAAGAGACCAGAGGCAGAAAGATCCAAATTATATAAATGTTGGAGATATGATTATTAGGAAAGTAGAAACATACAAATATCTAGGCACAAACTTCAACAGAACCAACATAGGAATTTAAAAGCAGAGTACAGATTGGGAATAAAATATATTCCATCTTGCAACACCTGTTGAAATCCAAAATCCTGTCCCAAAACACCAAGATAACAATCTACAAAACTCTAAGACCAGCTATCATGTATAGATCAGAAACGTGGAGTACAACAAAGAAAGATGAACAACAATTGCAAATCTTTGAGAACAAGATCCTAAGAAGAATATTTAGGCCCATTAAAGGATACAAAGAGTGGAGAATGGAGAGCTAGAAAGAACAGTGAGCTTTACAGTTTATTTAACTCCGAGAGAATTATAAATGTCTTCAAAGTGTACAGACTATGGTGGTTGGGACATGTGGAAAAAGTGGAAGACAAAAGAGAAGCGAAAATGATGTATGTACAAGAGATGAAGGAAACAAGACCAAAGGGTAGACCAAGACAGAGATGGAAGAAACAAGACCAAGTGGTAGACCAAGACAGAGATGGAGAGGCAACACGAAAGAGGTTAAAAAGAAAATTGGTGTCACCAACTGGAGAGAGAAGTTCAGGTACAGAGAGGATTGAAGGCAAGCTTTATCTGCATTAGTGAGCCTTAATGGCTTGGAAAGCTGAAGCATTATATATATATATATCTGAGTCTTAAGTGCCCAAGGCACATGGGGCTTCCGCTTCTTTGCCTTTTTTTCTGCTCTTACCCAGGTGAGCCCTCTCTGTTGTTCTTTCCCATGTCTCTTTTGGTCTTCCCTTAGTTCTGTTCTCTTGTGGTGTCTGTCTTAGTGCTATTTTTGGTAGTGAGTTGTCAGTCATTCGGAGCACATGTCCCAACCATCGCCAGCGTCCTTAAGAATTATATATATATATATATATATATGTGTGAGCAAAATCTATTCATTCTTGTTATTTATTTTGTATACATATACTAGAAACTATGTTTCTGACAGAGTGAAAGTTAGGACATGAAATGTCAGATGTGCTTGCCTGTTCAATTTTTCTTTGGTTGTGTTTTTTTTTAAAAAATAAAATCTGCTCGTGTAGTTCTCCGTTATTTATCTCACTGTCTGTCTGTCTACAAATGTCTGCCCATACACATCTATAAACTGAGAATAAGATCGTCTTATTTCAGATTGTCTGCTTCTGCTCTCATCATGAAACTATTTTGTCGATCTTTGGTCGAGGAGAGCGTCGACCGTTACAACAACACTTGGGCAGTCTGTGTGCTGTTGTTGCTGGCGATAACAACATGGCTGCTGCCTTTAGCTCTTATCAAAGATGAGGTCCCTACACTGCCATCTCAGCCTTACACTGCTAAATGTTTTTACCCGGCGGAATTTACTACAGCCATGCAAGAGTATGCTGGTTCTGCTTGTACATCAGCTTTTCAGAGGTCCATCCAAGGCGATTATGGAGACAGCGACGAAGGTACAGAACCTGCAACTCTATACCTTAATGACTGGAACATACCTGCATTTGAGTTGAAACTGTTTAGACCAAATAATACGGACAATGAAAGAGAACTGAGACACTACAGTACAAACCTGAGGTTGCAGAGACTTTCTCAAACTCCACCGGTTGTCCTCGTTATACTTGCTCTCCTTATCAAGCTGCCTTATATATTAAGGGCGTTTCTTTCAAGATGTATTGGAATGAGAACTGACCAGGTCTTGAAGGCAGTCATATCCTCTGACTTACCTGTAGACGGAAGACGGAGAGACACAAACAGCGACGTCTTGACAGCTGTTTCAGAGTTTGCCAGTTCCTCGTCCAAGAAGGCAAGCGTGCTGTATCTAGTTACCAAATTTCTGGCATGTCTGGGAGTTGTAACTGTTTTATTTGTTAGTATGTTGCAATATTTATTTTACCTTAGAAATTTTCTAATGTTTCCGATTGTAAAGGCACAAGAAGAAAGCGAAGATTACACAAAATTTATTTTTATATGTAGATATACAATAAGACAATTACAAACCATTCACGCCTATGCAAGTCAGTGCATCTTTTCTGTTGATAGAGCTACAGGTGGTTCGTCTCCGGCACAAATGTCGAACGAGTACATAATTTCTGAACTGTATGGAACCTTGTACTTTGTTTTGGTGCTGTTATTTGTTGTTCTCACTGTAGCCAATGTTGTCAGTTTTGTGATGTGGCTCCTGCGACTGGTTTCAGGACCATACCGTAGACGATTCTTGTCCTCGAAAGTCCTCCCCATGGATGTGTGTCTGATGCTCTACATGGCCGAGGACAACTGCGGAATTCTGATAGCAAGGGCCCTGAAAGATTATTTAGTAACGAAAAAAGAGCATTTTGTGGCGGATGAACAGGAAATGAAAAAGATGGGATAACAGTTTTGTAGCAGCACTTTTTGAAATCCATTTTTTAAGATCAGCATATTACAAGCTGGAAATTGTCTGCTGCAGAGAGCAAAACAGCAACACAACACGTCTATAGATTGCAGGTCCCTTGCGGAACTTTGCCTCCATAACAGCTCTCGTGTAAGCCTCTCTGTTGTAAGCAAGATGCCCTGCTCCTTGTAAATCTATCTGCAGGTTATCAACAATGTTTTGCAACCATCTTCGTCCTGGTCTTCCTCTCTTTCTTTTTCCCATTATGTACTTTCCAGTACGGTCTTACACTAAATTCTCATTTAAGTTTTCTCTGTTTAATCCTCTTTACTAGCCAGCCTTCTCCAATATTAAGTTCTTGAAGTATGGATATATTTGTTCTTTCTTTGTGTCCATGATACTTGAAGACCTCTTCTGTAGCATTTACATTCAAAGGCATTTATATATTTCTCAGATGTTTTGTTAAGTGTCCAGGTCTCACAGGCATATGTTGTGATGGGAAAGATGCATGCCCATAGAAATCTTATTCTTGTAGTTCCGTCTGTTCCTCTTCACAGATTCTTTAGTTGTTTTACTTTCTGAAGAGCGATAGATATCCTCCTTGTAATTTCCCTCTTTGTATCTCCATTATTAGTTAAGTTTACTACAAACAATTAGTTTCTATTTTTAAGATTTCTCTCCCAACGGTCAGGCCTGGACGGTCAAGGTTTCCCACAGTTCTTTATTGTGGGAGCTAAATGTGAGCTGGGCTGGTGTTCTTCCTCTATGCCACTTCATCAGCCCTTCTATCATCTTGTTTCGCGATGTCTGCTTCCTTCTATCATCTTGTTTCGCGATGTCTGCTTCCTTCTATCATCTTGTTTCGCGATGTCTACTTCCTTTGGCTTCTGTCATGCTTGTTGTCAGTTATTCCAATTTCCTTCCTGTGTGGCGTGGGTTGTCTTTTGACTGTATCTTCCTGAATTCTGTTACTGCTTGTCCCTCTTCTTCTGCCTCTTCGTTTGATCTCTTAGCTGTCGATGGTGTCTTGATCGCTCTTCTAAGGAACCATATTTCCACGACCTCCAGGCTGCGCTGTACTTCCCTGCTGACTGTCCATGTTTCACATGCATAAAACAGGATTGTAGCAATGTAACATATGAGCACTCTTTTCATCACGTTCAGTTATTGTATAATATATACAAGCATATAAATATATTCATCCTTTGAACATTAAACTTCACTTTAAAATTATTATAATAGTTATAATTTTTTTCTCTCTTCCATTTTATTTCTTGAGCGTCATCATCTTTCAACACCTTCGCATGGAAAATTGTTCACAATGAGTTTCCCATTTTTTAAAATCTTTTTTTTATAACCTTCCGCTAAATCTTGTTAAGTGTAAATTTACTTAATTTGTAGTTATGTCCCATGTATAAACAGTTATGAATCCTTAACCTTTTCACCTGCTACATACTGCTCGATAAGCGATCTCCGCTGTGCTGAATACTTCAGTGACCTACTTTCACCCAGTGCTGAATACTTTTTGGCGGTCTCAAAATCCAAGACGCGTCGGCGGTGCTGACAATTTTTACCACCAGAAAATATAAACCTGTTGTAACTCTTGGATTCTTCCACTCTCGCCTCAATTAAGTCACATTATATAGCTTATAACACATTAATTTTTCATAATTATTGTTACATAGAATTTAAAAAAACCAGCAAAACAGAATGTGTGTTCTCACCGCTTCTGTCTAACCAAACAACGAGTGTTCAGTTTATCCATTCGACGCTTGTCGTAACATTTAGTAAGTGGACTCCAGAAATCGGACGTATGTGAAAACAGAGGAAATGACTACGCCACAAAGCAGTGATGGACGATCTTTTGTTTCCTCCGTCTCTAACTTCGAGTATAAACTTTCTCAGTGGTTTCGAATTAACAAAAGTCAGCAGACCCCCTGCTGTTTCAAAATCGAGGCCACGGACCCGCATACTTTGGAAAAGTTTCATATCTGTTTGGTAGCTATGTGCTTTAAATGCAAAATATTCTTATTTTCAGAAAATATAGGTAACCTTTACTGAGTAAACGCTACACTATGCTAAAAAACATGGTGCAAACTTAGTGAATTTTCACAATGACATTAATGTTCTTTAGAAAAAAATAGACACCAGTTAATATTCCTACTTGTAACAAAAAAAAAAAAAGGGAATCTGAATTTTTGTCACGGATTCCCACCCCCCCCCCCCCCTTACGGTATGTGGCCCGCGGACCACCAGTTTGGAACACTGATCTATCTTGCAATATCACATTAAGAAATTTGTATAGAATATTAAAAGTTCTTATATATTTTATATCTTATATACTTCCTGTGTCGTTAGACGTCATATAGTGTTCGCAAGGTAGTTCGCCAATTTTTCCTGTCTTCGGCGAGCTTTTCAACCTCATCAAGGGATTTTATGCCAATTAATTTGGACTCTCTTAACAATGTCCTCTTTAGAGTTTCACGTGGTCTGGCTCTTTTTCTTCGGCCTGTTGTGTTCCACTTGATAGCTTGTTTTGGGATTCTCTGATCATTTCTTCTCATCAAGTGACCAACATATATCCATCTCCTTTTCCTTATCACCCATGAGACTGGTTGTTGTTCAGTCATCTGTCTTATCTCTGCATTGTTCTTGAATTCGTTCAACTTGATGCCATGTATTTTCCTTAGGCATTTGTTTTCAAAAGTCTAATCTGTTTATTTCTTTATTTGTTTTCCAGCTTTCGCATGCATAAATGAGAGTGGATATTACATTTGAATTGAATAGTCTTAACTTGGTTTTTGTGCTTATAACTTTTGAATGCCATATGTTCTCAAGATTCTTGAAGATCGATACTGCTTTTGCAATTCTAACTTCATTTCTGGTGTCAGCATCCTGGTCTATGTAGCTGCCAAGGTTATTAAACGTTAGGTAAACACAAAAAAGAAGCGGTTTACGGGTATTTTTTAGAGTGTACACCGCCCACGTTACAAAGGTACACAGTGTGTTTCTCTCTGTGTATGCTCTCTGTCTTTCTCTGCTTTATCTCTCTCTGTCTCTGTGTCTGTTGTTGTTTCTCTCTGTGTGTGCTCTCTGTCTTTCTCTGCTTTATCTCTCTCTCTGTGTCTCTGTTGTTGTTTCTCTCTGTGTGTGCTCCCTGTCTCTCTCTGCTTTGTATCTCTATGTTTCTCTCAACCCTCCTGTCTCTTGCTATTTCTTTCTGTCTCTCTCTCTATATATCTTTCTATCTCTTTCTGCCTCTTGCTGTTTCTCTCTGTCTACCTATGTCTCTATCTTAGTCTTTCTGTTTGTCTTTGCCTCTGTCTCTCTTTATGTGTCTTTCTTATGAAAAATAGACCTCCCTGTGTTTTACATGAAAAGCCGATCATTCTTGAAAGATCCTTCCATCACACCTAAAACTCGTACTTTTTCTTTTTCGACACTTTTGTTTTTTTTTTTTGCATCTTCAAATAAATAAAATGATGTATTGAAACTTTTAATCTTCCCACAGCTGTATTCTTTCCTAACAATAAGAGTATACAGTATTTACCAAGTACTCTCAACAGCCTCTCTATTTCTCACTGGCTATACCAAGGCTTGATTGGTTTAATAAAAGCTTCCCTTACCCAGCTCCCCACCTTTGGAATGCCCTACCAATTCATGTAAAACTTATAAGTAATATTCGTTCTTATAACTTTAAACTTTGTCAACAACTGTTTGATATAGACTATATGCCTTCCTAAGCAGAGTCTAAAGTAAAGTATGACTTGATTGTTGTAAATTTTAAAGATTTTTTTATTTATTTTTCTTTTCTACTGCTTTTCTATAAATTTGTTAGTTTTGAATGAATGTAAGAATGCAAGTTTATTTCATGTTGTCGCATAAATCAGAGTGTATGGACATGAGATAAGATTTTTATTTATGTATGTAATAATTTAGTGTGTCTTCGTGATTATTTAAGAAATGTTGAATGACTGTGACTGAGTGAAAGCTGTATGATGAAGGGCAGAATGTTAGACGGACCTGCGTGCCCAATTCTTAACTCTTTGTAAATAAAGTATGTTCGTTCGTTCCTTATCTCTCTCTGTCTCGTTATGACTCTTTCTCTTTCTCTCTCTCGTTCTGACTTTCTCTCTCTCTCAATCTCGTTCTCTCTCTCTCTTCTCTCTCTCTCTCTATTTCTGACTCCCTCTCTCTGTCTCGTTATGAATCTTTCTCTCACTGCCTCGTTCTAACTTTCTCTCTCTCTCAATGTCGTTCTCTCTCTCTCTAGTTCTGACTCCCTCTCTCTCTCTCTCTCTCTGTGTCTCGTTCAGACTCTTTCTCTCACTGTCTCGTTCTAACTTTCTCTCTCTCTCTCTCTCTCAGTCTCGTTCCCTCTCCTTCCCTCTCACTAGTTCTGACTCCCTCTCTCTGTGTCGCGTTCTGACTCTTTCTCTCACTGTCTAGTAATAACTTTCTCTCTCTCTCTCTCTCTCAATATCGTTCTCTCTCTCTCACTAGTTCTGACTCCCTCTCTCTGTGTCTCGTTCAGACTCTTTCTCTCACTGTCTCGTTCTAACTTTCCCTCTCTCTCTCAATCTCGTCTCTCTCTCTCTCTCTCTCTCTCTCTCTTTCTAGTTCTGACTCACTCTCTCTGTGTCTCGTTCTGACTCTTTCTCTCACTGTCTCGTTCTAACTTTCTCTCTCTCTCTCAATCTCATTCTCTCTCTCTCTCTCTTTCTAGTTCTGACTCCCTCTCTCTCTGTCTCGTTCTGACTCTTTCTCTCACTGTCTCGTTCTGATTTTCTCTCTCTCTTTCTCAATCTTGTTTTCTCTCTTTCTAGTTCTGACTCTCTTTCTCTCTGTGTGTCTCGTTTTGACTCTTTCTCTCACTGTCTCGTTCTAACTTTCTCTCTCTCTCTCTCTCTCTCTCTCTCAGTTTCGTTCTCTCTCTCTCTCTAGTTTTGACTCCCCGTCTCTGTGTCTCGTTCTGACTCTTTCTCTCACTGTCTCGTTCTAACTATGTCTCTCTCTCTCTCAATCTCGTTCTCTGTCTGTCTGTCTCTCTTTGTTTCTCTCTGTATCTTTTTCCCTATACTTCTGAGTTACTCATGCACAAACGCAAACATGGACACGTACATACACAATATTTATTCAGTAACTGAAATCAAAGTGTAACATTTCAACTTCTGACTTCATCGAGCACAACAAGCAACAACAAAAACAAAAATAAGACTGGAAATGAACAAGTTTTTTTTTTTTCAGAAAATAAGGTAACCTGTGAAAAAAGTACAGTCCCGTATTGGGAGCTGGAGTGGAATGTTTCACGAAAAATAAAGATTACAACATGAGAGGGAAAAGACGGGAAGGAGCAGGTGGAGATGTTAAGAAAGAGAGAGAAAGATATATATATATATATTGGTATGTCCAGTAGTCTCGCTGCGAGAGCTACTCATACCACGGCACCTCTGCTCTATAGGCCGGTCACATCCAATATACACCTACACTGGTGAAATATGCCTAAATCAGCTTAAACCAGGGATGAAACTTGATGGCTACTCATGTCACCGTACCTCCGCTCTAAAGATCAGTCCCGTCCTAAACACTCCCATATTGGGATAATATGCCTAAATCGGCTCAAACCAGGGGTGAAACTCACTAGTGGCGAAGATTCGTCCTCCTGGACAAAAGCTCCGTCCTGGTCACAACTAGGAAGGGTAACGGCCACGACCACAAAATGCTGACGTCGGAGATATTGGACTAGTGCAGTCTATATAGGAAACCACCTCTCACCCGGCGGGAATGTATGCGTATCCTAATCACGCTGAGGTTTTCCGGTGAGAAAGTCCAACGTCGGACTAGATCGGCAACCACGTCTCACCCGGCGGTGATATACTGGTATCCCAAAACACGTCGAGGTTTTCCGGTGAGAAAGTCCAACTCTAGATTAAAGTGGTGCAACGAAAACCACGGCGTCACGCAATCCGGCTTCTAAAAATACAGGCTCAAGCCCTGCGATACTCTGAACCTCTTGTAGTCTTCTCGGGGATTCCATGTAGTCCTTTCGGGGACCACATGGGGGATAACAGGACCTATCGGGGACCACATGGGGGATAACAGGACCTATCGGGGACCACATGGGGGATAACAGGACCTATCGGGGACCACATGGGGGATAACAGGACCTATCGGGGACCACATGGGGGATAACAGGACCTATCGGGGACCACATGGGGGATAACAGGACCTATCGGGGACCACATGGGGGATAACAGGACCTATCGGGGACCACAGGAGTAAATTCAGTAGGATCACGGAGCGGTCTTGGCGGTAGAAGCGAGCGAAGAAGAGGAAAAAAAAAAAAGAAGGCTGGCTAGTAAAGAGGATTAAACAGAGAAAACTTAAATATTTTGGACACATTAAACGTCATGATAATCTAGAGAAGACTGTCTTGGAAGGGTACATAATGGGAAAAAGAAAGAGAGGAAGACCAAGGCGAAGATGGCTGCCAGACATCGTTGATGATCTACAAATAGATGCATCAGCAGCAGGCCATCTTGCTCACAACCGAGAGGCCTACAGGAGAGCTGTTAGGGAGGCAAAGTTCCGCAAGGGACATGCAAATGAATGACTGACATGACATAGATTGCTATAACAGCAACCGTTCTGTTCCTCACTTTCTTCTACTTTTTGTTCTTGTTCTTTTATCTCCCTGAAACTGCGAGCTGTGTTCTTTGCAGCCGATAAAGTGAAGATGTTAGGCACAGCAATCTATCGGATTGGGAGCGGGTTCTGACCACTATTTTATCAGTCCCTAACTGAATCCAAAAAAAAAAAAAAAAACCAGCGAGTGTGAAATGCTTCTTTAGCAGATCCACCGCCATGGAGTACTATGGCCATCTCCGCCTCCCAAGTCCTCTAGCTTGCGTGCCAGCTTTGGGTTACTGAGTGCTAAGTCTGACAGCGTCTTGACCCTTGAGTGGGTCTTGCGACATACCGAAACTATTCTGTGAATACAAGCAGGATTTAGTCTTGTATGTATGTCACGAGTTCACGTGTTACTCCCTGCAGCATATTTGCGTGTTTTAGTTGTTTGAGATGGTAAACAGGAAGTATCGTACGGGACTTGTCTGTCCCGGTTGCTATGAGTACGTGGTTTGTTGTGGCATAGTTTGAGTAAGAATACGTTTTTTTAGTGCGAATTTCTTTCTCTCTCTCTCTCTCTCTCTATCTATCTATCTATCTATCTATCTGTGTGTGTATGTGTCATTCTGATTCTCTCTCTGTGTATTTCTTTTTGTGTGTGTGTCTCTCTCTCTCTGTCGTTCTGACTCTCTCTCTCCCTGTATTTTTTTTTTCTCTCTCTCTCTGTCTCGTTCTGACTCTCTCTCCCTGTATTTCTTTTTGTCTTTCTCTCTCTCTGTGTCTCTTTCTGTGTGTGTCTTGTTCTGACTCTCTCTCCCTGTATTTCTTTTTGTCTCTCTCTCTCTGTGTCTCGTTCTGACGCACTCTCCCTGTATTTCTTTTTGTCTTTCTCTCTGTCTCTCTGTGTGTGTGTCTCGTTCTGACTCACTCTCCCTGTATTTCTTTCTCTCTCTCTCTCTGTTTCTCGTACTGACTCACTCTCCCTGTATTACTTTGTCTCTCTCTCTCTGTGTCTCGTTCTGACTCTCTCTCTCACTGTATTTCTTTTTGTCTCTCTCTCTGTTTCTCTGTGTGTGTGTGTCTCGTTCTAACTCAGTCTCACTGTATTTCTTTTTGTCTCTCTCTCTCTCTCTCTCTCTCTCTCTTTCTTTGTGTTTGTTTCGTTTTGACTCACTCTCCCTGTATTTCTTTTTGTGTCTCTCTCTCTCTCTGTGTCTCGTTCTGACTCTCTCACTGTATTTCTTTTTGTCTCTCTCTCTGTCTCTACTTTTGTCATCACCCTCTCTCTCTCTCTCTGCCTCGTTATAACTCTGTCTCTTAGTCCTGTTCTGACACGCGCTCTCTCTCTCATTCTGACTTTCTCTCTGTCTCTTTCTCTCTCTCTCTCTCTCTCTCTGCCTCGTTATAACTCTGTCTCTTAGTCCTGTTCTGACACGCGCTCTCTCTCTCATTCTGACTTTCTCTCTGTCTCGTTCTCTCTCTCTTTCTCTCTCTCTCTCATTCTGACTTTCTCTCTGTCTCGTTCTCTCTCTTTCTCTCTCTCTAGTTCTGACTTTCTCTCTGTCTGTCTCCCTCTCTCTCTCTCTCTCTCTCTCTCTCTCTGTCTCGATCTGAGTTTATATCTCTGTAACAAGTTTCTGTAATTTACTGAGACATTTTTTTTTATTAAGAGGGCGGTGGGGATGTAAAAAAGAGCTACCAAATCTTTAGCTACCTGTTCTCTAGATCTGACAGATGTGGGGTCTCTATTTTGTTTCGTCCAAATGTTAAGGAAATACTGAAATCCGCGTCTAATGATTCAGTTTAATCTTTCTATAAATGTTTTAGCCTTTCCTAGAAATAGAGACCGCACCCTTTTCGAAAGTATCAAATTCACGCAACAGACCTCGTGAGATACGCCTTTTCTTCAAAGTCAAGGGGAAACGAGCCACGTATGAACACTTTAACCCTCAAAGCTCTCACAAATTATGCTGGATATCTTCAAAACAGAGCACCCTTTGAGTGTCTGCAGACAGATTTTAAGACTTCAATAAAAAATATTAGAAATGGACATTACAGATTGCAAAAGCTGGCTTGGAATGTAGGAAACTGATAGAATTTATTGCTGTTGTGTAAAAAAAAGATTAGACGATGTACTCTTGTATTGTAGAATCAACATATATTTTGGGGGTGAACTTTTGGAAATATTATTATTATTATTATTTTAGTAATTCAAACATATTTTAGATTTCAGATTTCAGAATGTGCATTCATCGATCGCATTCAGGACACTCCTATACATGCTCCGCTGCATACCCCAACATCCGCCGAAGAGTCTGTCTAGTAATGGGTCCTGTTAAATGTTGGTTGTTTATTATACGTTTTCACCCGCTTAATTTAGATTTTCTTCCAGCATCTTTGCTCTTTCCCAGCCTCATCAGTCTCTGTATACGCACATTCTTCATCCACTTCCTGCCGTCATCTTCCCGCAGTCTGTCTAACACAGCCATCACAATGTCCTCCTTGTCCGTTCTAAGCCCGTCTTGTATTTCACCCTGTCCAGCCAGTCTATCAGCCGACTCATTTCCATGCACACCCGCATATTCTGGACAGAAGACCCACGTTAATCCCTTCACATGTGGGTGTCCCAGCGAGGATTCACCCATTCTCTCAGAAGAAAATTCTCGATCTTTCTTTTACAGGCCAGTGAGTCCGTCACAGCAGCACCATGTGACAGTTCTTGATACACTAGCCACCCGAGTGCCGACGAAAGCACCTCAGTCTCCATGCTCGCGTTGGATGTAGTGACTGCAAAGGCTTCCGATCTCTTTGCCACAACTCTTATATGCCAATAGGAGACTAATCAATCTGTGTATAATACCATATCTGCACTTATATTTAATATAAATAAGGAATACATACAAGGTTTGACAATTAAGTAATGAGGCTGACGTTATTATGGTCAAGACAAAAATGCTATCTATGAAGCAAAACAAGGAATCAAAAGAGGCAACCTTCGTCTATGATCTGGCAACTTTTCATCGCCTCTGTAGAAGCAGACGACAAGAAAACCGCCATTTTGTTGACCTAGTCGGGGGTGCATGGAGCAAAAAGCTAACATTAAATTCTGTTTAAAGCTCGGTAAAAGTGCCATTGAGACAGTTAAATTGATTCGACAAGTTTATGGGGATAATTGTTTATCTCGTGAACAGATATTAAGGTGGTATTCACAATTCAAAAGTGGTGTGGAAACGACTACGAATGCAACGAGACATGATCGCCTTATTTCTGTTCGTAATGGGGACCTCATTGCAAAAGTGAGAGAACGGATACAAGAAGATCGTTGTCTGACTGTGAGGATGATGACAGATGAATTTGGTGTTAATCGAGAGACCATTCGTCAAAATTTAGTGGAAGATTTGGGCAAGAAAAAAGTTTGTACCACATTTGTTGTCTGATGGCGAAATAACACCAACGTGTTGAGTACGCAAGCGACATCATCAAAAGTGTCGCAGAAATAAACTTTTCTTCAATTTGATTGTTGTGGAGAATGAAACATGGATTCTCTGCTATGATCCCACAACTAAACACCAAAGTGCTCAATCATCACAAAGAGGAAAAACAATTCCTCTTCAAAGTCTAAAGTGAAGACAATGTTGGTGTGCTTCTATGACAGGTATAGGAGTTATTCACAAAGAATTTATTCCAGAGGGACAGACTGTCACTGCCAAAGTTTATTTAAGTATTTTGAAATGCCTATTGAAAAGGATTCTCAGAGTCCCATCCAAGTATTCAACACCTGGCAGTTTTTTCCTTCTTCATGATAATGCACTGGCTAACTGGCCAGTAGTTGAAAAGGAATTTTTGGCCACAAAACAAGTGTGTGTTCTCAACCATCCACCCTATTCCTGAGATTTGTCTACCTGCGATTATTTTCTATTTCTAAAATTAATTTACCATTGAAAGAACGCTTCTTTGACGATACTGATGACATCCAAAGGGCCGTAACATCGAGTTTAAGGGCCATACCAACAGAAGAACTGCAGAGGTCGTTCCAGTGTTTGTTAGATTGTGACACTCGCTGTATAAATGCACAAGGGGCTTACTTTCAATAGAACACAGGTTATGTCTTCAGCTGTTGTTTAGTTCTTTTTTGTGTAATTAGTCTCATTACTTAATTGTCGGATCTTGTTTAAACTAATTTACTGCCTCAAAATAACGAAAATGCTGAAGTTATTTATATGCTTCACATATTATTTTGTATGTTCCTCTAATTTGTCAGATGTGGATTGGTAGACCGCAGTAATTGAGAACCCTTGGTGCGGACTAAAGAGTTTCCGGTATCACTTCCGTAACTTTAATATAAAGTGTAGAAGATAACGGACATTCTAGCAAACAGTTGGATATTCGTTTTTGTGGAGAACTGACAGTGAAAACAGAAAGAGGTATCTACCTATGTATGTATGTATGTATGTATTATGTATGTATGTATGTATGTATGTATGTATGTATGTATGTATGTATGTATGTATGTATGTATCTATCTATCTATCTATCTATCTATCTATCTATCTATCTATCTATCTATCTATCTATCTATCTATCTATCTATCTATCTATATCTATCTGTCTGTCTTCCTGTCTGTCTGTCTGTCTGTCTGTCTATCTATCTGTCTCTCTGTCTGTCTGTCTGTCAATCTGTCTCTCTGTCTGTTTATATGTCTGTGAATGTATCTATCTATATTGTATGTATATACATATATTTTAGAAGAAGTCCCCTACAGTATCATACTTATACGAAACAACAATGCAGTGCAGATGGAAGTGATGCACAATTCATTAAGGAAGGAGGTCTGAGCCTACATGAACGGATATGCACAGTGATACAACAAATATGGAGAGCAGAAAAACTTACTAATGACTGGAGAGATTTATTACCGATCCCAGTAGATAGGAAATGAGATAATAGCAAGTGTGAAATCTAGAGGAACGTCCTTACTGCAAACAAGCTACAATGTACTATCTGTTTTATTATTAAACAGATTAAAACCATACAGCAAGAACATGCTGGGAGACTATCAAGCAGGTTTTAGGAAGAATAGATCAACCACAGACCAAATATTTTATCTACGTCAAAGAGCAGAGAAATACTGGGAATATGGAAAAGATACTGTATACTAATTTAGTAGATAACTCAAATTTATTTTCCATAAGCTGCTCTTATCTATGTTTTCTGTTTGAAGTCAATGAAGATAGTATATAATATCTTCATTGACTTCAATCAAAAAGCATAGATAGGAGCAGCTTATGGAAAATAATGAAAGAATTTGAGTTATCTAATAAGTTAATCAATTTGATCAGAATATGCATGGAAGATGCAAAAAATATAGTAATATACGAAGGAAAAAAGTCAGAACCCTTGTATATAAGAACTGGTTTAAACCAAGGTGATATATTATCTCTGTTACTATTCAGCCTAGTACTAGAAAAGGTAATCAGAAAAGTGAAAGAAGAAAGCAGTACAGAAGAACAAGCTAAAATACAAAGATGTACTGAAGACACTGACCTAGTGGGGGAAACTGTGCAAGAAGTCATCAGTTCCTGCATACACCTGAGAGATGTGGCAAGTTAACCATTAACCAAGATAAGACAGAGTATATTAAAATATCAAGAGACCAGAAGCAGAATGATCCAGATTATATAAATGTTGGAGATATGATTATTAGGAAAGCAGAAACATACAAATATTTAGGCGCAACCTTCAACAGAAGCAACATAGGAAATTAAAAGCAGAGACAGATAGGGAATAAAATATATTTCGTCTTGAAACACCTGTTGAAATAAAAAATCCTGTCCCAAAACACCAAAATAACAATCTACAAAACTCTAAGACCAGCTATCATGTATAGATCAGAAACGTGGAGTACAGCAAAGAAAGATGAACAACAATTGCAGATCTTTGAGAACAAGATGCTAAGAAGAATATTTGGGCCCATTAGAGGATACAAACAGTGGAGAAAAGAGATTTAGAAAGAACAGTGAGCTTTACAGTTTATTTAACTCCGAGAGAATTATAAATGTCTTCAAAGTGAACAGACTACGGTGGTTGGGACATGTGGAAAGAGTGGAAGACAAAAGAGAAACGAAAATGATGCATGTACAAGAGAAGAAGGAAACAAGACCAAGGGGTAGACCAAGACAGAGATGGAGAGGTAACACGAAAGAGGTTAAAAAGGAAATTGGTGTCACCAACTGGAGAGAGAAGTTCAGGTACAGAGAGGATTGAAGGCAAACTTTATCTGCATCAATGAGTCTTAATGGCTCGGAAAGCTGAAGAAGTATATATATATATAAAATAGCAAAATGTATTCATTCTTGTTATGTATTTTGTATATTTATGCTAGAAACTATATGTTTCTGACAGATTGAAAGTTAGGATATGAAATGACGGATGTGCTTTCCTGTTCACTTGTTCTTTTGTTTTTGTTTGTTTTTTTTTAAAATAAAATCTGCTGGCGTAGTTCTCCGTTATTTATCTCACTGTTTGTCTGTCTGTCTACAAATGTCTGCCCATACACATCTATGAACTGAGAATAAGATCGTCTTATTTCAGATTGTCTGCTTCTGCTCTCATCATGAAACTATTTCGTCGATCTTTGGTCGAGGACAGCGTCGACCGTTACAACAACACTTGGGCAGTCTGTGTGCTGTTGTTGCTGGCGATAACAACATGGCTGCTGCCTTTAGCTCTTATCAAAGATGAGGTCCCTACATTGCCATCTCAGCCTTACACTGCTAAATGTTTTTACCCGCCGGAATTTACTAGAGCCATGCAAGAGTATGCGGGTTCTGCTTGTACATCAGCTTTCCAGAGGTCCATCCAAGGTGATTATGGAGACAGCGACGAAGGTACAGAACCTGCAACTCTATACCTTATGGACTGGAACATACCTGCAACTGATTTGAAACTGTTTAGACCAAATAATACGGACAATGAAAGAGAACTGAGACACTACAGTACACACCCGATGTTGCACGAACTTTCTCAAACTCCACCGGTTGTCCTCGTTATACTTGCTCTCCTTCTCAAGCTGCCTTATATATTAAGGGCGTTTCTTTCAAGATGTATTGGAATGAGAACTGACCAGGTCTTGGAGGCAGTCATATCCTCTGACCTACATGTAGACGGAAGACGGAGAGACACAAACAGCCACGTCTTGACAGCTGTTTCAGAGTTTGCCAGTTCCTCGTCCAAGAAGGCAAGCGTGCTGTATCTAGTTACCAAATTTATGGCATGTCTGGGAGTTGCAACTGTTTTATTTGTTAGTATGTTGCAATATTTATTTTACCTTAGAAATTGTGTAATGTTTCCGATTGTAAAGTCACAAGAAGAAAGCGAAGATTACACAAAATTTATTTTTATATGTCAATATAAAATATTACAATTACAAACCATTCAAACCTTTGCAAGTCAGTGTATCTTTTCTGTTGACAGATCTACAGGAGGTTCGTCTCCGCCACAAATGTCGAACGAGTACATAATTTCTGAACTGTATGGAACCTTGTACTTAGTTCTGACGCTCTTTTTTGTTGTTCTCACTGTAGCCAATGTTGTCAGTTTTGTGATGTGGCTCCTGCGACTGGTTCCAGGACCATACCGTAGACGAGTCTTGTCCTCGATCAAGCTCCCCATGGATGTGTGTCTGATGCTCTACATGGCCGAAGACAACTGCGGAATTCTGATAGCAAGGGCCCTGAAAGGTTATTTAGTAACGAAAAAAGAGCCTTTTGTGGCGGATGAACAGGAAATGGAAAAGACTGGATAACAGTTTTGTAGCAGCACTTTTTTAAAATCCATTCTTTAAGATAAACATATTACAAGCTGGAAATTGTCTGCTGCAGACAGCAAAACAGCAACACAACACATCTATAGATTACAGTTTAAACCTCTTTAGCTCACGGTTATATGCAGTCAGTCATTTTGCAGATCCCTTGCGGAACTTTGTCTCCCTAACAGCACTCCTGTAAGCCTCTCTGTTGTAAACAAGATGCCCTGCTCCTGATGTATCCATTTCCAGATTATCAAAGATCTCTTGCAGCCATCTTCACCTTTGTCTTCCTCTCCTTCTTTTTCCCATTAGGTATCCTTCCAAGACGGTCTTCTCTATATTATCATGACGCCTAATGTGCCCAAAATATTTAAGTTTTCTGTGTTTAATCCTCTTTACTAGCCAGCCTTCTTCAATATTAAGTTCTTGTAGTATGGATATATTTGTTATTGTTGTTTTTTTTTGTGTGTCCATGATATTTGAAGAAATCTTCTGTAGCATTTACATTTAAAGGCATTTATGTGTTTCTCAGCTGTTTTGTTAAGTGTCCAGATCTCACAAGCATATGTTGCGATGGGAAAGATGCATGACCTTAAAAATCTTATTTTTGTGGTTCTGTCTGTTCCTCTCCGCAGATTCTTTAGTTGTTTTACTTTCTGAAAAGCGATATATGTCCTCCTTGTAATTTCCCTCATTGTATCTCCAATATTAGTTAAGTTTATTACAAACAATTCATTTCTATTTTTAAGATTTCTCTCCCAACGGTCAGGCCTGGACGGGCAAGGTTTCCCACAGATCTTTATTGTGGGAGCTAAATGTGAGCTGGGCTGGTGTTCTTCCTCTATGCCACTTCATCAGCCCTTCTATCATCTTGTTTCGCGATGCCTACTTCCTTTGGCTTCTATCATCCTTGTTGTCAGTTGTTCCAATTTCCTTCCTGTATGGCGTTGATTGTCTTTTGACTGTATCTTCCTGAATTCTGTTGCTGCGTGTCCCTCTTCTTCTTCCTCTTTCAGGTTATCTTCGTTTGATCTTTTAGCTGTCGATGGTGTCTTGATCACTCTTCTAAGGAACCACATTTCTATGGCCTCCAGGCTGCGCTGTACTTTCCTGGGGACTGTCCATGTTTCACATGCATAAAAAAGGATTGTACTAATGTAACATATGAGCACTCTTTCTCTCACGTACATTTATTGTATAATATATACTAGCATATAAATATATTCATCCTGTGAACATTTAAACTTCACTTTAAAATTATTATTATTATTGTTATTATTATTATTTTCTCTCTTCCATTTTATTTGTTGAGCATCATCATCTTGTAACACCTCTACATGGAAAATGGTTCACAATGGGTTTCCCATTTTGTTAAAAATTTTTTTTTATAATCACACGCTAAATCTTGTAAGTGTAAATGTGTCAAGGGAGACAAGAGCAAAATTTACTTAACTTGTAGTTATGTCCAATGTATAAGGAGTTATGAATCTTTAACCTTTTCACATGCTACATACTGCTTGAGAGGCGATCCCCGACGTGTTGAATACTTCGGTGACCTACTTTCAACCAGTGCTGAATACTTCGATTACCTACTTTCACCCAATGCTGAATACTTTGATGCCCTACTTTCACCCAGTGCTGAATACTTTTATGACCTACATTCGCCTAGTGCTGAATACTTCCGTGACCTAATTTCACCCAGTGCTGAATACTTTGAGGACATACTTTCACCCAGTGCTGAATACTTCGATGACGTACTTTCACCAATGCTGAATACTTCCATGCCCTACTTTCACTCAGTGCTGAATACTTCGATTACCTACTTTCACTCAGTGCTGAATACTTCCATAACCTACTTTTTTATGACCAGAAAATACAAACCTGTTGTAACTCTTGGATTGTTCCACTCTCGTTTCATTTAAGTCACATTATATAGCTCATAACACATTTATTTTTCATAATCATTGTTACATTGAATAAAAAACCCAGCAAAAGAGAATGTTTGTTCTCATCTCTTCTGTCTAACCAAACAACAGTTGTTCAATTTATGCTTTCGACGCTTGCCGTAACATTTGTAAGTGAACTCCAGAAATCGGGCGTATGTGAAAATAGAGGAAATGATTACGCCACAAAGCAATGACGGACGATCTTCTGTTTTCTCCGTCATTAACCTCAGCTATAATCTTTATCAGTGGTTTCCAGTTAACAGAAGTCAGCGGACCCCCTGCTGTTTTCAAAATCCAGGCCACGGACCCCCCATACTTTGAAAACATTTCATATCTGTTTGGTAGCTATGTACTTTAAATGCAAAGTGTTTTTATTGTCGGAAAATATGGGTAATCTTTAATGGGTAAACGCTTCACTATGCTAAAAACATGGTACAAACTTGGTGAATTTTCACAATGACATTAATGTATTTTAGAAAAAAAAATAGACACTAGTTAATATTCCTACTTGTAACAAAAAAAAAAAAAAGGAATCTGAGATTTTGTCACGGACCACCAGTTTGGAACACTGATCTATCCTCCAAGATCACATTAAGAAATTTGCACAGAATACTAAAAGTTCTTATTTTATATCTTATATGCTTCCCGTGCCGTTAAACGTCACACAGTGTTCGCAAGGTAGTTCGCCAACTTTTCCTGTCTTCGGCGAGCTTTTCAACTTCATCAAGGGATTTTATGCCAATTAATTTGGACTCTCTTAACAATGTCCTTTTTAGAGTTTCACGTGGTCTGCCTCTTTTTCTTCGGCCTGTTGTGTTCCACGTGATAGCTTGTTTTGGGATTCTCTGATCGTTTCTTCTCTTCACGTGACCAACATATGTACGTCTCCTTTTCCTGATCACCCATGAGACTGGTTGTTGTTCAGTCATCTGTCTTATCTCTGCATTGTTCTTGAATTTGTTCCACTTGATGCCGAGTATTTTCCTTAGGCATTTGTTTAAAAAAAGTCTAATCTGTCTATTTCTTTATTTGTTTTCCTGTTTTCGCATGCATAAATGAGGGTGGATATTACATTTGAATTGAATAGTCTTAACTTGGTTTTTGTGCTTATAACTTTTGAATTCCGTATGTTCTCAAGATTCTTGAAGATCGATGCTGCTTTTGCAATTCTAACTTCATTTCTGGTGTCATCATCCTTGTCTATGTATCTGGGAAGGTTAATGAACGTTACGCACACACAAAAAAAGAAGCAGTGTAAGGGTATTTTTTTAGAGTGTACACCGCCCACGTTACTAAGGTACACATTGTGTGTAGAATAATAGGCCTGCACCCCCCCCCCCCAAATCGCCTACTAAACACAGCACATTTCCAGCACACGGCCGGTTTCAGCGTGTGAAAATAGGTCACATAAAACTAAAAATAGCTACTGTGATTTCCCAGATATTGAACGAGAATAACTGTCTACAAGCAGCGGTCATGAAACTTGAAACGTGTTTACACGTCTTTAACACTGGAGGGACAAAATGATAGGAACGTGTTAACTCGTCCTTAGCAGCGACTTAAAAAAACGAGAAAACATGTCTTTAGCAGTGAAAGGGTTAAGAGTAATGTTATGTGTACATTATTTTTGTCTAATGTCAGTCTTTATTATGTCTCCGATTGAAATAAACAAAATAAAAATATCAAATAGAGTTCATTTTATTTTCAGCTCAATATGTTTATTGTCTTTATCTATGTGATTTTGTTATAGTGAGAGTATGGTGTGATTTGTATACTAAATTTACGGAAGAAAATGTAATACATAAACTTATTGCTAAACTGAATAAATTAATCTCTCTTTATGTGTTTCTCTTATGAAAAATAGACCTCCCTGTGTTTTACATGAAACGCCGTGCTTACTCCGTCGATCATTCTTGAAAGATCCTTCCATCCCACCAAAAACTCGTACGTTTTCTTTTTCGAAACTTTTTTTTGTTGTTTGCATCTTCTTCAAATAAATAAAATGATGCATTGAAGCTTTTAATCTTCCCACAGCTGTATTCTTTCCTTACAATAAGAGTATGTAGTATTTACCAAGTACTCTCAACAGCCTCTGTATTTCTCTCTGGCTATACCAAGGCTTGATTGGTTTAATAAAAGCTTCCCTTACTCAGCTGCCCACCTTTGGAATGCCCTACCAATTCATGTCAAACTTATAAGTAATATTCGTTCTTATAACTTTAAACTTTGTCAGCATCTTTTTGATATAGACTGTATGCCTTACTAAGCATAGTCTAAAGTAGTTTAAAGTATGGCTTGATTGTTGTAAATTTTAAAAAATATTTATTATTCATTTTTCTTTTCTACTACTTTTATATAAATTTGTTAGTTTTGAATGAATGTAAAGATGCTAGTTTATTTCATGTTGTTGCATAAATCAGAGTGTATGGACATGAGATAAGTTTTTTTTATTTTTTTATGTAATCATTTAATGTGTGTTTATACTTATTATGCTCATTAACAAATGCTGAATGACTGTGACTGAGTGAAATATGTATGATGAAGGGCAGAATGTTAGAAGGGCCTGCGTGCCCAATTCTTAACCCTTTGAAAATAAAGTATGTTCTTTTGTTCGTTCTGTCACTCTCTCTCTCTCTCTCTCTTTCTTTATTTCTCTTGGTCTCTCTATCTCTATTCCTCTGTGCCTTTCTATCTCTGTTCCTGTTTGAATTTTTCTCTCTCTGTCTCACTCCGTCTCTTACTGTTTTTCTTGCCTCTCTCTCTGTCTCTCTTTCTTTTTCTCTCTGTCACTCTCTCTACCTCACATGCGCACAAGAACACTAACACGCATACACCCTCATATACACTCGCACACTCACATACATACACACATACAAGTGCACACAGTAACGTAAATCACATTATAACCAGTTTCTGTCTATCTATCCATAGGGTGCTTTGCCCCCCCCCCCCCCCAAATCGCCTACTAAACACAGCACATTTCCAGCACACGGCCGGTTTCAGCGTGTGAAAATAGGTCACATAAAACTAAAAATAGCTACTGTGATTTCCCAGATATTGAACGAGAATAACTGTCTACAGCAGCGGTCATGAAACTTGAAACGTGTTTACACGTCTTTAGCACTGGAGGGACAAAATGATAGGAACGTGTTAACTCGTCCTTAGCAGCGACTTAAAAAAAACGAGAAAACATGTCTTTAGTAGTGAAAGGGTTAAGAGTAATGTTATGTGTACATTATGTTTGTTTATTGTCAGTCTTTATTATGTCTCCGATTGAAATAAACAAAATAAAAATATCAAATAGAGTTCATTTTATTTTCAGCTCAATTTGTTTATTGTCTTTATCTTTGTGATTTTGTTATAGGGAGTGTATGGTGTGATTTGTATACTAAATTTACGGAATAAAATGTAATACATAAACTTATTGCTAAACTGAATAAATTAATTCTCTCTGTCTCTCTGTGACTTTCTGTCTCCCTGTTTTTCTGTTTCTCGGTGCCTTTCTTCGTTTCTCTTTGTCCTTCTTTCTCTCTCTCTCTGTCTCTGTGTCTGTCGTTGTTTCTCTCTCTGTGTGCTCTCTGTCTTTCTCTGCTTTGTATCTCTCTGTTTCTCTCAATCCTTCTGTCTCTTGCTATTTCTTTCTGTCTCTCTCTGTATATCTTTCTATCTCTTTCTGCCTCTTGCTGTTTCTCTCTGTCTACCTATGTTTCTATCTTAGTCTGTCTGTTTGTCTTTGTCTCTGTCTCTCTTTATGTGTTTCTCTTATGAAAAATAGACTTCCCTGTGTTTTACATGAAAAGCCGTGCTTACTCCGTCGATCATTCTTGAAAGATCCTTCCATCCCACCAAAAACGTGTACTTTTTCTTTTTCGAAACTTTTTTTTTTTGTTTGCATCTTCTTCAAATAAATAAAATGATGTATTGAAGCTTTTAATCTTCCCACAGCTGTATTCTTTCCTTACAATAAGAGTATGTAGTATTTACCAAGTACTCTCAACAGCCTCTGTATTTCTCTCTGGCTATACCAAGGCTTGATTGGTTTAATAAAAGCTTCCCTTACTCAGCTGCCCACCTTTGGAATGTCCTACCAATTCATGTCAAACTTATAAGTAATATTCGTTCTTATAACTTTAAACTTTGTCAGCATCTGTTTGATATAGACTGTATGCCTTACTAAGCATAGTCTAAAGTAGTTTAAAGTATGGCTTGATTGTTGTAAATTTAAAAAAAAATATTTATTATTCATTTTTCTTTTCTACTACTTTTATATAAATTTGTTAGTTTTGAATGAATGTAAAGATTCTAGTTTAGTTCATGTTGTTGCATAAATCAGCTTGTAGAGTGTGTGGACATGAGATAAGTTTTTTTATTTATTTATGTAATCATTTAATGTGTCTTTATAATTATTATGCTCATTAACAAGTGCTGAATGACTGTGACTGAGTGAATGTTGTTATGATGAAGGGCAGAATGTTAGAAGGGCCTGCGTGCCCAATTCTTAACCTTTTGAAAATAAAGTATGTTCTTTTGTTCGTTCTGTCACTCTCTCTCTCTCTCTCTCTCTTTCTTTATTTCTCTTTGTCTCTCTATCTCTATTCCTCTGTGCCTTTCTATCTCTGTTCCTGTTTGAATTTTTCTCTCTCTGTCTCACTCCGTCTCTTACTGTTTTTCTTGCCTCCCTCTCTGTCTCTCTTTCTTTTTCTCTCTGTCACTCTCTCTACCTCACATGCGCACAAGAACACTAACACGCATACACCCTCATATACACTCGCACACTCACATACATACACACATACAAGTGCACACAGTAACGTAAATCACATTATAACCAGTTTCTGTCTATCTATCCATAGGGTGCTTTGCCCCCCCCCCCCAATTTTACTGTTTAGTTCACATCCACCACTACCATCAGTTTTATTTTGATTGGCAGTCCACATCCACCAATACCATCAGTTTTATTTTGATTGGCAGTCCACATCCACCAATACCATCAGTTTTATTTTGATTGGCAGTCCACATCCACCAATACCATCAGTTTTATTTTGATTGGCAGTCCACATCCACCAATACCATCAGTTATATGATGACTGACAGCCATACAATCTCCAGCGTGATTCCCCATCAGTAAAGTAATAGGCTATTAAGATCTTGGAAAGAGAACCACCCTCTTTTTTTGTTGTCCACCCAGGCCCCTAGACTAAGCAGTAAGGGCCTCTGCCCACCTCCCAACATTAGTGCCCATTTCCTGCTGAAATATGGCCTGACTCCCTCTTTTGTTATCTCTGCTATTACTATATAACTTTGTATTACACAGATCAGACACAGAATGACGCGTCACTGTCTTTTGTACAACGACATGGAGAGATAAGAGAAATGACGACCGCGGTACAACCCATTCATTCATTCATTTGCATGTCCCTTGCGGAACTTTTCCTCCCTAACAGCTGTCCTGTAGGCCTCTCGGTTGTGAGCAAGATGGCATGCCGCTGATACATCCATTTGCAGATCATCAACGATGTCTTGCAGTCATCTTTGCCTTGGTCTTCCTCTCTTTCTTTTTCCCATTATGTACACTTCCAAGACGGTCTTCTCTAGATTATCATGACGTTTAATGTGTCCAAAATATTTAAGTTTTCTCTCTTTAATCCTCTTTACTAACAAGTCTTATTCAATATTAAGTTCTTGTAGTATGGATATATTTGTTCTTTTCTGTGTCCACGATATTTGAAAAACTCTTCTGCAGCATTTACATTCAAAGGCATTTATGTGTTTCTCAGCTGTTTTGTTAAGTGTCCAGGTCTCACAAGCATATGTTGCAATGGGAAAGATGCATGCCCTTAAAAATCTTATTTTTGTAGTTCTGTCTGCTCCTCTCCATAGATTATTTATTTGTTTTACTTTCTGAAGAGCAATAGATGCCCTCCTTTTAATTTCCCTCATTGTGTCTCCATTATTAGTTAGTAGTGATCCAAGATATTCAAAACTCTCCACTTCTTCCAGTTTTTCCTCATTGATACATATATCAGCTGCCTTGGTGGTACAACTGCTTTTAAATAATAAAGGTAGAAAAAGGTGCATAGTTCAATTTTACAAATATATATATATATATATATATATATAAAGAGAGATAGAGAGAGAAAGAGAGAGATAGATAGATAGATAGAGAGAGAGAGAGAGAGAGAGGAAAGTGAGCAGAAACAAGAATGACAGAAAATAAGATGATCACTTATAAATGAAGAACATACAACAAGCCAATATTTAGACCAGTGGCTTTTTCAAGGAGTATGTTAAAAAACCACAAACAAGCACAATAAATAACACACGAAAACTAGATGGTAAAAAGTGCGTCCAGATGACATTGAGCCCCTGGCCTTCTGCTGCCCTAAGCTTGAACATGTTCAGACTAATATATATTGAATCATTGGCTTGCATCAGATGAGACAGGGGCAATGGCCGGGCGATGTCTTGTTTAGTTATGCTTATGGATTTTCTGTAAATTCCTGTGTTTTATGTTGATCGTTAGTTATATTCTACCCGCGCCCACCTCAAGTGATGTAGATTATGTAGTTGTGTAGTAAGCTGTGATGTAGGGTTCGTGTCATTCTGTGTAAGAAGATAGTTTGTGCCTGATTTCATTGTTATTTTCTCTGTTGATTGGACTGGTAACAGGTATGCTTTTGTATTATGCTTTTTCATGTAGATTGACCATGCGTTTCCATCAAAGCAGATGCTGTTGATGTAGGTAAAGGCAGCAATGGCTGCGGAGATGAAACATAGTCGTTGTGGATGCAGCAGGTAGGACCCAGTGAGCTGAGGGCCCCAGGTACATAGCGTAACAAAGTAAATATTGCAGACCTGAGAAGTTTCATTATTAACCGATATTATCAATCAATCAATCAAGTGCCATGCCGCGTGGCGTAGGCGATCATTTCTCTCCACAGTTCTCTGTCTTTAGACTTGATTATGAGATCTGCCGATGACTTTCTTCCTAGCCACACTGACAGCCCATCCAGTAACTTCTCTCTCTGTCTTCCTCTGTCTCTTATTCCCTCAGTTTTTCCAGTTGCCACAATATGTGTTCCAATTTTCCTCTTCTCAGAAAATGTCCTATAAATCTCGCTTGTCTGCCTCTGATCTGTGCTGTAATTTGCCTTTTAACTCCAGCCTCTCTTAAGACTTCTTCACTGGTTTTCTTAGATGTCCATGGTACCTTCAACATCCTTCTTGTAAACCACATTTCCATGGCCTCCGTTTCTCGCTGTACTCTCTTATTCATAGACCATGCTTCACACCAATAAAACAAAATTGGCTCGATGTAACATTTAAGTACTCGGAATCTTGTTTCCATTGATATGAATGCCAATTTGAATGCAAATTAAGTCAAGCATGGTATCAGTTACATACGTAACTAATATTATGCTTGACTTAATCTGCATTTTCATTGATTGTTTCTCACATTGTTTTGCCTTTATTGATGAATAATATCTTAATATCACGCTGATTGTCAGTGCCAATTGTTTGCGGTCGCTGAGTTCACTGTGACATTAAAATTGTTGTATTATTGAATTCAGACTTCATGATTTCTACTGCATGTGGCTGTATTGTCGTGTTGATTGATTGTTTGAAGATTTATGCATAATTAGCATACAGTATACCAGGGAGGGGAGAACCTGGGTTGGCGGTCATGATGGGGGAGCTAGGCTGGCCTGGAGTACGGTAGAGCATTGCCAAAGGAAACGTTGGCCTGTAACCATCTTTAGAAAATATTCTTCCCACTAATTATACGAGGGGAAGTCACTAAGTAACTCGCAAATGCCTGTTACAAAAAAAAACTAAATGCGAGAGTAATCTGAAAACTTTTAATTTTTGAACCTACATTATTCCCCTGTTTCTCAACGTAATGGCCACCAACATTGATACACTTGTCCCATCGTGCAATCAATGATGTAAAACCCATGGTGTAAAAATCTGGAGTCAGATTTCTGAACCATTTTTTTTTTACTTCTGTTTCCACCTCTTCATATTTTTCAAATATCATGGACACAAAATAGAACAAATATATCCATACTACAAGAACTTAATATTGAAGAAGGCTGGTTAGTAAAGAGGATTAAAGAGAGAAAACTTAAATATTTTGGACACATTAAACGTCATGATAATCTAGAGAAGATCATCTTGGAAGGGTACATAATGGGAAAAAGAAAGAGAGGAAGACCAAAGCAAAGATGGCTGCAAGACATCGTTGATGATCTGCAAATGGATGCAACAGCAGCAGGCCATCTTCCTCTCAATCGAGAGGCCTACAGGAGTGCTGTTTGGGAGGCAAAGTTTCGCAAGAGACATGCAAATGAAATAATTAATTAATTCCACCTCTTCGTCACTCGAGAATCTTCTCCCGCCAAAGTGAATGGAGCAAACAGGCGAAAATCACATGGAGCTAAGTCAGGACTATAGGGTGCATGTTTACTCGTTTATAAGCTCTGATAATCTCATTCATACGTTGCACAGTCGCTTCTGTTGCAATCTGAACAGGACGGCCAAGTCTGACTTTGTCAACAATTTCGGTGCGTCCCTGAGAAAATTCTTTTACCCATTTATAGACCTCTTTACGCTATAAACACTTTTCAGTATAAACTGTAATCATTTCCTTATGAATGTCATCAACTGAATGTCCTTTAGCCCACAAACATTGCACTACACTTCTCTATTCTCTTTGGTACACACTAACAGTTGGATAGCCATTTTGTTATTGCTTTGCGCATGCGCACATACCTCCAGCGCCCCCTACATTCAACTATTATAAAATTGGATGATGGTACTATCTAAGTATATATTTAAATACTACCTGATAACTGCCACTGATAAAATATTTCACTTTGCGAGTTTCTTAGTGACATCTCCTCGTAAATTTGTTCTCTTACTTTAACGTACCAAAGCCTCGTAGTTTCCTATTTATAAAAAAATTGTTCCTTAACACTATACCTGAAACTAACTTCATGTAATAAGTATTCGTTCGTTTGTTATTGTTGTTCAAGTTTGCACCAGACATGGCATGATACTGTGTGTATGTTTGTCTAAAAAAAGTTGGTACCTGCTAGAGAGAATGAATCTAAGCTACGGAATTTCTGTGTGTCACGACCTCGTTTCTTTCCGAGCGTCACGATCCCTCATGTCTGCTGAGCAGTTACTAAAGACTATGTCAACAAAACACCTTTTTTGGGGGTGCTAGTTGGCTAAGTCGATAGTGCGCTGTTCTCTCGTGGCTAGGCGGCTGCTCGTCCTACCGGAGTCCGTGTTCGAATCCCAGGTAATTCTCTTGTGATTTTTATTTCTCTCATGTCTCACTAAAGGGCTTTGTCTACCATTTTTTCGAGGTCTAATCCTACAAAATTTGTTCTCTTACTTCCCCTCGTAAATGTAATTTTGCACCGAGCAAGTTGTACAGCATCGCCGTGATCTGTGACTTTCAGTGGCGCAAGGATTTACCTAGCAGTGATGGGTCATTGATAAACATGGCGGATGTATTCCTCTGTGTTCTTGGGAAGGTTGTCGCCCCTTAGAGCTGGCTGTGAGTGCCTCCCTATTGAGGACATTTGCGGGGGTGTACTCATTCATCGTCATTGTGCATGGACGTGACCTGGGGACGGTTCTTGCGCATTTCAGGAGACGTCACTGGCATAGATGGAGGAGAAATTATGGGATATTCTCGTTTGCTGTGATGCCGAAACTTTACAGAGCATGAACACGGGTTGTGTACGCTGAAATGAGGAGGAGAAACAGGGCAACCCGGCCTTCCTAGGACCCCAGGTATGCAGCCCCAACTCTCCCTCTCTCTCTCTAACTCTCTCTCTCTCATTCAGACACTCTCGTCCTCTCTACCTCTTTACATCTCCACAGTCTTCTGCCTTTGTTCATCCTCTTTCTCTCACTCCCTTTCTCCCTCTCCTCTCTCTTTCCTCTCACTCTCCTTCCTCCATCTCTGATCCTCTCTCTCTCCCTCTTCCATCTCCGATCCTCTCTCTCTCCTCTTCCCCCCCCCCCCCCCCAATCTCTCTCCCTCTATCTCCTTCCTTTCTCCATCTCCCCTCTTTCTCCCTCTCTCCTCCTCTCCCCACAATGAGGGAAACTTGGACTTGTCTCATCTCTTAATCCCCTCTCTCCCCTTCTCCCCACAATGAGGGAAACATGGACTTGTCTCATCTCTTAATCCCCTCTCTCCTCCTCTCCCCACAATGAGGGAAACATGGACTTGTCTCATCTCTTAATCCCCTCTCTCCTCCTCTCCCCACAATGAGGGAAACATGGACTTGTCTCATCTCTTAATCCCCTCTCTCCCCTTCTCCCCACAATGAGGGAAACATGGACGTGTCTCATCTCTTAATCCCCTCTCTCCCCCGACTGTGGAAACCCAGCTCGCTACTCAATAGACTTGGAAGAAAGTCATGTAGGCTCTGTGCCTTGCCTTGCTTCCCAGCACACCATCACACACAAGCGCCACTATAGCACACTCTTTCTCTGAATCTGTAAGCAAACATTAATTATTTCATTCAGTCATTCATTTGTATGTCCCTTGTCAAACTTTGCCTTCATAACAGCACTCCTGTAGGTCTCTCGGTTGTGAGCAAGATGACCTGTTGCTGATGCATCCATTTGCAGATCATCAACAATGTCTTGCAGCCATCTTCGCCTTGGTCTTCCTCTCTTTCTTTTTCCCATTATGTACCCTTCCAAGACAGTTTTCTCTAGATTATCATGTCGTTTAATGTGCCCAAAATATTTAAATTTTCTCTGTTTAATCCTCTTTGCTAGCCAGCCTTCTTCAATATTAAGTTATTGTAGTATGGATATATTTGTTTTTTTTTTTGTGTCCATGATATTTGAAGAACTCTTCTGTAGCATTTGCATTCAAAGGCATTTATGTGTTTCTCAGCTGTTTTGTTAATTGTCCAGGTCTCACAGGCATATGTTGCTATGGGAAAGATGCATGCCCTTAAAAATCTTATTTTTGTAGTTCTGTCACAGATTCTTTATTTGTTTTACTTTCTGAAGAGTGATAGATTTCCTCCTTTTAATTTCCCTCATTGTATCTCCATTATTAGTTAGTAGTGATCCAAGATATTCAAAACTCTCCACTTCTTCCAGTTTTTCCTCATTGATGCATATATCAGCTGCCTTGTTTGTTTTGTCAGTTGTCATCAATTTAGTTTTCTTTGCATTAAGATAGAGGTTTTGCTCTTCGCTGTTCTTACGGACTGACATAATTAGTTTTTCAATTCCTTTTTGTGTTGTGGACAGTAATACTGTGTCATCAGCATATCTAATCTCTGGTATTTCATAACATCCAATTGTTATGGCATCGTAATATTCTTTGTCTACATCTTCTCTAACATTCCTCATTATATTTTCAGTATACAAGTTAAATAAGTAATGTGACAATATGCACCCCTGACGGACCCCTTGTTTTATGTCAAACCAAATTGTTGTTTCACCATTTATTCTTACTGCTGCTTGTTGGTCTAGATACAACAGTGATGTTAGTTGTGTCAAATGTGTTGGAAATCCCATTTTTTCCCATTATTTCCCAAAGTTTCTGGTGTTGTACACAATCAAATGCCTTTGAGTAGTCTATAAAGGATAAATATAGATTCACGTTAAACTCTGTGCATTTCTGTATTATTAATTTTATAATGAATATATGATCTCTTGATCCTCTTCCTTGCCTGAAACCAGATTGGACCATATTGACTTCTTCTTCGATTAATTATTTACAAGCGTTTAATGCCCATCAATTTTGCACACCGCACTCTACAATTCAACCGTTTGTCACTAGCACCGCTCCGTGCTAAGTATAAACTCCACACACAAAATGGCGGGCAACCCGCATTGAATTCAAACAACTACACAACATGGCAGGCAGGTTTATGATACAACTAGGAAAATTCTACACATGACAAGCAAAAATCAAGCATTTATGGACAGTAACTTAGTGCGCAAATTTCATATTTACTAGCATCACAGAAACTGAATTTGTTTTGTTTTTTCTCAACCCTATAAACTGTACTAGAACTATATAATGAATGAATGAACTTTTCAATCGCAAAATAATATATGTGGATATATACAACAGTGCAGTCAAGATCAGTGATATCAAACTTGGATCCTGGGGTCCAGCTGGATCCAAAACAGCCTCGGAATGGATCTAGAGAGGTAGAGATCTTTGAGGAGAGTATTGGCCGCTTTAGATGTACCAATATATTTCAGTTCAGGTGTTTTGTTGAAGTACAAACTAGGGGATACTGAAGACGCGTGGCCTATGTAAAGTGAATCCTAGGGCCAACAACGGTTTGAAGACCACTGCTAGAGATTGTGTATATTCAACGGTGCCGTCCAACTGGTGGCCCACGGGCGGTTGCGGATCTTTGTTATGCGGCTGTCGTAATTATGAAAGTGTAATTTATTTTATCAATGTTTGCACTCAAACTAAAAGGATGAGTTTTAGTTTTATACTGGGAAAGAAAGAAATTATTAGGTTTCCAACTTATTGCGCAGGCAATTTTTAAATGTTCATGAAACGTGTAAAGCGTAAAAAAAAAGGGGTCGGTTTAGATGCTGCCGCCTCTCGATTCGTGGGCACAGTTGTGGCCATCCTGTGTTTTGAAGCCGAATAGGTCTTCTTTCTTTCTTTCTTACTTACTTTCTTTCTTTCTTTTTCGTTTTCTTCTTCTTATATCTCCATGGAACTGCAAAGCCGGCGTTCTTTGCTGCAGATACAGTAAAGATGTTGAGGTACAGCATGGTGTCGGACTGGGAGCGGGTTATGACGGCTGGGTTTTTTTTCAGTCCCTGATTGCTGGTAAAAAAAAGCAGAGGGATCCGCAGTCTTCCCTTAGACTCCACCACCGTGGGGATTACGTGATCCCTGTCCCGTTAGCCATGCTAGACCTGTTACTGGGGGCAGCAATGGAGAGGTGGGATATTATCCTGGTCAGCTATGGTTCACCATGTCAGCTATTGGCCGTTGGTACATCGGACAGAATCTGCGCCTACGGGCATCCTTGATATAGATATACGTTCACAAAGTAGTACTGTAGGATTCTTATATCTTATATCTTATATCCTTCCCGTGCCGTTAGACGTCACATAGGGCTCGCAAAGTAGTTCGCCAATTTTTCCTGTCCTCGGCGAGTCTTTCAACCTCATCAAAGGATTTTATGCCTGTTAACTTGGCCTCTCTTAATAATGTTCTCTTCAGAGTTTCACGCGGTCTGCCCCTTTTTCTTCGGCCTGTTGTGTTCCACTTGATAGCTTGTTTTGGGATTCTCTGCTCATTTCTTCTCATCAAGTGGCCAACATATGTCCATCTCCTTTTCCTGATCACCCGTGAGACTGGTTGTTGTTCAGTCATCTGTCTTATCTCTGCATTGTTCTTGAATTCATTCCACTTGATGCCGAGTATTTTCCTTAGGCATTTGTTTTCAAAAGAGTCTAATTTCTTTTCTATTTCTTTAGTTGTTTTCCAGCTTTCGCATGCATAAATGAGGGTGGATATTACATTTGAATTGAATAGTCTTAACTTGGTTTTTGTGCTTATAACTTTTGAATTCCATATGTTCTCAAGATTCTTGAAGATTGATGCTGCTTTTGCAATTCTGATCCTAACTTCCTTTCTAGTGTCACCATCCTGGTCTATGTAGCTGCCAAGGTATGCAAATTGATTGACTTCTTCAATATCTGTCCCTTCTATGTGTATTTTTCCATTTTGATTGATGGGAATTTTCATTATTTTTGTTTTGTCCTTGTTAATTTCAAGTCCTATTTTGCTAGCCAGTGAAGATAGGCTATCTGTTTTTTCTTGCATGGAATTCACATTATTACTGATAAGAGTTATGTCATCAGCAAAATCAAGATCTTCTAGTTGGGTCCCATGTACCCAGTCAATACCTGTGTTACCTGTGCAGCATTTTTTCATTATGAAGTCTATTGTAATCCCAAAAAGTAAAGGAGACAGTATACATCCTTGTTTCACGCCTGTTTCAATCTGGAACCATTCACTCATCCCTTCTTCTGTCTTGACTGCACAACCATATCCATTGTATAAGTCCTTAATGATGTTGACAATTTTAGATGGTATTCCATATAGACATAAAATTCTCCATAATGAATCTCTGTGTATGCTATCAAATGCCTTCTTAAAATCTATGAAATTCAGTATTAATGGTTTCTGCTTTTCAATATGTTCTTCAAGTATTATTCTGAGAGTAAAGATCTGGTCGAGACAGCTTCTCCCTTTTCGAAATCCTGCTTGTTCTTCTCTCATTGCAGTATCCACTATATCTTTGAGTCTATTCAAAATGACCTTGCAAAATACTTTTGACACAACTGATATTAAGGTTACTCCTCTCCAGTTGTTACAGTCACTAAGGTTGCCCTTTTTTGGTATTTTCACAATGATTAGATTGTAGGATTAGACCAACAAAAAAAAAATTCGTAGGCAGAGCACTGAGACTTGAGTCGAACCGCACAAAACTCTGCTCTGTTATCATATTTGCTGTTCCTTTTAGTAGTCTTGTTGTTGGTTCTATTATTATTTCTTTAGTTGTTTTCCAGCTTTCGCATGCATAAATGAGGGTGGATATTACATTTGAATTGAATAGTCTTAACTTGGTTTTTGTGCTTATAACTTTTGAATTCCATATGTTCTCAAGATTCTTGAAGATTGATGCTGCTTTTGCAATTCTGATCCTAACTTCCTTTCTAGTGTCACCATCCTGGTCTATGTAGCTGCCAAGGTATGCAAATTGATTGACTTCTTCAATATCTGTCCCTTCTATGTGTATTTTTCCATTTTGATTGATGGGAATTTTCATTATTTTTGTTTTGTCCTTGTTAATTTCAAGTCCTATTTTGCTAGCCAGTGAAGATAGGCTATCTGTTTTTTCTTGCATGGAATTCACATTATTACTGATAAGAGTTATGTCATCAGCAAAATCAAGATCTTCTAGTTGGGTCCCATGTACCCAGTCAATACCTGTGTTACCTGTGCAGCATTTTTTCATTATGAAGTCTATTGTAATCCCAAAAAGTAAAGGAGACAGTATACATCCTTGTTTCACGCCTGTTTCAATCTGGAACCATTCACTCATCCCTTCTTCTGTCTTGACTGCACAACCATATCCATTGTATAAGTCCTTAATGATGTTGACAATTTTAGATGGTATTCCATATAGACATAAAATTCTCCATAATGAATCTCTGTGTATGCTATCAAATGCCTTCTTAAAATCTATGAAATTCAGTATTAATGGTTTCTGCTTTTCAATATGTTCTTCAAGTATTATTCTGAGAGTAAAGATCTGGTCGAGACAGCTTCTCCCTTTTCGAAATCCTGCTTGTTCTTCTCTCATTGCAGTATCCACTATATCTTTGAGTCTATTCAAAATGACCTTGCAAAATACTTTTGACACAACTGATATTAAGGTTACTCCTCTCCAGTTGTTACAGTCACTAAGGTTGCCCTTTTTTGGTATTTTCACAATGATTAGACTGTAGGATTAGACCAACAAAAAAAAAATTCGTAGGCAGAGCACTGAGACGTGAGTCGAACCGCACAAAACTCTGCTCTGTTATCATATTTGCTGTTCCTTTTAGTAGTCTTGTTGTTGGTTCTATTATTATTGCTGTAGTTATTGTTGTAGCCATTGCAGTAGTTATTGTTGTAGTTATTGTAGTTAGTGTTGTTTCATTTTCTCGGAGCTATGAGCAGGATATCCCCTGCAGCCTGCTCAGTCAAAATGTTGAACTTCTCATATCGGATTAGGAGTGGGTTATACCAGCTGCTCTGTAGACCCGAAGTTTGGGTGGGGGAATGGCAAGCGTCTTGGCAGATCCCTTCTTCATGTGTTTCTCTCTCTTTCTTTTTCTCACTCTCTTTCTTTCTCTCTCTCTTTTTCTCTCTGAGACTTTAGGTGTCCAGCCAAATGGGGCTCAACCTGTAGGTACACTGTGTAGCCATTATAACACCGCGTAGCACTTCACTCCTTGGCTCTAGATAGTGCCTGATTTCCATTATTAAAAGCTGAACTTTCAAGGCTGAGGGAGGGGAGGGGCTTGGGGGAGGGGTGGGGGTTAGAAATAAGAGCCACCAAACAAAACCGTATGCCCGTCAGAATAAGAGCCACCAAACAAAACCCTAGGCCCGTCAGAATAAGAGCCACCAAACAAAACCGTATGCCCGTCAGAATAAGAGCCACCAAACAAAACCGTATGCCCGTCAGAATAAGAGCCACCAAAACAAAACCCTAGGCCCTTCAGAATAAGAGCCACCAAACAAAACCGTATGCCCGTCAGAATAAGAGCCACCAAACAAAACCGTATGCCCGTCAGAATAAGAGCCACCAAACAAAACTCTAGGCCCGTCAGAATAAGAGCCACCAAACAAAACCCTAGGCCCGTCAGAATAAGAGCCACCAAACAAAACCGTATGCCCTCAGAATAAGAGCCACCAAACAAAACCCTAGGCCCTTCAGAATAAGAGCCACCAAACAAAACCGTATGCCCGTCAGAATAAGAGCCACCAAACAAAACCGTATGCCCGTCAGAATAAGCCACCAAACAAAACTCTAGGCCCGTCAGAATAAGAGCCACCAAACAAAACCTTAGGCCCTTCAGAATAAGAGCCACCAAAACAAAATACTGGGCCCGTCAGAATAAGAGCCACCAACAAAACCCTAGGCCCGTCAGAATAAGAGCCACCAAACAAAACCGTATGCCCGTCAGAATAAGAGCCACCAAACAAAACCGTATGCCCGTCAGAATAAGAGCCACCAAAACAAAACCCTAGGCCCTTCAGAATAAGAGCCACCAAACAAAACCGTATGCCCGTCAGAATAAGAGCCACCAAACAAAACCGTATGCCCGTCAGAATAAGAGCCACCAAACAAAACTCTAGGCCCGTCAGAATAAGAGCCACCAAACAAAACCCTAGGCCCGTCAGAATAAGAGCCACCAAACAAAACCGTATGCCCGTCAGAATAAGAGCCACCAAACAAAACCCTAGGCCCTTCAGAATAAGAGCCACCAAACAAAACCGTATGCCCGTCAGAATAAGAGCCACCAAACAAAACCGTATGCCCGTCAGAATAAGAGCCACCAAACAAAACTCTAGGCCCGTCAGAATAAGAGCCACCAAACAAAACCTTAGGCCCTTCAGAATAAGAGCCACCAAAACAAAATACTGGGCCCGTCAGAATAAGAGCCACCAAACAAAACCCCAGGCCAGTCAGAATAAGAGAGTCCGCTATATACGTATTCTCTATGTTTGTGAAGCGTAAGAGAAAAAGGAATCAGAAAGAAAAGCAGTTCGACAGACTCGGTACACGACCAATGAAACAACGCTCTTTTACAACCCTTGCCATCCGTGATTGGTTATCTTTGTTCAGAAGAGTAGGGTGGGGGGGGGGGGGGGGGCATGTAGCTCAGGATAGCGCAGACAACTTTTCTTTTTGAATGACACACTCTCCCCTCCCCCAAGATTTCCCACTGCAAGCTATAGTCAATGTAATGACACCCAACTCCACCCCTCAACTCTCAATACTCAGTGGGAAAACGAAGTATAAATAGATACAGCAGGTGGGCCAATAGTCCAGGTGTCTAGCTTTGACTTCAACCCAGGTACCCGTTACATATTCCTTCTTCTGTGCTTTCAGCTGTACTTTCAGTTTCAGAAAATGAAGTACATATTACGTGAAATAATTCACATAACGAAAAATATGCGGACAAAAGGTTCAAGTATTATTTACATCTGTTATCACATTTTCTGATCATTTTTTCAAACAACCGTAATTTCTCTTAGTCTGCTCTTTGTCTTTGAAGTATCCCACAGGGTAAAAAAGTGGGGGGAAGATGTATCCAGAGTATTGAATGTCACTAAAAATATGACTGATATTTATTCCAGGAAAGATTTGAAGCCTTGACTGGTGTAAACTGTAGCTGGGACCCCAGAGCACCCCAACATGGATTTGGGCTTCACCGAGGAAAGCTCTTCGGAAGATTCAGAAAGCACCGAGGATAGTCCAGAATTCAGCCCGTCAGCAGGACCATCCAGACAAAGGTCTGGACGGTCAGAAGATGCTCAGGAAAGGTCAAAAAATATTCCTGGATTAAACGGGAGCGATCAAATGATGTTTTCGCCTGGTACTGGAGTGTACAGCGCAGCATACTCTAGCTGGTGGCAAACCCCAATGTCTGGAAGCAGCAGAATATTTTCCCAATCCAACATGAAGGTTACAGAAGCAGAAGCAGAAGAAGAAGAAGAAGAAGAAGAAGAAGAAGAAGAAGAAGAAGAAGAAGAAGAAAAAGAAGAACTAGAAGAAGAAAAAAGAGAAGAAAAAGCAGAAGAAGGAGAAGCAGAAGAAGAAGAAGAAGCAGAAGAAGAAGCAGAAGAAGAAGAGATTGAAGGACGGGAAGATGACGCTTTCATGGGTTCCCCTTTATACGATGACGCAAAATACGCCAACAAGTTTAGAGGAAAGAAGGACTCCCTTGCAACCACTAGATTACGTGGAAATCAGACGAACTCTAGCCAGCATGAACATGAACTTGAGTACCAAAAAGATCTAAAAGGGGCGAGGTCGAAACGATCCAAGAGCAGAGGTAAAACTTCCGTGTCGCCAGCTACCGGCTCTAAATACATGCTCCGGAATGATTTGGCTACCGTACATGACTCTTCCAGGGCTGCTGTCGGAGTCCAGATGAACGTCCCCGAGAGACAGGAGAAAGCCGCTTTGGATGAGCTGCAGGCAGTTCGTCGTGATGACCAGGCCGTCTCCAACGTTATGCAGGCACATTCTGATAATATTTACATCGGGAAGGATGATATCGAAAAGTCAAGGAGATTCTCAGATGGGTCCAGAAAAAAGTCTGTTAGCGGCGAAAGGTCTGATCATCAGAACAGAGCTTCTGTACTTTCCAAATGGACTGTACTCACCGATTATTCCAAGACAGATCCGGGGGAAAGAGATTCCTATGAACAGTACGCGAGACGAAGCTCGCAGGCGGTTCCTCGTGATGACCAAGTCGTCTCCAAAGTTAGGCAGCCATATTCGAGTAATAATTACATTGAACAAGATGATAGCGAAAAGTCAAGGAGATTCTCAAATGGGTCCAGAAAAAAGCCCATTAGCGACAATAGGTCTGATCATCCCAACAGAGCTTCTGTACTTTCCAAATGGACTGTACTCACCGATTATTCCAAGACAGATCCGGGGGAAAGAGATTCCTATGAACAGTACGCGAGACGAAGCTCGCAGGCGGTTCCTCGTGATGACCAAGTCGTCTCCAAAGTTAGGCAGTCATATTCGAGTAATAATTACATTGAACAAGATGATAGTGAAAAGTCAAGGAGATCTTCAGATGGGTCCAGAAAAAAGCCCGTTAGCGACAATAGGTCTGATCATCAGGACAGGGCTTCCATAAATTCCAAGGGGACTGTACTCACTGATTCTTCCAAGACAAATCCGCGGGAAAGATATTCCTATGAACAGTATATAAGACGAAGCTCGCAGTCGGTTCCTCGCGATGACCAGGCCGCCTCCAATGTTAGGCAATCATATTCTAGTAATAATTTCATCGAACAAGATGGTACTGAAAAGTCAAGGAAACTCTCAGATGGGTCCAGAAAAAAGCCCATTAGCGACAATAAGTCTGATCATCCCGACAGGGCTTCCATACATTCCAAAGGGACTGTACTCACTGTGCCTTCCAAGACAAATCCGCGGGACAGATATTCCTATGAACAGTACATGGGACGAAACTTGCAGCAGAAATCCCGTTCAAGACTTTTCCAAGAGGGTAGCTCGCTTTCAGAGTCAGGCCGATCGCACGTAACATCCATCAGGCCACCAAGCATGATCAGTAAAGCCTCGACAAGAATGACAGCTATCCGTCCCGAACAGACAGATGAGGTCGTGACCGACATGATGTGGAGGTCGATTGTGTTTTTCATTTCGGTGGTGGAGCTATACGGAATTGTACTTCTTCTGAGAGACTTCAAACAGTACGTGCTCTCGTCTGTAAAAATAACCTGGAACTGATAGGAATAAGTCCCAAAGAATGTTCCAAAGTTCATAAAGACCACTAGAATTTTGAGTTTCGAATATATAATACACATAATTGTATCAAACCCCGCCCAAAGAGCATTCGCCTTTTATGTGTATTAATTTGGGTAGATTTAAAGAAAGATGGCCATGTTCTTAGCAATGTCACTTTGTTTTAGCTTTTATGGAACTTGAAAGTGTTAATCGTTTCACGTTTAATTACTATTGCAGGAAAGGAACTTTGAATTAACTCTTTTTACTCCTCGAATTAATTTCCGTGCTCTGACAGAATAAACTGATGAACAATTTTGGTAGAAAGAAATTGGAAGGAAGCTACTCTGTGATTTAAGAATATGGGTTGGGTTAGAACTCTGCTGCCATTCGGTTTATTTAGCTTTGCCTAAATGTTCCTTTGAGCATTGATTCACATAGACGTGCAACATCTACCAATTAGGCCAGCTTTTCGGAGTGAAAGTGTTAAATTTCATTTAGAAAGATGGCATCTGAGAAGAAAATCCTACACAGTTCCAACAATTTTGAGGTTTAATTCTTGTATCCTTCCCGTGCCGTTAAACGTCACATGGGGCTCGCATGGTTGTTTGCCAAGTTTTCCTGTTTTCGGCGAGTCTTTTAACATCATAAAGGGACTTTATATCTACTAATTTGGCCTCTCTTAACAATGTCCTCTTTAGAGTTTCACGTGGACGACATCTTTTTATTCGGCCTGGTGTGTTCCACTTGATAACTTGTTTTGGGATTCTCTGACTGTTTCTTCTCACCACGTGACCGACATATGTCTATCTTCTTTTTCCGATCACCCATGAGACTGGTTGTTGTTCGCTCATCTGCTTTATCTCTTCGTTGTTGTTGAATTCGTTCCACTTTATACCAATTATTTTCCTTACGCATTTGTTTTCAAAAGAGTCATTTTTTATATATTTCTTTAGTTGTTTTCCAGCTTTCACATGCATAAAAAAGGGTGAATATTACATTTGAATTGAATAATCTTAGCTTGGTTTTTATTTTCTTATAACATTTGAGTGCCATATGTTCTGAAGGAAAAATATACCTAGAAGAAACAGTTGTTGAAGAAGCACACCAGTTTGCACACCTCAGCAGCTACATAGACCAGGATGGTGACACCAGAAAAGAAGCTAGAATTAGAACTGCAAAAGCATCATTGATCTTCAAGAATCTTGAGAACATATGGCATTCAAAAGTTATAAGCACAAAAACCAAGTTAAGACTATTCAATTCAAATGTAATATCCACCCTCATTTATGCGTTTGAAAGCTGGAAGATAACTAAAGAAATAGACAAGAAATTAGACTCTTCTAAAAACAAATGCCTAATGAAAATACATGGTAAAAAATGGAACGAATTCAAGAACAACGCACAGATAAGGTAGACGAGCGGACAATAACCAGTCTCATAGGTGATAAGAAAAAGGAGGTGGATATATGTCGGTCACGTGATGAAAAGAAACAGTCAGAGAATCCCAAAACAAGTTATCAAGAGGAACACAACAGGTCAAAGAAAGAGAGATCTACCACGTGGAACTCTAAAGAGGACATTGTTAAGAGAGGCCAAATTACTAGGTATAAAATACGTTGACAAGGTTAAAAAATTCGCAGAAAACTTGGAAACGTTGCGAACTATCATGGAAGTCCTATGTAACGTTTAACAGCACAGGAAGTATGTAAGATGTAAGATGGTGTCAAGATTCTTGAAAGTTAATGCTGCTTTTGCAATTCTAACTTCCTTTATAGTGTTACCATCCTGGTCTACGTAGCTGCCGAGGTATGTAAATTGGTCTTCAACAGCTGCTCCTTCTAGGCATATTTTTCCTTCTAGATTAATGGGAAGTTTCATTACTTTTGTTCTTACCTTGTTAATTTCAAGTCATATTTTGCTAGACAGGGAAGAAAGAGTGTATGTTTTTTCTTGCGTTAAATTCACATTATCACAGATAAGAGTTATGCCATCTGCAAAATCAAGATCTTCTAGTTGGGTCCCATGTACCCAATCAACGCCCGGTTTACCTGTGCGACATCTTAAAATTAATTTTTAATTACTTAGTTACAAATTACTCAAGTATAAAATCCATGGAGGTGGACAGGCCACACTCTGAGGAAACCCGACACCAACATAGCAAGACAGGCACTGACATAGAATCCTCAAGGAAACAGAAAACGAGGAAGACATAGACTTACTTGGAGAAGAGAAATTATGGCAGTACTCAGAGACAAGGGATACACATGGAAGGAAGCAGAGAATAATTCCAAGAACAGGGGATGCCTTTATCCGTGGTCTATGCTCTCAGGGGAGTGAAAGGCGATGATGATGATGATGTATAAAAGACAAACCTTCTGAAGCGGTATTAACTGTTAATATTCACCGGAACAATTTGATAATTTCTACCCACTGCTGGATTCAGGTTATGTAAGGCCCTTAGCTATACAAAGTTTGGTGCCCCCTTGTTATAAAATTGTTACGCCAGAACGGCCCCACAGACTGTGAGGCCCTAACCTGTAGCTTGCTTAGCATATACCTAAATCCGTGACAGCCTCTATCTTTGACACTTTTTTACATTTCCAGTGAACCTTGTTGAAAAATGAACAACTTAAGATTTTAGGATTCAGTCAGTCATTCGCATGTCCCTTGCGGAACTTTGCCTCCCTAACAGTTCTCCTGTAGGCTTCTCGGCTGTAAGCAAGATGCCCTGCCGCTGTTGCATACATTCGCAGATTATCAACGATGTCTTGCAGTCATCTTCGCCTTGGTCTTCCTCTCTTTCTTTTTCCCATTATGTACCCTTCCAAGATGGTCTTCTCTAAATTATCATGATATTTTAGAATTATAAAACAGGAATTTAGGCTTAAGATTTTAGGAGTATAACACTGGAATGTAGGCTAAAAATTTTAGGATTATAAAACTAGAATTGAGGCTTAAGATTTTAGGATTATAAAACTGGAATTTAGACTTAAGAGTTTTGGATTATAAAATTGAAATTTAGGCTTAAGACTTTAGGATTATAAAACTGGAATTTAGACTGTCTCAGCACAGTTCAACCATTAAAGCTGACAATCATCATTCTGTGAGCATGACTAAAGAGCCTCACTGGTTTCACAATGAAAGACAAGAGTTAGTGAAAATGTGACCAGAAACAAAGGGTCTTACATCTTATGTCCTTCTCGTACCGTTAAACGTCACATAGGGCTCGCCTGGTAGTTCGCCAAGTTTTCCTGTTTTCGGTGCGCTTTTGAACCTCATCAAGGGATTTTATACCCACTAAACTGGCCTCTCTTAACAGTGTCCTCTTTAGAGTTTCACGTGGTCGACCTCTTTTTCTTTGGCCTTTATTTATGTTCCACTTGATAACTTGTTTTGGGATTCTCTGACTGTTTCTTCTCATTACGTGACAAATATATGTCCACCTCCTTTTTATGATCACTCATGAGACAGGTTGTTGTTTGCTCATCTGTCTTATCTCTTCGTTGTTCTTAAATTCGTTCCATTTTATACCGGAGCGTTTTCCTCATGCATTTGTTTTCAAAAGAGTCAAATTTGTTGTCTATTTCTTCAACTGTTTTCCAGTTTTCGCTTGCATAAATGAGGTTGTATATTACATTTGAATTGAATAATCTTAGCTTGGTTTTTGTGGTTATAACTTTTGAGTACCACATGTTCTCAAGTAAAGCTAGATTTCCGTGAGTGCAGATGTTAGAATGCTTTCGTGTTAATCTTGGTAATGTGGACGAGAGATGATGGCTAGAAAAGTTGGTGCAGGTGGCTCAGAAGTAACTGGGAGGTAATGATAGTTTTCCAGGCCAGTAGTTTACTTAATTACTTGCTTACTCTGTCTTTCCTCTTGGACTGTGAGGTTTCGAGGTTGGGGATGCAGTTGGCGTCTTTTTTGGCCCATAAGAGTGGCCTCAGCGATGTTCATGCCTTAAATTCGTGTTTGTTATCTATAACTATATCTACCCATCTGTTCCAGTGTCTTCTTCTGGATCTGTTCCAGTGTCTTCTTCTGGATCTGTTTCAGTGTCTTCTTCTGGATCTGTTCCAGTGTCTTCTTCTGGATCTGTTCCAGTGTCTACTTCTGGATCTGTTCCAGTGTTTTCTTCTGGATCTGTTCCAGTGTTTTCTTCTGGATATGTTTCCAGGCTAGCTGTCTTAAGTCTAGATATCTATCTGCGCTACTTCTTTATATCTACAAGGAATGGGGTTGGGGGGATTGCTGTAAAGTTAGTTATCGGTCCCACTCATGTCCCAAGATCTGGGCGTAACTTTATCCCTGTAGCTGGAAAGAGCGTTGTTATATAATATAAAATGGGGGGGGGGAAGACGCTGTCCAATGAGGCAATCAAAGACCCATAGCTGATATGCCAGCGTCAGGGTTAGTGACCCATAGCTGATATGCCAGTGTCAGGGTTAGTGACCCATAACTGATATGCCAGCGTCAGGGTTAGTGACCCACAGCTGATATGCCAGCGTCAGGGCTAGTGACCCATAGCTGATATGCCAGCGTCAGGGTTAGCGAACCAAAGCTGACCAAGACCCTGTCCCACCTCTGCTTTGGAAACCCCAGTAACAGGCCTAGCCTGGGTGACGGGGCAGGGATCGTCATAGTCCCCATGGTGATGGTGGTGGAGTCTGCTAAAGAAGTATTGCACACCCCCCTGCTTTTTAGCTACATTTCGGGACTGAAAAAATATCTGCCATAACCCACTCCCAAGCCGATTCGATGCCGTGTCTCAATACTTCCACAGCATCGGCTGCAAAGAACACCAGCTCGTAGTTACAAGGAGACGGGACAAGTTTTGAAGAACTGATGTTTGAGTGCATAGATCATCTACCCTATACTCACCAGATCTTGCTCCGTTTGACTGTTTTGTTTCCCAGCCTTGAAAAGTGTTTGGAGAAATTTGTTCGAAAGATTCGGAAATGTTAGCAGCAACAGAGCAGCATTTCAAGGACCAGATATCAGAATTTTTTGTTTCCAAAGGGTTAAAAGAAGCTGAGAAGCGATGTGCCAAGTTTGTGGAACTTCAGAGTAAATATGCGAGGTAACCTGCACGTTTCATGGCTCTAGGTCATTCCCTTCCTGGTAGGGCCGAGAACTTTTCGAGGGCCCCGTTGTATCTCCTCAGCGTAAACGAGCACACAAAATGCGAGCGTGGGCCATGAAGAATTATGGCATTTATATTGTGGAGAATATAAAGTTACCTTTATTATCTCATTTGCAGCAAAATATGCTTTTTTTATTATTTATCTTTTCGTTTTTAAAACCGTTCACTTTTAAATCCGCCAAGTTAGGTGGATTTTAAACTGGCACATATTTCTGCAGGGGACTTTGGTGCATCTTAAGCTGTGAAACCCACGTAAGCAGTTTCATGCGAGCCGCCCGAACCGTTTGACCGTGCCCTCTTCGCTTGCCAGAGACGCGAAAAGTAGCCAGTCTGTCGCGCGTTTTCGGGAATTCTGAGTTAAAGTGCTGTAGGAAAATTTAGTGAAAAGAAGCACAAAGAGTTAATGTTTCCTTTCGCGATTTATGCATCTACAATGTTCATATAAAGAATATACGAAGTTAATACTAGCACGGACTATTACTAAAATAATGAATTGAATAACATGGAAGAAATTATTCTGCTTGTGTGATGCCATTTATACGGATTTTTAAGGATTCGTATCTGTGGTATGTAGGTAGGTGTGTATAGATGTAGGCAGCTTTGTCAGTTGTTTTTCTTGTTCGAACCCTACATGTAAGGTAAAGGTAACGTCCCCTTTTCTATGCCATTAAGGCATATTTGAGATACAGCACTACGCTCATATTTCCAAAAAAAAAAAAAACAAACACAACCAAGGGCACATGAAAGCGTGATGTGGTCAGTATCATGCCTGGTCGCATTTATCGTCGCAGATTTCTCTGGTACCTATTTTTAGAGGCTGGGTGGACCGCGGGGCCCTTCTGGCGTTTACTAGGGAAAACAAAATTGCTCTACTGGGACCTGAACCCAGTACCACCGGATTAGTACACTAAACACGTAACCACTCTGCCACCCGGGCCTAACCCTACAGGGAAGGATATATTACTCGTAGCATAATAATTATAATAACGAGGCCCTCAGTGAGCCTAATTGTCAAAGCAGGTTGCCTTAGTGGCAAAAGCTCCCCGGGGCTCAGGGTTAACTCTCTGGGAAGGAAGAGGAATGACGCCGCTAGCTACGGAGTTAGTGCTGATGGCGACACTAGTTGGCAGTTTCTAATGGTTTGACCGTGTGCTATGACGCTGGTTCATAACTCCTACTTCTGTCTTTAGCCATAATAGTTCCAATTTCTTCATGGCCGTCAAATACTTTGACCATGTAACAGGACTGCTACCGGACAGTATCCCACAGTCAAAACTAGATAAGAGGGCAAGGTTGTCTACACAGAAGACGAATAGAAGAGTCAGTCAGTCTTACATCTTACATTCTTCCCTTGCCGTTAAACGTCACACAGGGCTCGTGTAGTTGTTTGCCAAGTTTTCCTGTTCTCGGCGAGTCTTTCAACTTTTTCACGTGGTCGACCTCTTTTTCTTCGGCCAGTTGTGCTCCACTTGATGGCTTGTTTTGGTATTCTCTGATTGTTTCTTCTCATCACATGGCCTACATATGTCCATCATCTTCTTTTTCTGATCACCCATGAGACAGGTTGTTGTTTGCTTATATATCTTATCTCTTCGTTGTTCTTAAATTCATTCCACCTTATACGGAGTATTTTCATTACGCATTTGTTTTCAAAAGAGTCTACTTTCTTGTCTATTTCTTTAGTTGATTTCCAGAAACTGAGAGTGGATATCACATTTGAATTGAATAATCTTAACTTGGTTTTTGTGCTTATAACTTTTGAATTCCATGTGTTCTCAAGATTTTTTAAGAACAATGCTGCTTTTGCAATTCTAATTCTAACTTCCTTCTTAGTGTCACCAACCTGGTCTATATAGCTGCCGAGATACGCAAATTGGTTTACTTCATCAACAGGTGCTCCTTCTACGTATATTTTTCCTTCTTGATTAAGGAGAAATTTCATAATTTTTGTTGTCTTTGTTAATTTCAAGATTTATTTTGCTAGCCAAGGAAGACAGGCAATCTGTTTTTATCCTGCATTGATTTCACATTGTCACTGTTAAGAATTATGTCATCTGCAAAATCAAGATATTCTGTTTGGGTTCCATCAATCCCTGTTTTACCAGTACAGTATCTTTTCATTATAAAGTCTATGGCAATTCCAAAAAGCAAAGAGGATAATATAGTTTCAAGCCTGTTTCAATCTGGAACCATTCGCTCATTCCTTCTTCAGTGTTTACTGCACAAACATATCCGTAGAAGAGATCTTTAATAATGTTGACAATTTTAGATGGTGTTCCATACAGTCTTAAAATTCTCCACAATCAATCTTTGTGTATGTCCATTTAAAGTCTATAAAGTTAAGGATTAATGCTTTTTGCTTTTCAATATGTTCTTCAAGTAGTATTCTCAGAGCAAAGATTTGATCGAGACAGCTTCTCCTTTTATAAAAAAATCCTCGTTCATACATGATGATTATTATTTTGATTCCAATCTCCTCATAATAAAGAGGTTAAAATGTAAAATTCCTGTTTCCATGCCATTAAGGCATATTGGGGTATTTTGTATTAGGCCCGTATTTTCCTTCACCTTTGGTACATGAATGTGTGATGTATCTCTTCATTACAACCATTCTAAATTCCGGGTTCTTTAAATATATCAGGTATCTATCAATACCACTTCCACCACAATTTTAATATTTTTGTTATCAGTTCCACCTCACTCACTATGTTAATGTTTCTTTTATCAGTTCCACCTCACCCACAATGTTAATGTTTCTTTTATCAGTTCCACCTCACTCACGATATTAATGTTTCTTTTATCAGTTCCACCTCACTCACAATGTTAATGTTTCTTTTATCAGTTCCACCTCACTCACAATGTTAATGTTTCTTTTATCAGTTCCACCTCATCCACAATGTTAATGTTTCTTTTATTAGTTCCACCTCACTCACAATGTTAATGTTTCTTTTATCAGTTCCACCTCACCCACGATGCTAATGTTTCTTTTATCAGTTCCACCTCACTCACAATGTTAATGTTTCTTTTATCAGTTCCACCTCATCCACAATGTTAATGTTTCTTTTATCAGTTCCACCTCACCCACAATGTTAATGTTTCTTTTATCAGTTCCACCTCACCCACAATTGTAATTTTCTTTTGATTTCAATTTCTTCAGTTTTCCATTCCCCCCTCCCCCAAATTCACGCAAAAATTTCGCCAGATTCTGACTCATCTATTTTTCTAGAATATGACTCTTTTTGTTCCTTCACTTGTGGTACACTTCTATTTTTCTAATATACAAGGTTCGACAATTAAGTAATGAGACTAATTACATAACAAATAAATAAACAACAGTGGATGATATAACCTGTATTTTATTCAAAGTAAGCCCTCTGTGCATTGATACAGCGAGTGGCACGATCTAACAAACACTGGAACGACCTCTGCAGTTCTTCTGTTGGTATGGCCCTTAAACTCGATGTTACGGCCCTTTTTAAATGTCATCGGTATCGTCAAAGAAGCGTCCTTTCAATGGTAACTTTAATTTTGGGAATAGAAAATAATCGCAGGGAGACAAATCTGGGGAATAGGGTGGATGGCTTAGACCACACACTTTTTTTCGGGGCAAAAATTCCTGTACAATTACCGCCCGGTGAGCCGGTGCATTATCATGAAGAAGGAAAAAACTGCCAGGTGTTGAATACTCCGGTCGGAGGAGAATCCTTTTCAGTAGGCTTTTCAAAATACTTAAATAAACTTGACAGTGAGAGTCTGTCCCTCTGGAATAAATTCTTTGTGAATAACTCATTTGCTGTCGTAGAAGCACACCAACATTGTCTTCACTTTCGACTTTTGAAGACGAGTTGTTTTTCCCTTTTGGTGATGATGATGAATTCAACTGGGCACTTTGCCGTTTAGTTGTGGGATCATAGCGGAAAATCCATGTTTCATTCTCTGCGACAATCAAATTTAAGAAATACTTATTTCTGCGACACGTTTTGATGATATCAACAAATGCGGTACAAACCGGCAAGCAACTTTTTCTTGCCAACATCTTCAACTAAAACCTTTATGAATGGTCTCTCGGTTAAGGCCAAATTCATCTGCCATCATCCTTAAAGTCAAACAAAGATCTTCTTGTATCCGTTCTCTGACGAACAGAAATTGTGCGTCCATGTCTCGTTGCATTCGTAATAGTTTCCACACCACTTTTGAATCGTGAATACAACCTGAATATCTGTGCATGAGATAAACAATCATCCTCATAACCTGTCGCATGAATTCAACTGTCTCGATAGCAATTTGTCCGAGCTTTAAAGATAATTTAATGTTAGCTTTTTGCCCCATGCTGATTACGTGACAATACACCTCTAACTAGGTCAACAAAATGGCGGCTTGTTTGTCGTCTGCTTATTGGGCGGATATGAAAAGTTGCCAGATCGTAGATGAAGGTTGCCTCTTTGGATTCCATGGTTTGCTTCATAAATGCCATTTTTGTCTTGGCCATAATAAAATCAGTCTCATTACTTAATTGTCGAAGCTTGTATGACTCCTTTTGTTCCTTCACTTGTGGTACCCTTCTATTTTTCTATTATATTACTCCTTTTGTTCCTTCACTTGTGGTACACTTCTATTTTTCTATTATATTACTTCTTTTGTTCCTTCACTTGTGGTACCCTTCTATTTTTCTATTATATGACTCCTTTTGTTCCTTCACTTGTGGTAAACTTCCACCGATTCTGGTTTTGAACTCAGCCTAAACACATGAAACTCCCTCTCCGGCTTCTCAGAAATAACTTCTTTAACTACAGGGTTGGTAAGTAACAAACGTGAACATCCGGGTACCATCTTCGTTTAAGTCATGACCTGAGCGCCTCTTTCTACCCCTTTAGAGAGTCAGAAGTTTAAAGGGCAGAAAAGTTTGTCGCAGCGTGGCGATGATGATCTGAGGAGTCTTTATAGCAGTATGCTCTTGGCTAGGGGTTATAACCAGGATTGGTATTTAGGAAATAATTAATAGAGTGAGTACCCTTGTTTGAAAGGTAGGTTGGTTGAGACAATTGAGCGGGGGTCTAGAGAAAAGCGTGCAGCATGGAGAAAACTGAGTGGGTAGGGATAGTATAAATACCATTCACGATTAGTCAAAGAAGAACCTTACTTGTTGGTTGTAGCAGGAGCCTTACTTGTTTGTTTTGTAGGAAGAACCTTACTAGTTTGTTGTAGATGGAGTCTCAGTTCAGGAAGAGTTTCTTTTGTTAGTGGCAGGTTTTATGTAGTTGAGATGGAAGAATTATGTTTTCTTGTGATGGCTGAGTTTTTGGTGAAACGTTGTAAGTATGGTTTTATTTGTATAAGGACAATTGTAAGGTTTTCGCCCATATGGCGTAGAGTTCTCTCACGCCGGGCATTGTCATTGTGAATTATGTTCAGTCTGATGGCTACGTTTGGCATCACTGTAATAGAATTACTATTTATATCTTTAAGGCACCACTATAATCGTATTGCCGCCAACTAAAATGGTTTTCCTGGCTACATCTGAAATTGTTTTCTATTGGGTTGATTAAATCTTCTTGTGGAGTACAGTTTCATCTTATAAATTTCTTCTTGTTGTTGGTTTTATAGAACCACCTAATTTTCTATGTTAAACACTAAGAAAATCCAACAAGACTCCCAGGCTTCCAACTCCACAGAATAATACTGATACAACAACTTAACAGAACTTGGCAGTCTTCCAACATAACAGAACTTGTTAAACAATGAGAATCCCAACAAAGCCAAATGGTGTAGTTTATATAAATTCAGACAACACACTTTTACTGATGGAAAAAATGAGGTGTGAAACTCATGAGGATGGAAACGTAGCTATCAGGTTGAACAGAATTCACAATGACAATGCCCGGCGTGAGAGAACTCTACGCCATATGGGCGAAAACCTTACAATTGTAATTATACAAATAAAACCATACTTACAACGTTTCACCAAAAACTCATCCATCACAAGAAAACCTAATTCTTCCATCTCAACTACATAAAGCCTGCCACTAACAAAAGAAACTCTTCCTAAACTGAGACTCCATCTACATCCAAACTAGTAAGGTTCTTCCTACAAAACAAACAAGTAAGGCTCCTGCTACAACAAAACAAGTAAGGCTCTCTTCTTTGACTAATCGTGAGTGGTATTTATACTATCCCTACCCACTCAGTTTTCTCCATGCTGCACGCTTTTCCCAAGACCCCCGCTCAATGGTCTCAACCAACCTACCTCTCAAACAAGGGTACTCACTCTATTAATTATTTCCTAAATACCAATCCTGGTTATAACTCCTAGCCAAGAGCATACTGCTATATCTTGTCCTAGTTTTGCTCTCTACAGCAGAGAATTTCCTGCCTATCGCTCTTTGTGTAGTCTGATAGACTGCTGGAATATAGTCTGTTTGGAACAACCAATGTCGGGAATAGAAAGAAGGCTTTTGTCGACCATGGTTGGCCAGAATTTGATGGGTGAAAGGTTAGCCGTAGGGCGGGGGGGGGGGGGTGAGCCCTCAAAGTCCTCATGGGCCTCTGATGTAACTCTTTAAATAAGGGGCCCCAAAGTTTGCATGGCCTTCTGATGTAACTTTTTAAATAAGGGGCCCCGAAGTCTGCATGGCCTTCTGATGTAACTTTTAAAATAAAGGGGCCCCAAAGTCCGCATGGCCTTGTGATGTAACTTTTTAAATAAAGGGGCCTCAATTTTTATATAATTTGGGGGCCTGATAAAGTTTAAACCCGGCAGTGAAAGTAACTCTCATGTTTGAGTTTGTCGTTTCTTTTCTCAATCCCGCAAACGGGGACATTTATTTTCTGCGGGATGTCTTCGGCTGAATTTTCAAGGCACAACGAGGCAACTCTGTGAGCGCAACCTGGAGGCATTTTGCTGATGTGGCTGATGGTGCAGTGTGCTCCTAAAATTTGGTTCGCAGGGAAAAAATTGAAAGAGAAGTTGTCTTCTGGTCACGTGTTATATGGATATCTCTCTAACTATTAAGGGCAGAATGGGTGACGGGCCTGCGTGTCCAATTCTTAACTCTTTGAAAATAAAGTCTATTCTTTCGTTCTCCATGTCTGCATGATTCTCTCTCTCTCTCTCTCTCTCTTCTTCCTTAATAAACTATCGTGGAATCACTAGTGAACTCTCGTGCTCTCGTGGAATCGCTAGTGAAATACAGTGGAATCGCTAGTTAAATAAATTAGAATCACTAGTGAATTCTCGTGGAATCGCTAGTGAACTCTCATAGAATCGCTAGTGAACTCTCGTGGAATCGCTAGTGAACTCTCTTGTAATCGCTAGTGAACTCTCATAGAATCGCTAGTGAACTCTCATAGAATCGCTAGTGAACTCTCTTGTAATCGCTAGTGAACTCTCATAGAATCGCTAGTGAACTCTCATAGAATCGCTAGTGAACTCTCATAGAATCGCTAGTGAACTCTCTTGTAATCGCTAGTGAACTCTCGTGGAATCGCTAGTGAAATACAGTGGAATCGCTAGTTAAATAAATTAGAATCACTAGTGAATTCTCGTGGAATCGCTAGTGAACTCTCATAGAATCGCTAGTGAACTCTCGTGGAATCGCTAGTGAACTCTCTTGTAATCGCTAGTGAACTCTCATAGAATCGCTAGTGAACTCTCTTGTAATCGCTAGTGAACTCTCGTGGAATCGCTAGTGAAATACAGTGGAATCGCTAGTTAAATACATTAGAATCACTAGTGAACTCTCGTGGAATCGCTAGTGAAATACAGTGGAATCGCTAGTTAAATACATTAGAATCACTAGTGAACTCTCGTGGAATCGCTAGTGAACGCTATCCCATGTCGACATGGCTGTAGGTGAAACAAAGCTGTACGTTACTTTGAGTCTGACCAGCTATACAGCGTTCCTGGTGATCGCCTGGTGTCGAAGCCTCCAAAGAAGCTAATTTTATCGATCTACTCTGTCACTTTAGGCAAGCCACTCTTTCACAACCCGAAATCACGTCCGTGCTTCAACATCATCACGGCATCGACTATAAAGGGCATCAGTTGGCTTTTCCGTAGAGATCAGAAGACGAAGAAGAAGTGTGACGGTACCGTCTGTATAAACCCATCTTGGTGCAGCTAAGGGGGACTACTTCTGAATTAATATTTCCTATTCAGATGCAGTCAAGACAGAAGAAGGGATGAGTGAATGGTTCCAGATTGAAACAGGCGTGAAACAAGGATGTATACTGTCTCCTTTACTTTTTGGGATTACAATAGACTTCATAATGACAAAATGCTGCACAGGTAACACAGGTATTGACTGGGTACATGGGACCCAACTAGAAGATCTTGATTTTGCTGATGACATAACTCTTATCAGTAATAATGTGAATTCCATGCAAGGAAAAACAGACAGCCTATCTTCACTGGCTAGCAAAATAGGACTTGAAATTAACAAGGACAAAACAAAAATAATGAAAATTCCCATCAATCAAATGGAAAAATACACATAGAAGGGACAGATATTGAAGAAGTCAATCAATTTGCATACCTTGGCAGCTACATAGACCAGGATGGTGACACTAGAAAGGAAGTTAGGATCAGAATTGCAAAAGCAGCATCAATCTTCAAGAATCTTGAGAATATATGGAATTCAAAAGTTATAAGCACAAAAACCAAGTTAAGACTATTCAACTCAAATGTAATATCCACCCTCATTTATGCATGTGAAAGCTGGAAAACAACTAAAGAAATAGAAAAGAAATTAGACTCTTTTGAAAACAAATGCCTAAGGAAAATACTCGCATCAAGTGGAATGAATTCAAGAACAATGCAGAGATAAGACAGATGACTGAACACAACCAGTCTCATGGGTGATCAGGAAAAGGAGATGGACATATGTTGGTCACTTGATGAGAAAAATGATCAGAGAATCCCAAAACAAGCTATCAAGTGGAACACAACAGGCCGAAGAAAAAGGCAGACCGCGTGAAACTCTGAAGAGGACATTATTAAGAGAGGCCAAGTTAACAGGCATAAAATCCTTTGATGAGGTTGAAAGACTCGCTGAAGACAGGAAAAATTGGCGAACTACTTTGCGAGCCCTATGTGACGTCTAACGGCACGGGAAGGATATAAGATATAAGATTCAGATGATACATAATTCGGAGACATGGGTTATGACAAGGACAGTACAACAGAGGATACAAACACTCATGAACTACTGCCTAAGGAGGATTTTAAACATTAAATGGCAGGACAAGATCAGGAACAAGGAGTCTAGGAAAGGGAAGGACAAGAACCTATGAACCTACAAATAATGTCTAGGAAGTGGAGGTGGATTGGCCACACTTTGAGAAACCCGACACCAACATAGCAAGACAGGCACTGACCATGGAATCCTCAAGGAAACAGAAAACGAGGAAGACCTAGACTTACTTGGAGAAGAGAAATTATGACAGTGCTCAAAGACAATGGATACACATGGAAGGAAGCAGAGAATAATTCCAAGAACAGGGATGACTGGAGAGCCTTTATCAGTGGCCTATACTCTCAAGGGAGTGAAAGATGATGATGATGATGATGATGATGATATAACTCTAAAGAGGACATTGTTAAGAGAGGCCAAATTAGTAGCATAAAGGTTCTAAGGACTGCAAACGCGCCACAAACAGCCTCTGGCAGTCAAGTCCAGCTCCTGGCCTCCCCGTGGCAGAACTGTTTAAACTGACAGGAGAAGGGGCGAGGGCGAATATCTGGCGCCTGAAAACCAGTTACTTAGGGTAGATGAGTGTCACGTTTGGTAGCTCATCTGCCGCTGTTGGCGAGATCTTCAGCTGCCGTGCGTGGAGCGGTGCTCTTCCCGGCCAATGAAGAAATTTGCAAATGAGGTTGCCGCGCAGCATCACTACGGAAAAGGTGGTTGAAAGAATAAAGCGAAGCAAACAGTCAAATCACGGCACCTCTGGTCTGGAGGTCGGCCACGTCCTGAGTGCAGTCATATCGGGTGAAATGCATGAACCGGCTTGTCCCAGAGGTTAAGACACTGCTGGCGAGACTCTTCAAATGCCGCGCGTGGAGTGAAGCTCCTCCCGGTTAAGGAAGTAAATGCGGAAATAAAGGTTGCTATGCGGTGCCGATGGGAAAAGGTGGTGGAAAGTGAAGTTTAACCTGGTATGTCCAGTAGTATCGCTACGAGAGCTATACCACGGCACCTCTGCTCTAGAGGCCGCCTACGTCCGAAATACACCTACACTGGTGAAATATGCCTAAACCGGCACACACCAGGGGTCGAACTCGATGGCTAGACATGTCATGCCACCTCCGCTCTAGAGGTCGGTAACGCCTGATAAACACCCATACTGGTGAATTTTGCCTAAACCGGCTCATACCAGGGGTGAATCTTGAAGGCTATGAATGTCACAGTACCTCTGCCCTAGAGGTCGGTCCCGTCCCAAACACGCCCATACTGGGAAATGCCTAAACCGGCTCAACCCAGGGGTAGAAGTCACTAGTGGCGAGGATTCGTCCTCCTGGACAAAAGCTCCATCCTGGTCACAACCAGGAAGGGTAGCGGCCACGACCGCAAAATGCTGAAGTCGGAGACACTGGACCAGGGAAGTCTAGATAGGCAACCACCTCTCACCCGGCGGGGATGTCTGCGTATCCTAATCACGCTGAGGTTTTCCGGTGAGAAAGTCCAACCCTGGACTGGATGGGCAACCACCTCTCACCCGGCGGTGATACACGGGTATCTCAAAACACGTCGAGGTTTTCCGGTGAGAAAGTCCAACTCTGGCCTGGGTGGGCTAACGCCTCTCACCCAGCGGGGATGCACTGATATTCCAAACACGTCGAGGTCTTCCGGTGAGAAAGTCCAACCCTAGACCAAACTGGTGCAATGAAAACCACGGTGTCACGCAATCCCGCTTCAGAGACCCACCAAGAATACAGGCTAAAGCACTGTGATACTCTGAACCCCTTGTGGTCCTTTCGTGGAACTCGTGTGGTCTATTTTGGACCACACAGGGGACCACGGGACCTAACGAGGACCACATGCGTGACTTCAGTAGGTTCACAGTGCGGTTTTTGGTGGTAGAAGTGAACGAAGAAGAAGAAGAAGAAGAGTAGCATAAAATCCCTTGATAAGGTTGAAAAATTCACCGAAACCAGGAAAATTTGGCGAACTACCATGCGAGGCCTGTGTGACGTTTAACGGCACGGGAAGGATGTAAGCTGTAAGAAGAAGATTCAAATGATTCACTGGATCTTTTCCTCTGTCGAGACATCACACTGTAATAAGCAAGCAAGGCCGGTGCTGACAAAACTAGGCTAAGTTTATTAGATGAAGCTTGATGATGATTGATATTGATAATGGATACTGGATGATAAATGCATTATATATGTCCAATTACAGGTCTTTAGTTAAGCAATTAAACAGTCAGGCCACATAGCTGATATAAAGCTTCCATTCCAGACAGACAGTTGAACAAGATGAAAAATGTCTCAAAGTTTCTAGCACAGCCAAAAGCTCCGTATTACAGTGACCAACAAGCACACCCGGACTGGTCAAGTGTCCACTTCCTTCTTCTCCTTTAACTTAACACACATACCAGGCTTAAGCCGGCCAAATCACGTGCTGTCCTTTTCTCTGACCTGAAACAGCAACTCAGGAACGCAGCTCAGAAAATGTGAACATTAAATTATGGGCGTCTCTATAAAAAAAAACAACAAAAACATAATGGGGTTTACACCGGCATTATCTGGCCTGGGGGACTCGCCACCAGATCTTTTTCTTATCTGATTTTCCATGTTGCGGTTTGGGTTTCTTGGTATATTTCCAGAAGATAGTTTACCATTGCTTTCCTTCCGGGCAATGACTGTACTAGTCTGTGATCGTAGCCATTGTCCCTACATTGAGATCATCTGCCTACCATCATTAAATGGTGACCATAACCAACATTATCTGTTGGCTGCTTTCCCATTCTATCCACCACCTGCTCCCATGGCTTCACGTCACCCTGATCGGGGGGGGGGTGCTATACGTATACTCCACCTTGCCCAAGGGTGTCCCGTAGACTGACGGAGGTAAGGAGGCGTCTTACTTCTTCTTTGATACGGGATACCCATACTACAAGAGCTTAATATTAAAGAAGGCTGGCCAGTAAAGAGGATTACAGAGAGAAAACTTAAATATTTTGGACACATTAAACGTCGTGATAATCTAGAGAAAACCGTCTTGGAAGGGCACATAATGGGAAAAAGAAAGAGAGGAAGACCAAGGCAAAGATGGCTGCAAGACATCGTTGGTGATCTGTAAATGGATGCATCAGCAGCAGGCCATCTTGTTCACAACCGAGAGGCCTACAGGAGGGCTGTTAAGGAGGCAAAGTTCCGCAAGGGACATACAAATGAATAAATGAATGAATGATCCGCTGTATAAACAGCATGGGGGAAAAAAACTGGAAAGTCATGGCCCGGAGTTTGGATTTAGTTTAGACTTTTCGCCATTCGTTTGTTTATTTTTAACCCCTATATCTAACGAACGGATGAATTCGTAAACAACCCGTACCGCGAATATCGATCCTATTTTCTAATGAAATGCATAACCTTTGCATTTGAAATGAAACCTGAGTTACCATTTCTAACCAAATACTTCCTTTTAATAATTTTTTTTTTTTGGAAGCTAAAAGTGATCTGTAACTTAAAGCAGGAGCTAGTTTTGCATATTTAGTAACAAGTATTATTCAGGTGGCGCTGTCTTGTCTATTGCTCCTAGATATTTCTTGTCTGCGTCTTTCTTTCCTAATATTGAAGATGGCTGGATAGTAAAGAAGATTAAAGAGAGAAAACTTAAATATTTTGGACACATTAAACGTCATGATAATCTAGAGAAGACCGTCTTAGAAGGGTACATAATGTGAAAAAGAAAGAGATGAAGACCAAGGCAAAGATGGCTGCAAGATACCGTTGATGATTGCAAATGGATTCATCAGCAGCAGGCCATCTTGCTCACAACCGAGAGGCCTACAGGAGAGCTGTTAGGGAGACAAAGTTCCGCAAGGGACATGCAAATGACTGACTCCCTCTAGAGTGTCAGGAGTTTAATAGAGCTGAGGGGTTTTACCCATTTAGAGTGTCAGGAGTTTAATAGAGCTGAGGGGTTAAACCCATTTAGAGTGTCAGGAGTTTAATAGAGCTGAGGGGTTAAACCCATTTAGAGTGTCAGGAGTTTAATAGAGCTGAGGGGTTAAACCTCTTTAGAGTGTCAGGAGTTTAATAGAGCTGAGGGGTTCAACCTCTTTAGAGTGTCATGAGTTTAATAGAGCTGAGGGGTTCAACCTCTTTAGAGTGTCATTAGTTTAATAGAGCTGAGGGGTTCAACCTCTTTAGAGTGTTATGAGTTTAATAGGGCTGAGAGGTTCAACCCCTTTAGAGTGTCATGAGTTTAATAGGGCTGAGGTTCAACCTCTTTAGAGTGTCATGAGTTTAATAGGGCTGAGAGGTTCAACCTCTTTAGAGTGTCAGGAGTTTAATAGGGCCGGAACACTTGTTGGGTGGGGGAAGGAGGTGCTTCCTATGATCTAGGGAGCTGTGTTGTTTTTATGCTCTCTAAAGTTAAGAGTTTCCTGCACACTGTAAGTTTTAATCTGAAGTAAAGAAATTCGTCCCGTTTTTTTTTAAAAATTTGATACGGGAAGGTTATAGAAGTCTATAAAATTTAGTTCCTGTGTTATTTCTGAATCTATGTACGCCCAGGTGGAGAAACAGATTTAGCATCACTTCAAACCACGTGATCCTGTCATCTGCACAGATACGAGTGGCAGGAGACTTAAAAAGTGGGCGGGGCTACGTTGTCTACCGTAAATGGCAAACTGGTTGCCAGTAAACCAGGGGCTTATGCAACCACCACTTCGAGCATGAGAATGGAGGTAGAGGGAGCAGCAGATGCAGTTTCCTGGTTGGCGGACCAGGACGACTCGCATGGGGGTCATTGTAACAGACTCCCAAAGTATGTTACGGAGAATCGAGAGAGATTTCTTCCACAGGGAGTGGATCCAGATTCTAGAGGGCTCTCGGTTATCCAGTTTGACGTGGATCTACTGCCCGGGTCATGCGGGAGTCAAGGGCAGTGAGAGAGCGGACAAGCTGGGAGACATGGCATCAAATCAAGGCACCCTAAAAATGGACAAGGGGAGATTGCAAGAGCCACCTTGAGTAGGCTTTTTTTTTAAATGGAGGGATGACATCGGGTTGAATGACAGCAATCACATCAGGAGGATGATCGAATTGGAGGAGAAGAGGGGAGGTGGACGTGTTTTCTGAATGAAGTCGTTTAGCGCGTGTTACCCACAACCAGTGAGTAGCTGGCTCCATCAGCAGGCGCACACTTCACTGGGTGTTGGGATGGAAGGCCGAGCACATGTGCGAGTGCCCGGAGTGCAGTGATGCCAGGCTCTGATTACAGATTACAGATTACAGCTATGTAAGTAGTAGCTTCTTTTCCCTGTATCATAGCCTTCCAATCACTAAGGTCTAAAATTGACTGCTTGACTTAATGTGCTGAGGAAAACTCGACGCAAAATAGAAAAAAAAACAAAGTTCATGCCGAGAGCGACGCTGACCAGATTCGCATTTGGACTGTTGTAGTTCCTAAAATGGCGTCCTCACTGGGTGACTCATCATCAAGGACTGATGGGAAGGAAAGACCATCGATGAACACTCTGTGTGATGTTCGCAGGCACAGGTGGTGGAGCGATAACAGGAGTATCTCGTTTGTGATGATGCCGGGAACCTATAACCGAAAAACTGAAAACTCACGACGGAACATAACCACATATATTACAAACGCATAAATAGCTGGCCCATTTTAGCTAATAATTTTCGCTTTTGTATGGCAGCACCGTGGGCCCCCTGCACTCTTTTAAATAAGTAGCACATCACTCACGTAACGACTCTGGCTCTGAAATACGGAGCAAAGATTGATGTGGCTTGAGGAAATGAAATCCATCACCTCAATTCAGCGGGGAATATAATAAATAAGTTCACGTGAATCACCAAAGATTGAGTGGCGTGAACAGCTCATAGGAAAGAAAAGATGCTTTTGCAATAGAGGAAATACAGCGTAAAATCTCTAGGGCTTTTGTGAAACCATACGCGTATATTTCTCAGTTTGGGTCCCTGGGGGGAGGCTGGATTTAAGCGATTGTTTGCCTGTGTTTTTGATAGAGAACATAATGGCAACAGGGAAGATGGAAGGTAGAAGAGGCAGAGGTAGACAGAGAGAAAAGATGTTTGATGGTTGGGCATCCTGGCACGGGAAATGCTCAGTGGCATGCCTGTGGAGATGGACAAGGGATTGGGGGTTGTGGAAGTGCATGATATACTATGTCTATCGACAGGGGCCTTGAGAGAGAGAGAAATAGAGAGAGAAAGAGAGAAGGAGAAAGAGAGAGAGAAAGAGAGAGAGGGAGAAAGAGAGGGAGAAAGATAGAAGGAGAAAGAGAGAGAGAAAAAAGAGAGAGAGAAAGAGAGGGAGAAAGAGAGAAAGAGAAAGAGAGAGAGAAAAAGAGAGGGAGAAAGAGAGAAAGAGAAAGAGAGAGAGAAAAAGAGAGAGAAAGAGAGGGAGAAAGAGAGAGAGAGAAAAGAGAGAGAGAGAAAGAGAGAAGGAGAAAGAGAGAGAGAAAGAGAGAGAGAAAGAGAGAGAGAAAGAGAAAGAGAGAAAGAGAGAGAGAAAGAGAGAAGGAGAAAGAGAGAAGGAGAAAGAGAGAGAATGTGAGAGAGAAAGAGAGAAAGAGAAAGAGAGAAAGAGAAAGAGAGAGAGGAAGAAAGAGAGAGAAAGAAAGAGAGAAGGAGAAAGAGAGAGAGAAAGAGAGAACGAACGAACGAACTTTATTTTCAAAGGGTTAAGAATTGGGCACCCAGGCCCGTCTAACATTCCGCCTTTCATCATACAGCTTTCACTCAGTCACAGTCATTCAACATTTGTTAATATAATCATGAAGACACATTAAATGATTATATAAATAAATAATGAACTTATCTCATGTCCATACACTCTACACTCTGATTTATGCAACAACATGAAATAAACTTGCATTCTTACATTTATTCAAAACTAAAAAATTTATAGAAAAGCAGTACTAAAAAAAATTACAATACTCAAGACATACTTTAAACTACTTTAAACTATGCTTATGGATGCATATAGTCAATATCAAACAAATGTTGACAAAGCTTAATGTTATAAGAACGAATATTACTTATAAGTTTTACATGAATTGGTAAGGCATTCCAAAGGTGGGCAGCGGAGTAAGAGAAGCTTTTTTTTAAAACATGTCAAGCTTTGGTTTTGGAAGAATACAACTGCTTAAGCGTTGACTGTGTTTTGGGATGGGTTTGAACAACAACCACAGATAGGGTGGAGCATTGTGCGATAGAAGTGTATGAATTAACTTGGCCTTGTTGAAAAGAAATCTCTTCATGAGGGGTAGAATACCAAGATGTTTGTCCTTATTTGTAATATGTGCTGCATGTTTGTCATCTATAAGTTTTACTGCTCGTTTTTGAAGTGAGTAAAGTCTTTTCATGTTTGACATGAAACAACCATCCCAGACTGTAGAGCAGTAGTCCAAGTGTGTTTGTATCTGTGATATGTAGTATATTCTTCTGGTGTCTATGTCAAGAAAATGTTTAATTTTAGTAAATTGGTAAATTTTTTGTGCAATGAGTTTGGTTAGATTGTCTACATGGTGATTCTAGCTGAGGTGGTGATCAATCATGAGATCTAGTTTCATGTTCACTAACATTCTCTGTCTGTAAAGTTCCAGCATGGAGCTGTAATGTTGTTGTTGGTGAATTTGAAAGAGAGAGAGAGAGAGAGAGAGAGAGAGAGAGAGAGGGAAAGAGAAAGAGAAAAGGAGAGAAAGTAAGAGAGAGAGAAAGAGAGAGAGAAAGAGAGAGAAAGAGTGAGAGAGGAAGAGAGAAACAGAGAGAGAAAGAGAGAAATAAAAAGAAAAAGAATGAGAGAAAGAGAGAGAAAGAGAGAGAAAGAAAGAGAGAGAGATAAAGGGGAAGAGAGAGAGAAAGAAGGGGAGAAATAGAGAGAGAAAGAGAGAGAGGAAGAGAGAAAGAAAGAGAAAGAGAGGGAAAGAGAGAGAAAGGGAAAGAAAGAGAGAGGGAAAAGGAGAGGGAAAGAGAGATAAAGAGGGAAAGAAAGAGAGAGGGAAAAGGAGAGAGAGAAAGAGAGAGAGAGAGGGAAATGGAGAGAGATTCTGTATGGCATGGCCTTGTTTACCTTCCAGGTGTCACGATTTTGAGGAGGACGTAATTAAAGATTCGGGTACTTTTTTTATAGTTATTAGATGGTCGAGTGGATAGTGCGGTGCTTTCAATGGCTGGACGATTGCTCATTCTACCGGAGTCCGTGGTTCGAGACCCAGGTAATTCTTTTATCATTTTTCTTTCTCTCACGTCTGGTAGTGCTTTGTCTGGTATTTCTCAAATGTTAATCATACATCGCTGGGCTCTATCACTTTCCTCTGAAGATCTGAGGAGCTGTGTATTGGCACAGAGAATTTCTTGCCTATATACGCGAAAATTGGTCCTCTGGTGATCTGATTAGCTGCGCTGTTGATACGTTATTGGAAACAGAGAGTGTTCTATTTTTGCAGGCAGAAATAGTTCCGCTGATGATTTGTGTTGTTTGTACACTCATTACAACAGGAAGTCTAGTGTCTGTCTAGTCGAAAAGTTCCTCTGATGAGCCGTGTTGCTAGGACGCTCCTTACAATCCCTAAATATGTTTGAGAGAAAATAGTTCATACTACAAAACCATAGAAAACAAGTTGAATTCTTTCCAGACTAAATGTTTACGAAGAATTAGAAGAATATTTTGGCCAAACACCATAAGAAATAACATCTTGTTGGTAGAAATCCAGATGAAGCCACTGACAGCAATTATTGAGGAAAGACGCTGGCGATGGTTGGGACATGTGCTCCGAATGACTGACAACTCACTACCAAAAACAGCACTAAGATGGACACCACAGGGGAACAGAAGTAAAAGTAGACCAAAAGAGACATGGAGAAGAAGAACAACAGAAAGGATGTTGAGCAATAGAGGGCTCACCTGGGCAAGAGCGGAAAAGAGGCAAAAGACAGGCATTTGTGGAAAACCCTTAAGGAAGCCCCATGTGCCCTGGGCATTTAAGGTTCAGAGAGAGAGAGAGAGAGAGAGAGAGAGATCCTGCTATCTATATACGAAGGGCGTTCAGAAAGTAATGCACCACTCGTTTTTCTCAGGAGCTGTTTATTCAAAAAGCACTAAATTTATACACATTATGCATGGGTATGTCGTGTAAATATCGGTATTATTCAACATAATCCCCATCACCCTGTACGGCTTTACACCAGGGCGAAACAAGTGCATGTATTCCTAGTCCGTACCAGATTTTCTCTTGATTATGTAGCCATTTCTTCGCTGTATGAATCATTCCTTCGTCATCTTTAAGTGGACCAAACAGATGGAAATCAGAATGTGCCAGATCGGGACTATATGGTGGATGGGATAGTACAGTCCAACAAAATTTGGTGATTGCTTCCCGTGTTGCCAGACTTGTGCGAGGGCGTACATTGTCGTGAAGAAGAAGCAGGTTTGCTGGATTTTTGTGCCACCGAACTCTGCGAAAAACGTTGACTGAGTTTTTTCAATGTCTTAATGTAAGCTTGCAAATTGATTGTTTCTCCTCTTGACATAATATCCACAAGAATCACACATTCAATGTCCCAAAAGACAGATCATGACCTTTCCAGGTGAAGGAGTTGTCTTGAATTTCTTTACTCGTGGTGATTGCGGATGATGCCATTCCACTGACTGTCTTTTTGTCTCAGGTTCAAAATGATGTTCCTAGATTTCGTCACATGTTACGATCTTAGCCCAAAAGTTCTCTCCCTCAGCATTGAAACGTTCCAACAATTCAGAAGAACTTGCTTTCCTTCGCATTCGATGGTCATTTGTGAGACTTCGAGGAATCCATCTTGCGCAAACCTTAGAAAATCCGAGAGCTTTTATAACTTCATTTGCACTGCCATTGCTGACTGACAGCTTTAAGCCCATTTGTTGAGTGATACGCCTATCAGTAAGAATAATGTCCTCAGCGCATTTCAATATTTCTGCCTTGGTGGCTGTGGCAGGATGTCCACAGTATGGCCGATCATGCAACTCCTTATCTCCACTTATTGACTCTTTGATTCTCTGAACCCAGGGACTGACTGTACTCCTGTCGACTGCAAAACTTTCATACACATCCCATAGACGCTTGTGAATGTTCACAACAGTTTCCTTCTCTGCAACAAGAAATTCTATCACAGTTCACACAATCGGCACATGCCATATTTAAAGTGTGCAAAGTTTCACGCTTCTATCTTCATTATTAGCTGAAAAAGACGATATGGTGCAATACTTTCTTAACGTCCCTCTTATATTTGTAGAAGAAATATTTATTCTTTCAAGACTCACCAACATTCATTCATTCATTCATTCATTTGCATGTCCCTTGCGGAACTTTGCCTCCTTAACAGCACTCCTGTAGGCCTCACGGTTGTGAGCAAGACGGCCTGCTGCTGATGCACCCAAACACCAACATACTATCATCTTCATCATTTTTTAAAAAAATCTAACATTTTTCCCTGCCTGGTTTAAGTTCCCGCGAGTAACCTAATTATGTTTCCGGAGTTCCCCTCAGTCAGATGCCCATCTTCAGCTTTTGTTTTCCTTTTCGTTCCAATCCAATGCACCCTTGATTGATTTGGGCTTTAATCGCGGAGGGATACGGCAAATCCAGTTGAGCGACGGCTTGTTCATTATAAACTTAGTCCCTTCCTGTACTGATACGTGAGACGGAGTCCACTTAATGGCCATCATTTGAAGAAAACGGTCTCGAACAATATCGATTACAAGTTCGGTTTCATTGTAGGGAAGTGACCTACCCGGTCCGTCCGTTTGTCCGTCGGGTACTTCCAGAAAAAATGCTTCTAGAATCTGATATCTTACACATTTGTTATTCATGTTGTTGGTAGTTATTGTTATTGTTGTTGTTTCTGTTCTGTCTGCCGATGGGAAATATATGCTTCCATTCGCCTGTTCTGGGGGCCTTAAGGTGGGGCCTACAGGAAAACATTGTTGTGCGGCCTTTGTCTTAAATGAGGGGCGGACTGAAGTCGCTATAAGAAAAGAAAGAAAAAGCTGAGAGAATAAGTAGATTATTAAATCACTGGACGTGAAAGGAACGCAGCCAGATACGAGACATAAACGGGGCACAAACGAATAAGACTGGGCATGAAAGTTAATGCTTAGATTCGAAGTAAAGAAAGGCAAAGGCAGTCCTATTATCCCACTGAGTTATCAAGACAAGATGACGAGAACATGATATTCATGCCCATATCCTCTTTGATCTGTTGGCCATAATAGAGGATCTTGTGGTTAGCATCATGGTTCCCCATCCTCTCTTTATCCGACTCCAGAAAAAGGTATCCAAGTCTACAGCTGAGTGACATGGTATCTTCAGCCGGATTAAAACCATCGACCTTCGCCCGAGAGACTAATGCACTAATCACTTCGCTACCCAGGCGCCCATCTCGCTGGTAGCACTAAGCAGACCAAAAAAAAAAAGTTTTCTTTTGTGTTAGAAGAGTCCTAACAAGACCACAGCACTCCACAAAGCAAAGCCCTGCTGCGGTCTTCTTCAACTCTTTGGGCCGTAGTCATGCAGAATTCTAAGTAGGCTCCACCCCTGCTAGGAAGACATCAAGCCACCACCATGCTGACAGGTCGTGTAATCATCACGTGTCATCTCCCTTCCAGGAAGTAATATTGCTGTGACCCACCTACTTGCAATGTCTCTTGATGTGACGGTGCACCCATCCCGGCTGAAACCCAGTATATTTCTTTATGTTGTACTCTCAAATGTAGAAGTTTGTGCTTCCTATTATGCCTTATTATATATTATATTATATTATATTATATTGTGCTGTGATACGCTATGCTAAACTGTACTACACTATACTATACTATGCGGTGCTATACTATGCTATGTTATTCTATATTGTGCTGTGCTATACTATGTTATACTATATTATACTGTGCTATGCTATACTGTACTATACTACTCTGTATTGCAATGTATTGCAGCGTATTGTATTGCATTTTAATGTATTACTTTACTTTATAACTTTATATTCCTATTATACATTGATTATATTCATCGTTGTTATTGATCTTTTACAGGAAACAAGGTACACGACACTTGAGAAGATATGTCAAACGTCCAGTTATCACAGCCGGCCACTAAGGGAATAATGGCACCAAGTGGGCGTGGCGTTAATCCACGAAAATTCTGACGAAGGCTATAACCGAAGAACGCCAGCGCGGAAAGAAAAAGTAAAACATTAGAAAGCTGAAATATGTATTCCTGCGCGCAAGGACTAATTTTAATTGTAAGTACAGTTGGTTACTTGGCAGGGACGATATCTGGTGAAGGTCAGACAGCGTCGTCCATGACAAGCGAAAATCTCAACAGTCAGATGGAATTTGGGTCTAATGATTTCGACCTTACAGATAAAGGCGGCGCCAAAGATAATGATCTGTCCAGGAGTGATACGGTCTACGCCAAGATCAACGACCGCGATTACGACGACGCCTATGTACCCAGCAGCGGCGAAATAGAAAACAGCGATGGCTACACTGATAACCAAAACTTCCAGGATAACAACAGCGTTATCGAGGATCCTTACTGGGCAGGATGGCTGAACGTTTCCGAGAAGTTCCGCAGCAAGTTCAGACAGAGCTTCAACTTCTCGTGGCCCATTCGGGACTCGTCGAGCGTGGAGGAGGGCGACATTGTTCTCGGAGCTCTGCACATGATTCACGAGAGATCTGAAGAATACGACTGCGGGAAGCTGATGGATCAAGGTGGGATCCAAGCTCTGGAGGCGATGCTTTACACCCTGGACCACGTCAACGGGGAGTACGGTCATATGTTGATACCCGGGGTGAGGCTTGGAGTTTTGGCAAAAGACGACTGTGATACGGATATCTTTGGCCTTGAACAGGCGCTGGATTTTATTCGAGGTCAGTGCAGATTTGTTGTTCTGGTTAAAAAAAAAATTCCTTTCATTAAATTGTTCTCTTTATTATCTGTTTTTTTTTTATTAAACATGAATTTTATTCATCTAAATTATGGTTTCCCTTGTCGATGTGATTTATGTTTTTATCTCGTACTTTCCCGCATCTTATCTTCTTCTTCAGCGTCTTCGCTCGCCCTCAAAATGTCTCTGGCTGAGCGGTGTCCACCGTTACTCGGCTTTCCCTCTCAACACATCCGAGGTCGGCTCGGCGTATCTTAGGCCTGGATTCGTTTCCTTTACTCTGATCCCTCTATTCACTTGGCCAGACTACTGTCTGTTTCCAGGGAGACCACTGGCACTGAGAATAGGGTCTTGGTCAGCTATGGGTCTATGGCCGCTATCTCATACACCCTGAGTAGGGCGTCTTCGCCCTCTTTTCACCTTATGAAGTGCTCTCTCACCTTGAGGATAGTCGTTCATAGTTTCATTTATTTTATATACTGTAGTTTTACTTTTGAAGAAAACTAAATTGATGACAAATGACAAAACAAACAAGGCAGCTGAAATATACATAAATGAGGAAAAATTAGAAAAGGTGGAGAGTTTTTAATATCTTGGGTCACTACTAACTAATAATGGAGATACAATGAGGGAAATTAAAAGGAGGGCATCTACCACTCTTCAGATATTAAAACAACTAAAGAAGCTGCGGAGAGGAACATACAGAACTATAAAAAATAAGATTTTTTAAGGGCATCCATCTTTCCCATCACAACATATGCCTGTGAGACATGGATACTTAACAAAACAGCTGAGAAACACATAAATACCTTTGAATGTAAATGCTACAGAAGAATTCTTCAAATATCATGGGCACAAAAAAAAGAACAAATATATCCATACTAGAAGATCTTATATTGAAAAAGGCTGGCTAGTAAAGAGGACTAAAGAGAGAAAACTTAAATATTTTGGACACATTAAACGTCATGATAATTTAGAGAGGATACATAATGGGAAAAAGAAAGAGAGGAAGACCAAGGCGAAGATGGCTACAGGATATCGTTGACAATCTGCAAATGGATGCATCAGCAGCAGGCCATCTTGCTCACAACCGAGAGGTCTACAACAGAGCTTTAGGGAGGCAAAGTTCCGCGAGGTACATGCAAATGACTGAGTTTTCCTTTTTTAAAGAGGTCGATCACGTGAAACTCTAAAGAGGACAATGTTAAGAGAGGAGGCCAGATTAGTGGACATAAAATCCCTTTCTGAGGCTGAAAAGCTCAGCAAGGACAGGAAAACTTATCGAACTACCATGCGAAGCCTATATGACGTTTAACGGCACGGTATGGGTGTAAGATGTAAGTAAGTTTTCCTTTTGATTTGCATCACCTTGCGTTCAGTATGGTTTTTATGCCAGCACAAAGAACGATTGTGTTCTGTTTTGTTGCTGTTGTGTACAATCAGTTTTTGTTTCGTGTGTACAAGAGTCAGTGGAACTATTACTAAATGTTAGAAACGTTTATTTATTTATTTATTTTTGTGGTCTTATTTATTGTCCTTGACAAAGACTTTTTGCTGAATATTGTTTGTAATAAACCATTTCACTGTTCTTACTTATTACTGTTAAGTTTTCATTCCTTCCTTCTTTTCTACACTTTTTTCTTTCTGCTAGAACTTTTTTTTTTTAAATGTGTACAAGTTCACCAAAGGTTCAAAGGTTCAAGGGTTCAAAATTAGACTCCGGAGTCTCTGCATTCAGGACAAGCCTCAGATATACTCCGACGCATGCCGTAGCCTCCATCCAAGAATGCATTTGCTAATAGTTCACATCGCAGAGTTCAGATTTCCTACCGGCACCCTTAATTTGTCCAAGTTCCAGCAATCGCTTCACAAGTACATTGATCTTCCATTCCCGCTCTTCATTATACCGCAGGCCATCAAATGCGGCTTTAGCAATGTCGCTTTTGTCCATTCTCAGCCTACCATTTATTTTAGAATGTCAGTCAAGTCTGTCTGTCACTTCATTGCCAGGTACTCCCGCATGCCCCGGACAGTAAAGCCAGGGACATTAAAGTGGCAAGATACCTGTTCCAGACATAGAGGACGCTGGCATAGCCATGGTAGCATTTATACCTGAAAGATTTGATACATAAGTCCAGAGTGTTCTCGGGTACTGAGGGACTGAATGGCTGGAGGGAATGCAGTCCCTAAAGGGCGGCTTGTTAACCCTCTTCTCTGGCACGTGGGCTCTCCCAGAGTGACCGATTAGTTCCCTTCCTGTAGTACAACGCTACCCTGGATTTATCTTTTAAATTACAGAACCGTCATTTCCGGTGCAACGGAGTTCGTGCAGTGAGATCGACGCGTCAGCAGCATCTAAATAAAGAGTTAATACTTCACCATACTATTTCTGTACTCCACTAAGGTCTCCTTCTAACCTTATTATACTCGTATTATTTCCATTTACAGTGGAATATTTTTGTATTTAGTAGGCCAGTCATTTTTGTGTCTGTCCGTTGTTCTTACCTTATTTTTTGCCATTGAGTTTTCCAGTAACAGTCATGTCTCATACATTGTGTTTACACGCGTCGAGACCAGAAAAAAGTTGTAATTATTTGAGCAATATATAGTTATTTCTTGTTATTGTTCTTGCTGTTGTTGCTGCTGTTGTTATTGTTCCTCCTGTTGCTGTTGCTTTTGTTCTTATTGTTGTTGGTGTCATTATTGGTGTTATTGCTTTTGTTGTTGGTGCTACTGTTGTTGTTGCTGCTGTTGTTATTCTTGCTGTTGTTGGTGCTGTTAATGTTGTTGCTGTTGTTGCTGTATCTCCGTGGGAACTGTAGTCACGGTTTGCAGCTGATGGCGTGAAAGTGCTAGGGCACAGTATCGTGCTGGCTGAGGAGTCGGTTATGTTGTCTGTTTGTAGCAGACATGGGGTGTAGCTGAACTAAAGCAAAGACGTGCAGTCTTTCTTTAGCAGACCTGGGGTGAGCGGAACTAAAGCAAGGAGGTGCAGTGCTTCTTTAGCAGACCTGGGGTGTGGCTGAACTAGAGCAAAGAGGTGCAGTGCTTCTTTAGCAGACCTGGGGTGTAGCTGAACTAAAGCAAGGAGGTGCAGTGCTTTTTTAGCAGACCTGGGGTGTAGCTGAACTAGAGCAAGGAGGTGCAGTGCTTCTTTAGCAGATCCCACCGTCACCGGGACTGTGGCGATCCCTATTCCCTTAGCTAGGCTGAGCTTTTTTTACTAGGGGTAATTGGTGAGACAGGGTCTTGGTCAGTTACCGTTCCCTAACCCTGTTTACAAGCAGTCAGCTGTAGGTCTGTGACATGTGTCAAAGACTGCGACTTCGTCCCTGATGTATGCTATTCTTGGTTAGCGTGGTTAAGGCTTAAAGTAATTATTCAGATGGTGGACTTTTGCCCCGAAAGGGTGGAATCTTGAATCCACTCTTCGGCTCCAGAAAACCCACTGCAATCCTCTCACAGCTTTCTATGGCTCCTGCGCTTAAGCATCCCCAACGCCATCGCTGTGAAAAGCATGAGTTCTACATTTCTAAAGAAATAAAAACAGGATTAAGAAGATAATATAAAAGAGAATCTAGGGCTCTGTTAACTATAATGTAGATTGAGGCCAGGAAACTGATATATCAGTCAGAGGCACGTTTTTTTAGATAGTGGGATGAAGAAGAACTGGTGTTTGCCTGACCGCTTATGATAATGGATGAATCTTACATGCTTCCCATGCCATTGGACGTCACACAGGGCTCGCATGGTAGTTGGCCAAGTTTTCCTGTCCTCGGCGAGCTTTTCGACCTCATCAAGGGATTTTGTGCCTACTAATTTGGCCTCTCTTAACAGTGTCCTCTTTAGAGTTTCACGTGGTCGGCCTCTTTCTTTGGTCTGTTGTGTTCCACTTGATAGCTTGTTTTGGGATTCTCTGACTGTTTCTTCTCATCCCGTGACCGACATATGTCCATATACCTTTCCTGATCACCAATGAGACTGGTTGTTGTTCGCTCATCTGTCTTATCTATTCATTGTTTTTGAATTCGTTCCACTTTATGCCGAGTATTTTCATTAATGATTGAATGATCTTTATTTTTAGTGGGTAAAGAATTGGGCACACAGGTCCGTCTTACATTCTGCCCTTCATTATTCCATTTTTGTTTCCTTCCACACACACTCGTACACAAGGATACAAAGCACACGAGGAAAATCGTATCAAAAGAGTGCAAAATTAAACTGTTATGTTCACAGTATAAGAGAACTAATTAACCTAACAAAATAGCGCATGCACACGCAGGCATATACATTTTCAGTATAGTTCATCTAACATATATTTTTTAACATTCATCAAAATAATTTCTGATAATATCTAACAAGTTACTTTTAGAAGTAAATAACGAAAAAAAGGTTTCAGTAAAAGGATGAAGTATTATTAACGGATTTTAAATAGTAAGGGAGATAGAAGACTAGTAGGCAGCAAAGCCTTCCTTGAGACAAGAAGGAATCCAGGGACTAAGGAAGCTAATGGAAGGATAAATCAAGCTGGAATTAAGGATAAGTCCAGCTGTCTTTCAGATACATGCTACCTGTTTTCTAGCTGTTTTCTACCTGTTTCTATTTCTGCTCTTTATTGCCAGTTTTCTAGACTTAGCTCCGCCCACCTTCCTGCATTTTCTCATTCTCGCCTCCGACGATTTAAGGGCGCCAGAGGCCTTTGATATCTGCCTTATCTAGGCATCCTAAGCCAGCAGTCTTGTCTTTTCATTCTGAATCTTCCTTCATTCACTCCCCTCAGTATTGTTTCCTCACTTTTATTATCTGCACCGTCAGGATGGCTTTTATTTATATTACAGTTATCCCATAGGAGTAAGCTGAGGCCATCTGGGGGCATGACGTTCATGCTGCTTACCATCTTGTACCGCTTGTCATCGTCCCTTTATCTCATTTCCCACCCAGATGCCTGCTTCTACTTTTTGCTTACCTACTTCTATTTGGGCACATTTTGTGCCCTTATTTGTGACAAGGAGGAATACAAAAAAAAAAAAAAAAGCTAGGCGTTTCATTTTTCATCTTTTTTGTGTTTCTATCTGTTGTGTTTGTTTTTTTTTCTACGTGATCCTTGAAAAAGGCTTTTCGGCTGAAATATTGAAATATATGTTTTTCATGTATTCATTCTGATCTTATTTTCTGCCATTCTATTTTCTGCCCGGGCTCTAATTTTTCAGTAACTGAATCATACATCTCTGTCTGCTTTGCTACTAGAACCTCAGATAAGTGCTTCATTTACCAGCTTGAACACTTCTTTTAAGGGTCTCTTATTTGAAGTCAAGCTTACATTTCATATTACTTTTAATGACTCAGTTTTAGGAAAAAAAAACAACCTTAGCTTCTTCTAAAAAAATCTGAGTTTTACTTTTACCAGGCTTAATGTAAGAGTAACAGACCAGCCAACCAGCAAACCAACCAATCAAGCAAATAACCAGCCAACCAATCAGTCATGCAGCCAACCAGCAAACCAGCCAAACAACCAACCAATCAATGAACCAAATAATCAGCCAACCAACCAGTCAGTCAACCAGCCAACCAACCAACCAGTCAGTCAACCAACCAACCAACCAACCAACCAACCAACCAACCAGTCGGCCAACCACCCAACCAACTATTGAACCAAATAGCCAACCAATCAATCAACCCAATCAAACAGCTAGCCAACGAACCAACCGACCTACCTACCGACCTACCTACCTACCTACCTACCGACATACCTACCGACCTACCTACCTACCTACCTACCTACCTACCGACCGACCAGTCTTTACCTAAGAACAGACTACAGGTTAGCTTGGAACCAAAACAATGAAAATAAATGATATTACGATACAAAAGTAAAGAATAAAGATATTTGGCAAGCTGAAATATAATGAGAAAAAGAAAGAAATCTGGGGGGGGGGGGGGGGGGGGACGGGGACTTCTGAGGAAAGTTCACAAACACGCAAATATTGCATCATTTTATTTAGGGCAACAAATAAATGTTCAATAACTCGCTCCAGTGACCGCGCGTACCAGCGTCCACAGCTGTTTATTAACTCCCTTGGTTCATTTTGATCCAAATTAGATATTCGTCAGTTCCTTGTGTTTAGACTAAAGTATATTATTTTCCTTTCTGCCTGGTGTAGACTTTGACATCTAAGAGAGTTTATCATCGTTTCTACATATAAGAGAATTTATCACAGTTTCTATATCTAAGAGAATTTATCACAGTTTCTATATCTAAGAGAATTTATCACAGTTTCTGTATCTAAGAGAATTTATCGCAGTATCTACATCTGAGAGAATTTATCACATTTTCTACATCTAAAAGAATTTATCGCAATTGATAAATCTAAGAGAATTCATAGCAGTTTCTACGTCCAAGGGAATTTATCACAGTTTCTATATGTAAGGGAATTTATCACAGTTTCTACGGCTAAGAAAGTTTATCATGGTTTCTATATGTAAGGGAATTTATCACAGTTTCTACGGCTAAGAAAGTTTATCACCGTTTCTACATCTAAGAGTATTTATCACAGTTTCTACATAGAAGGGAATTTATCACAGTTTCTAAATCTAAGGGAATTTATTATATTTTCTACGTCTAAGAAAGTTTACCGCATTTTCTACATTTAAGGGAATTTATCACAATTTCTACATCTAAGAAAGTTTATCACAGTTTCTACATCTAAGATAATTTATCACAGTTTCTACATCTAAGAGAATCAATCAGATCTCTTGACATCAAAGTGTGTAATAAAGCTCTGTCGATGAACACCAGAAAGTTATCGAAACCGTATTATTATATGAATGTGAAGCATGGGCAGTAACCAAGAACACCCAGAATCTACTGGAAGCGGCGGAGTTATGGTTCCTAAGAAGAATGATGAGAGTATCATGGACAGCCAAGAAAGCATATGAACAGGTTGTAAGTGAGGTTGGGTAAAAGATATAAGTTATGGCAAAATTCAGAACACGACAGTCCAGATTTATGGGACATGAGGTAAACTGGTACACTTAATGAAAACAGGAAAACATGAGGGAAAAAGAGAAAAAAGAGAGAGAGAGAGAGAGAGAGAGAGATCTAACAGAATTTATAAAAAACTCTGACATCTACGATAATTTATCAGTGCTTCTAACATCTAAAAGAATTTATAAGTGCTCTTGACGTACAAGAGAATTTATCAGTGCTCCTGACATCCAAGAGAATTTATCAGTGCTCCTGGCAACAAAGATATAAGAGAATTTATCAACACCGCTGACATATAAGAGAATTTATCAGTGCTGCTAAGAGATTTCATCAAAACTTCTGACGTCAAAGAGATTTTATCAACGCTTCTGACATCTAAGAGAATTTATTAAAGCTTCTGACATCTAAGATAATTTATCAAAGCTTCTGATATCTAAGAGGTTTTATCAAAGTTTCTGAAGTCAAACCAACCAACCAACCAACCAACCAACCAACCAACCAACCAACCAACCAACCAACCAACCAACCAACCAACCAACCAACCAACCAACCAACCAACCAACCAACCAACCAACCAACCAACCAACCAACCAACCAACCAACCAACCAACCAACCAACCAACCAACCAACCAACCAACCAACCAACCAACCAACCAACCAGTCGGCCAACCACCCAACCAACTATTGAACCAAATAGCCAACCAATCAATCAACCCAATCAAACAGCTAGCCAACGAACCAACCGACCTACCTACCGACCTACCTACCTACCTACCTACCGACATACCTACCGACCTACCTACCTACCTACCTACCTACCTACCGACCGACCAGTCTTTACCTAAGAACAGACTACAGGTTAGCTTGGAACCAAAACAATGAAAATAAATGATATTACGATACAAAAGTAAAGAATAAAGATATTTGGCAAGCTGAAATATAATGAGAAAAAGAAAGAAATCTGGGGGGGGGGGGGGGGGGGACGGGGACTTCTGAGGAAAGTTCACAAACACGCAAATATTGCATCATTTTATTTAGGGCAACAAATAAATGTTCAATAACTCGCTCCAGTGACCGCGCGTACCAGCGTCCACAGCTGTTTATTAACTCCCTTGGTTCATTTTGATCCAAATTAGATATTCGTCAGTTCCTTGTGTTTAGACTAAAGTATATTATTTTCCTTTCTGCCTGGTGTAGACTTTGACATCTAAGAGAGTTTATCATCGTTTCTACATATAAGAGAATTTATCACAGTTTCTATATCTAAGAGAATTTATCACAGTTTCTATATCTAAGAGAATTTATCACAGTTTCTGTATCTAAGAGAATTTATCGCAGTATCTACATCTGAGAGAATTTATCACATTTTCTACATCTAAAAGAATTTATCGCAATTGATAAATCTAAGAGAATTCATAGCAGTTTCTACGTCCAAGGGAATTTATCACAGTTTCTATATGTAAGGGAATTTATCACAGTTTCTACGGCTAAGAAAGTTTATCATGGTTTCTATATGTAAGGGAATTTATCACAGTTTCTACGGCTAAGAAAGTTTATCACCGTTTCTACATCTAAGAGTATTTATCACAGTTTCTACATAGAAGGGAATTTTTCACAGTTTCTGAATCTAAGAAAGGTTATCACAGTTTCTAAATCTAAGGGAATTTATTATATTTTCTACGTCTAAGAAAGTTTACCGCATTTTCTACATTTAAGGGAATTTATCACAATTTCTACATCTAAGAAAGTTTATCACAGTTTCTACATCTAAGATAATTTATCACAGTTTCTACATCTAAGAGAATCAATCAGATCTCTTGACATCAAAGTGTGTAATAAAGCTCTGTCGATGAACACCAGAAAGTTATCGAAACCGTATTATTATATGAATGTGAAGCATGGGCAGTAACCAAGAACACCCAGAATCTACTGGAAGCGGCGGAGTTATGGTTCCTAAGAAGAATGATGAGAGTATCATGGACAGCCAAGAAAGCATATGAACAGGTTGTAAGTGAGGTTGGGTAAAAGATATAAGTTATGGCAAAATTCAGAACACGACAGTCCAGATTTATGGGACATGAGGTAAACTGGTACACTTAATGAAAACAGGAAAACATGAGGGAAAAAGAGAAAAGAGAGAGAGAGAGAGAGAGAGAGAGAGATCTAACAGAATTTATAAAAACCTCTGACATCTACGATAGTTTATCAGTGCTTCTAACATCTAAAAGAATTTATAAGTGCTCTTGACGTACAAGAGAATTTATCAGTGCTCCTGACATCCAAGAGAATTTATCAGTGCTCCTGGCAACAAAGATATAAGAGAATTTATCAACACCGCTGACATATAAGAGAATTTATCAGTGCTGCTAAGAGATTTCATCAAAACTTCTGACGTCAAAGAGATTTTATCAACGCTTCTGACATCTAAGAGAATTTATTAAAGCTTCTGACATCTAAGATAATTTATCAAAGCTTCTGATATCTAAGAGGTTTTATCAAAGTTTCTGAAGTCAAAGAGATTTTATCAAAGCTTTTGACATCTAAGAGATTTTATCAAAGCTTTTGACATCTAAAAGATTTTATCAAAGCTTCTGATATCTAAGAGGTTTTATCAAAGCTTCTGACATCTAAGAGATTTTATCAAAGCTTTTGACATCTAAAAGATTTTATCAAAGCTTCCGACATCAAAGAGGTTTTATCAAAGCTTCTGACATCAAAGAGGTTTTATCAAAGCTTCTGACATCAAAGAGGTTTTATCAAAGCTTCTGACATCAAAGAAGTTTTATGAAAGCTTCTGACATCAAAGAGGTTTTATCAAAGCTTCTGACATCAAAGAGGTTTTATGAAAGCTTCTGACATAAAAAAATGGTAATCTTTCTTTTGAAGTCCTGCAAAAGTGAGTTCTTGTTCTCTGTAGCTGATGGTGTGATGATCTTGAAGCATAGATACTATTCATGTTTGAGAAGAGTATTACCGATATTTGACTGACCGACCTGAGGTGGGTCTATGTAGGCTTCACCGCCAAAATAACTGCTGCGAAACTCTATACTGTTAGTTAGGATTTTGGATAAAATTCACCTGCAAATTTGGAGAAACTGGATGAGGAGGTGGAGAAGGGTCAAGTTCAGCCTCGACTGTCGACAGAATCCGTCAAGAACAGTCATTTGTGCTTCCACTGGAGATAAAAAAAAGAACCGCAGGTCACTGTACACTGCGCCTTGCAGGCAATTATTTGAATGTTGTTCTTCTTGTTACATTTCACAGGAACTACCAACAGCAGGTTGTTCTTTTGCAGTCGATGGAGTGATAATGCTGAAGCAGACATTTCGTGAGCATTAAAAAGAGGGTTATAGCGCCAAAGAGGGGCTGCTGAAAAGTTATCGGCCCGACCATGAAGGGAATGATTTAGCGCCATGAAACTTGCATGTTATTTCACATACTCACCCCGAAGTTACTTAAATATTTTGGCCACATTAAACGTCATGATAATTTAGAGAAGACCGTATTGGAAGGATACATAATGGGAAAAAGAAAAAGAGGAAGACCGAAACGAAGATGGCTGCAAGACATCGTTGATGATCTGGAAATGAATGCAGCAGCAGCAGGCCATCTTGCTCACAACCGAGAGGCCTACAGGAGTGCTGTTTGGGAGGCAAAGTTCCGCAAGGGACATGCAAAGGAATGAATGAATGACCCCGAAGTTAAGCACACTTTTCACATAGTTTCTCAAGTTCCTTTAACGCTCCCCCCCCCCCCCCAGAAAGAAAAAAAAATTGGTATCTGGTCAGTGAAATACTACTCTGTTGCTACTATCACCCCCCCCCCCCCCTATTCATTTAAACATTTCCTCCCTTTCAAACACTTTTTACCGTATTTTTATGCGATAACGCAAAAAGACACAGAGACGTCTTACATCTTCCATCCTTCCCGTGCCGTTAAACGTCACATAGGGCTTGCACGGTAGTTCGCCAAGTTTTCCTGTTTTCTGAGAGCTTTTCAACCTCATTAAGGAATTTTGTGCCCACTAATTTGGCCTCTCCCAACAATTTCCTCTTAAGAGTTTTGGTTGATCGACTTCTTTTTCTTCGGCCTACTGTGTTCCACTTGATAGCTTGTTTTGATATTCTCTGACTTTCTTCTCATCACGTGACCGACATATGTCCATCTTTTTTTCTGATCATCCATGAGACCGGTTCTTGTTCGCCCATCTGTCTTATCTCTGGGTTGTTCGTGAATTCATTCCACTTTATACCGAGTATTTTCCTTAGGCATGTCACATGGGGACGTACAGCAGACAGAAAGCTGGCAAACAAAGGACTGACATGGGAGACAGCCTAGAAGATGACGAAGGATAGATAGAAGTGAAAATCTCTTGTTAACAGCAGCCCCATGTGTCTTGGGGACTGATGAAACAGATAGATAGATAGATAGATAGATAGATAGATAGATAGATAGATAGATAGATAGATAACAGTGCTCCAATGCAAAAGAAGGTGCAGTACTTCTTTAACTGGCTCCACCTCCACGAGGACCACAGCGATCCTTGTTCCGTCAGTCACGCCGAGACAGTTCCTGGGGGGGGGGGGGTATCAACGGAGATGTGAGACAGGGTCTTGGTCAGCTATAGTTCGCCAGATCTCTCTCGCAAGCAGTCGTCGACAGCTCTCCGTCAGCAAGATCGAACTGCGTCTTCACCCATGTAAACGTTTAAAATCGTGGCGTTGACATTTCAGAGACCGTCTCGTCTTGTCTTGTCTTGTCTTGTCTACCTCCCTGAAACTGCGAGCCAGTGTTCTTTACAGCCGATGCGGTGAAGACATTGAGGGACAGCATCGCGTCGTCTTGGAAACGGGTTATGGCAACTGTTTGTTTTTTTTTTCTTGTCAGTTCCAGACCGGAACTACCAACAGCAGGTTGTTCTTTTGCAGTCGATGGAGTGATAATGCTGAGGCAGACATTTCGTGAGCATTAAAAAGAGGGTTATAGCGCCAAAGAGGGGCTGCTGAAAAGTTATCGGCCCGACCATGAAGGGAATGATTTAGCGCCATGAAACTTGCATGTTATTTCACATACTCACCCCGAAGTTACTTAAATATTTTGGCCACATTAAACGTCATGATAATTTAGAGAAGACCGTATTGGAAGGATACATAATGGGAAAAAGAAAAAGAGGAAGACCGAAACGAAGATGGCTGCAAGACATCGTTGATGATCTGGAAATGAATGCAGCAGCAGCAGGCCATCTTGCTCACAACCGAGAGGCCTACAGGAGTGCTGTTTGGGAGGCAAAGTTCCGCAAGGGACATGCAAAGGAATGAATGAATGACCCCGAAGTTAAGCACACTTTTCACATAGTTTCTCAAGTTCCTTTAACACTCCCCCCCCCCAGAAAGAAAAAAAAATTGGTATCTGGTCAGTGAAATACTACTCTGTTGCTACTATCACCCCCCCCCCCCCCCCCCCCCCCCCCCCCCGATTCATTTAAACATTTCCTCCCTTTCAAACACTTTTTACCGTATTTTTATGCGATAACGCAAAAAGACAAAGAGACGTCTTACATCTTCCATCCTTCCCGTGCCGTTAAACGTCACATAGGGCTTGCACGGTAGTTCGCCAAGTTTTCCTGTTTTCTGAGAGCTTTTCAACCTCATTAAGGAATTTTGTGCCCACTAATTTGGCCTCTCCCAACAATTTCCTCTTAAGAGTTTTGGTTGATCGACTTCTTTTTCTTCGGCCTACTGTGTTCCACTTGATAGCTTGTTTTGATATTCTCTGACTTTCTTCTCATCACATGACCGACATATGTCCATCTTTTTTTCTGATCATCCATGAGACCGGTTCTTGTTCGCCCATCTGTCTTATCTCTGGGTTGTTCGTGAATTCATTCCACTTTATACCGAGTAT
>CM019712.1:13484791-13557291 GCA_009760885.1 Achatina immaculata | reverse complement strand
TTTATAAATCAGTTTATCAACTGCATGCCGCGGTGATGTAGTAGTTAGAGCACTCAGTATGAGAACAGAAAAGACAAATTAAAAAATGTGGACAGTCCGTGAACATGGACATGTCTATGAACAATCAAAACGTGACTTTCTACCTGAAGTATTAAAAAAAAACCAGTTTAGTGACGGGGCTACGCAGTGCATGAAGTCGTCTAAGACATGGATAAGCCCACTTACAGTCACAAGCATCCGATGTCACGAAGAAATACTTTGCTTCGACAAACTCATGGTGCAGAGGATTCTTCTGCTTTGAGAGCGAAGACGTTACTACTAAAACAGGATGCGACAACGGTCAGTGATCCACGAATGACTCCATCAGGCATCAGGGTTGGCGAAGCAAAACGAGTCAAGACCCTTTTCTACCTACCAGTGGGGCTCTTTGGAAGCAGGCAGTATTCTGCCCAAGTGAATAGGAACCGCAGCGGGAAGATGAACTCGGTCTCAAAAAAAACAAAAACACGCCGAGTCGAAGTCAGGTGTGTTGGGCCGAAAGGCGCGATGATACAGGACGAAGGTCGACGGGAAAACAAACGACGAAGGACGACGGCGAAAAAAAGAGAAGTTTTTCCTGCCTGTAACTGCGAGTGTTATAATGTTATGCACTGATAGCCACATCAGAAAAAGAACAGAACATAAATAATTTAGCAACGGCATGTAAAAGCCACAACTTGAAGATCAGTGCTGAAAAAAAAAAACAGAAGTCACAACCATAGCAATAGACAGATAGAAAGATCTTCCTAGACAACCAGCCCTTGAAACAAGTGAAACATTTCAAATACCTGGGTAGCTTAATATCATCCCCAGGGACAACTGACGCTGAGACTGAGAACAGATGTAATAAAGCAAATTGGGTCACTGGACAAATGACTCCTTTACTGAAAAACAAATACATCACAAATGAAACAAAAAGGGCACTTTACAACACAATTTTCCTCCCAACTCCATGCTATCAGTGTCAAACATGGACATTAACAGCCGAGAACAAAAGGAAAATCATCACGACAGAAATAACATGTCTAAGCAGAACACTAAATGTGACAAGGAGAGACCAAATAAGAAATGACACCATCAGGGCAAAGGCTGGAGTAACACCAGTATTACACTATATCCAGAAACAGCAAGTCAAGTGGTTTGACCATGTTACACGGTTACCACCAGACAGTATACCACACACAACATTCACACTAAGATTTGTAGGTAACAAGAGGCCGCTCACGCGGGAGATGGAGAGAGGAGATTACAGAAGAATTAAATATCCCATTATATGAAGCAAATCTTCGAGCCCTATCAAGACGTCTATTTGTTCCCTCAACAGCGAAATGTATATGAGGAAGGAGACAAGACAAGACAAGACAAGACAACTTCAAATGTTTTACGAACTCGAACTTCCACGATGAGCACTGTTTCTTGTTTCTGCAGCAGATTATGCAAACCCAGTTTTACAGGAATCAGTTAGGACAGAAGTTGCTGGACAAAACGATGATCATCAAGATCCATAAACAGCAACATCTATTTCCTTCAAACTGTTTTCTGAGATAAAATGTTGTTCTTAGAACTGAGAACTGAAGATGTCTGTGGCTGTCCGATTTGTTTGTCAGCGACCGATAGCTGATATACTAGCACGGCGACCCATAGCTGATTTACTAGCACAGCGACCTATATCTGATTTACTAGCACAGCGACCCATAGCTGATTTACTAGCACAGCGACCCATATCTGATTTACTAGCACAGCAACCCATAGCTGATTTACTAGCACAGCGACCCATAGCTGATTTACTAGCACAGCGACCCATAGCTGATTTACTAGCACAGCGACCCATAGCTGATTTACTAGCACAGCGACCCATAGCTGATTTACTAGCACAGCGATCCATAGCTGATATACTAGCACAGTGACCAATATCTGATGTGCTAGTGTCAGGGTTGAAGAACCATAGCTGTCCAAGACCCTGTCCCACCTTCCCGTTGGTACCTCTTGTAACAGGCCCAGCCTGATTAACGAGACAAGGATCACCACAGTCCCCATGGAGATGTAGTCTGTTAAATAAGTATGGCACACAACTCTGCTTTCTAGCCCCTTTCAGGGACTGAAAAAAAGGTCACTGTAATCCGCTCCTAAACCATCACCATGTTGTAGTTGTACCTCGACATCATCACCGCATAGGTCGCATAGAACATCATTCTCGCAGATACAGAAAGATAGAAGGCGAAGATATCGCAGCACAAATACCGAAATGAGTCATCTGTCTTCAGTTACCAAAGCGGATTCTATTCGAGTTATGGCAACCCAACTAGGTCTTCTTTTGCCAAGTTAGTGAAATAGTCTGTAAACTTTCCTACATAAATAAGCACAAGTCTTAATCTTAACTCTTACGTGTTTGGAAAAATCTTAACATTTGAGCAGTGGACATAATGTAGTAAGACTCTTACCTATAGTCTTGTAGGTGTAGGGGTGGGTGGGTGGTTGGGGGGGGGGGGGTGGAGGAACAGAAAATGAGTTTTGGGGAAAATGATTAGATGGTGTACTGTAGATTTCTTGTCTATGAATCGGGACGAGTGTGATAGGTCATTTCATCAATGGAATGTTTGCTTGGTCCAAGATTAACAGCGCACTGTAAATAGAAGCACAAGTAATCTACTAGTGTTTGCATTGTCCTCTGTTTGTCACTGTAGATCCTTAATTTGTTCGTCCGCCTGTCTCTTATATTATTTTTATGTTTAACTGTCTGTTTGGAGCTGTTGTAGCAGTAATAATTGTAGCAGCAGCAGCATTGGCACTACAACAGTAGTAGTAGTAGTAGTAGTAGTAGTAGTAGTAGTAGTAGTAGTAGTAGTAGTAGTAATGGTTATAATAGGTGTTGCCTCTTTCATTGAGTTCTAATCAGGCAGGGATCTCTCCACTAAATACAGTGAAACAACCATACAACACGGTATACCAGAGGTTCTCAAACGTTTTAGACTGAAGGAACCCTTGCACTAAAAATGTTACAAGATAGAGACCCCATTTCATCAATATTATAAGCATTCAATAAAGACATTTCAATTCTGCAAGTATTTTAGAACTTAATAGTTTAATAAATGGTCAAAAAAAATCACCGCTACTTATTTATACAAAGAGATTTCACTCAATTTCACTTGCAGAATTGACAATTTAAATAAGTGCATATTTATTTAGTAGCATCCTTTATCATGATTTGAAAAAAATGGCAATATTGCTTACTGATGCTCTTTTACACCTTGAAAAACAAATAAATAATATTTTACATTTGACTCAAGAAGTGGGAGTAGCAGAGGCGGAACATAAGGGTCCCGCGGAGCACAGCTGGAATAAAAACTACCGTACACAAACGTAGAATATAACACCAATTCAGGCAGGAGGTACACCTTGTAGCTGTTTTCTAAGTATTTTACTAGGGTCCTATCCTCAGGTCGCGACCCGAATAGTGACGTATGACGTGGGGGTGGGGGGAGGGGGAGGAAGAGGTAAGTCTGAGTAGGATCACGAGATATGAAAAATGGCATTAGAAAATGTTAAAAATGAAATGCAAAATTACAGTATGTTAGGGAAATCTTACTACTTCTTAGATACAGAACACGGAACACATCACAAAGCCCTAAAGAACAGGCAGAAGAAATCCCAAGGACCTAAATAACAGGCAGAAAATATCACAAAGACAAAAAGAACAGGCAGAAGATATTACAAAGACCTAAAGAGCAGGTCAGAAGATATCACAAAGATCTAAAGAGCAAGCAGAAAATATCACAAAGACATAAAGAGCAGAGCAGAAGATGTCACAAAAACCTGAAGAACAGGCAAAATATATCATAAAGAACTAAAGAACTGGCAGAAGATATCACAAAGACCTAAAGAACTGGCAGAAGATATCACAAAGACCTAAAGAGCAGGCCAGAAGATATAACAAAGACCTTCAGAGCAGACAGAAGATAACACAAAGAACTCATTCTAAAACTAAACACAAGACAACCCCCCTCCCCCTACATTTTTCAAAATTGGAACCGAACACTGCCCATCTACACGTAAAGAAGGCCGCTTAAACTCTGAGTATGCCAAAACTGTCTCCAAGCATCAGAACACATCCTGCGAACCTAAAATCTCAGCAGAGACTTAAGGGCTCAAACCTGCTCCCCCCCCCCCCCCCCCCAGGAAAAGATCATGTACGAAAAACTGTAGATAGCACAAATGAGGAACTCCTGCCGACGGTACGATTCATGGTGGCAACCCATCAGTGTGTCTAGACAGCTGAGCTAATAAAACTGACTGGTGAAGAATAAAAGGACTAAATAGTAAACAGTAACAGCAGCAACAACAGCAGCATCAAACAGCAGCAACAAAAACAGGAACAACAACAACAACCATACTTGCTACTGTTCACTGAAATGCTTTTTTAAAACAGCATTTTCTTCTGAATGTTTTTGAATATCTTGAAAAGTTTTGCATTATTTAGTCAGTCAGTCAGCCATTTGCATGTCCCTCGCGGAACTTTGCCTCCCTACCAGCTTTCCTGTAGGCCTCTCTGCTGATGCATCATCCGTTTGCAGATCATCAACGATGTCTTGCAGCCATCTTCGCCTTGGTCTTCCTCTCTTTCCTTTTCCCATTATGTACACTTCCAAGACTGTCTTCTCTAAATTCTAACGTTTAGAGTGTCCAAAATATTTAAGTTTTCTCTGTTTAATCTTCCTTATTAACGAGCATTCTTCAATATTAAGCTCGTGTAGTGTAGATATATTTATTATTTTTTGCATCCATAATATCTGAAGAGCTCTTCTATACCATTATTTGGTACACAGCACTATTTACTCGTATGTTTTCCTTTCCTGAGGAGTAGCAAGGCTACGTCGAGTTAGCTCATTGAAAAAAATAGTATTCATTTGGTGTCGAATTTCAATATTGTGTTGGATCCTTTTTCTTTTCAAGGGTTTCAGGTCACGTGTCACATAGATGGTTTAGGGTCACCCTCACAAAAAATTTGGGAAACCGCTGCATTACTCCATAGTACTTCTCTCTTTATTTTAAACTAGCTGATTACCCGGCGTTGCCCGGGTATTTATTTATCCCAATCAACAAAGTTCTATTCATTTCCACAACATTCTAGACGGTTCTACAACGTTCTACTCATTTCCATAACCTTTAAGAAGGTTCTACAGAGTCTAGACGATTCTACAAAGTTCTGTTCCTTCTATTCGACTAAACGTGGGCTTAACTGTTATCAGGACTGTCATCAATCAGCCTAGCGACCCCGAACATTATGGATTCGACACTAATCTCGGTCAATTTGGACATTTTATTTTTCTCCACTTCTCACCCCCCCCCCCCCCCCATGCTGATGGGGGCTGAACTTGCGAGTGTCACTATTCATCTCAGCGACCCCCGAAAACTATGGATTCGATACTAATCTCATTCATTTTCGATTATTTTTACATGTCACCCCGACCCTTAGGGGTCATAGGGGTATCCTAGGAGTGATCTAACCCCCACGGTGCACTGTTCAGATTGTAAGTCATATGTGTGCCAAGTCTGGTTGAAATTGCTATAGGCGTTACAGCGTGATGCTCTAACATACCCCCACACACACACGTTCATTTATAGATGACGCAACAAATGGTTAATGTAGATTCATTATGCTACACAACATCATATCATGCCATACGCAGTCTTGGAAGGCTGTAGAACAGCGCCTTATTTTCCAGGCTGGCTGTCTCCACCCAGCTGGTAATTAACAATATATTCAGCTTTCTTTAAGCTTCTTTAGATTTCCGCCCAAGTTTTCTGCTACTTGTACTCAGCTTTCTAGCCTCAGCCCCGAGGACTTCTCTGCTGTTTTTTTTTATTCATCAGTTTTTACGTTATCTCCCAGCCCCCCTTCCTCTCTAGCAGCTATCAGGTATTTAATGCCTATTGGTCTCTTACCTGAGGCCCCTCCCCCAACCTATATTGTTCTCTCCCTTTCACAGCCGCTGACATCCGATTGGTTGAAGTTGTTTTCCTTTGTGGTCTCCCAGCCCGGTCTTTAGGGGGCATTTGTTGTATTCTGTACTAGGAGGGACGCCACAAAGCTAAGTTTATCATTTTCATTTGTCTTCTTTTTATTTATGTGTTGTGTTTGTTCTTGTATGCAATCCTTGAAAAAGGCTGACGTTGAAATATTGGGTGTTGTATGTTTTTCATTTATACATTTTCATCTTACTTTCATAATTTTTTTACCGTTTGTGTGCTTTTTTCTCTCACTTTCCTCATTCCCTCTGTCGCTTTGTAAAACTGAACCATACACCTCTATCTCATCTACCTTTATAACAATGTAAGCGGCTTACCTGGAAAGGTAAGAAATGTTACTTTGTGAGACCGTTGAGATTGAACAAATATTGTAAGATTCGTTTTGTTTGGTTTATTAGAGGATGGATGGATGGATGGATGACAGAAGGGCGGGCTGAATGACTGATGGATGAATGGATGGACGGATGGACGTACTGATGGATGGATGGGTGGATGGATGAATGAATGGAGGACTGGGTGGCAGAAGGACGCACTTAGTGACTGATAGATGGGTGGGTGGATGGATGAATGGATGGGAATATGAGATATAGGAATGATACCCAGCAAGTAACAACTTTCAACTAACTTATTTACCAAAATAAACTGCGTTTGTTTTTCAAACATTTAAGGTATGGCAATTTCACAGACATAGTTGTACAGAGCAGAGCAGTTGTAGTCTACAAGTCTGCCCTTACCACCAGCCAAACAAACGCAGTCCTCGCCTACGCGATAATTAGGATCCCCTTGTAGGAAAACTTCAGCAATAGTTTCAGCCGTCAGTATTTCTCCATCTTCTTTCCATCTGTATGTACCAATCTGGGTTAGATCATCGCACCCAACCCATATTGGTTTATTTTCAGCGAACATAAGCAAAATGGACAGCTTGTCTGTTGTTTTGACTGACATTAAGAAAGCGCCCTTGCTCTGACATGCTGCGTCGGCGTCTGTATATTTGAGTTTCTTAAACTTAGCCACGCATGCTTTCGTGGTACCATTTGTAATAACTTGAAAACCTTTGGACGAGTCGCAGTATCTGTGGTATAAAGAGCCTTCCGAATCGCTTGGGATGAGTGTCTGGCCGCCTAAGACTGACCCTGGGGTACACAGGCCTGTGTTGGTGTTGTACATCAAGGACATGCAGTTGTTCAGGTATCTGTTGAGACAGGTGATAGCGCAGAAACCGAGGGTGCTTTCATACCAAGGCTTGCCTGGTCGTAGAGGGCCGCGGTTTGGGTTCGCTTCCAGATGAAATAATCCTTCAATCACGGCCGAGGAGGATAAGTCTGAGTTCATGAAGGCGTTCACTGTGGGGAAAACAGCAAGAAAGAAAATGAAGCGAACGTAACCAAAGGGACAAAAACCAGAGTGTTAAGGGAAAAATAGCAAGAAAGAAAATGAAGCGAACGTAACCAAAGGGACAAAAGTCAGGGTTTTAAGGAGAAAACCGCAACCTTGAGTAACAAACTGCAATAGTAACACCGAGGTTCGTAAGGTTTGAGAGCCCAGTGACTGTCTGGGTGTAGGGTGGGGGAAGAATGTCTTCCCCTATATTAAACTGGAGAGGGTCCAAGGAACTTCCCCAGTTTTAGGGAATTTTTCTAGAGGATGGAAACTGAATGTCTGATAAATGGCGCAGTGGGTTTCAAAGTGTGTGCCGCGAGATTCTTTAAGGGTGCTGAGAGATTAGCTAGGGTGAGCCGATATATTAGCTAAGGTGTGCTGAGAGATTAGCTAGGGTGAGCCGATATATTAGCTATAAAGTGTGCCGAGAGAATAACTAGGGTGAGCCGATATATTAGCTAGAGTGTGCCGAGAGATTAGCTAGGGTGAGCCGATATATTAGCTAAGGTGTGCTGAGAGATTAGCTAGGGTGAGCCGGTATATTAGCTAAGGTGTGCTGAGAGATTAGCTAGGGTGAGCCGGTATATTAGCTATAAAGTGTGCCGAGAGAATAACTAGGGTGAGCCGATATATTAGTTAGGTGTACCGAGAGATTAGCTAGAGTGTGCCGAGAGATTAGCTAGGGTGTGCCGAGAGATTAGCTAGAGTGTGCCGAGAGATTAGCTAGGGGTGCCGAGAGATTACCTAGGTGTATCGAGAGATTAGCTAGGGTGAACCGATATTGTAGCTAGGGTGTGCCGAGAGATTAGTAGTGTAGTGGAGAAGATAAAGCCTAGCTCACACAAGTAGGTGGTGGAGAAGATAAAGCCTAGCTCACGCAAATAGGTGGTGGAGAAGATAAAGCCTAGCTCACACAAGTAGGTGGCGAAGAAGATAAAGCCTAGCTCACACAAGTAGGTGGCGGAGAAGATAAAGCCTAGCTCACACAAGTAGGTGGCGAAGAAGATAAAGCCTAGCTCACACAAGTAGGTGGCGGAGAAGATAAAGCCTAGCTCACACAAGTAGGTGGCGAAGAAGATAAAGCCTAGCTCACACAAGTAGGTGGTGAAGAAGATAAAGCCTAGCTCACACAAGTAGGTGGCGAAGAAGATAAAGCCTAGCTCACACAAATAGGTGGTGAAGAAGATAAAGCCTAGCTCACACAAGTAGGTGGTGGAGAAGATAAAGCCTAGCTCACGCAAATAGGTGGTGGAGAAGATAAAGCCTAGCTCATGCAAATAGGTGATGGAGAAGATAAAGCCTAGCTCACACAAGTAGGTGGTGGAGAAGATAAAGCCTAGCTCACACAAGTAGGTGATGGAGAAGATAAAGCCTAGCTCACACAAGTAGGTGATGGAGAAGATAAAATCTAGCTCTCACAAGTAGGTGGTGGAGAAGATAAAGCCTAGCTCACACAAGTAGGTGATGGAGAAGATAAAGCCTAGCTCACACAAGTAGGTGATGGAGAAGATAAAGCCTAGCTCACACAAGTAGGTGGTGGAGAAGATAAAGCCTAGCTCACACAAGTAGGTGGTGGAGAAGATAAAGCCTAGCTCTCACAAGTAGGTGGTGGAGAAGATAAAGCCTAGCTCACACAAGTAGGTGGCGAGGAAGATAAAGCCTAGCTCACACAAGTATGTAGTGGAGAAGATAAAGCCTAGCTCACACAAGTAGGTAGTGGAGAAGATAAAGCCTAGCTCATGCAAATAGGTAGTGGAGAAGATAAAGCCTAGCTCACACAAGTAGGTAGTGGAGAAGATAAAGCCTAGCTCATGCAAATAGGTGATGGAGAAGATAAAGCCTAGCTCATGCAAATAGGTGATGGAGAAGATAAAGCCTAGCTCACACAAGTAGGTAGTGGAGAAGATAAAGCCTAGCTCTCACAAGTAGGTAGTGGAGAAGATAAAGCCTAGCTCTCACAAGTAGGTAGTGGAGAAGATAAAGCCTAGCTCTCACAAGTAGGTAGTGGAGAAGATAAAGCCTAGCTCTCACAAGTAGGTAGTGGAGAAGATAAAGCCTAGCTCTCACAAGTAGGTACTGGAGAAGATAAAGCCTAGCTCACACAAGTGGGTAGTGGAGAAGATAAAGCCTAGCTCACACAAGTAGGTGGTGGAGAAGATAAAGCCTAGCTCACACAAGTAGGTGGTGGAGAAGATAAAGCCTAGCTCACACAAGTAGGTGGTGGAGAAGATAAAGCCTAGCTCACACAAGTAGGTGGTGGAGAAGATAAAGCCTAGCTCACACAAGTAGGTGGTGGAGAAGATAAAGCCTAGCTCACACAAGTAGGTGATGGAGAAGATAAAGCCTAGCTCACACAAGTAGGTAGTGGAGAAGATAAAGCCTAGCTCTCACAAGTAGGTAGTGGAGAAGATAAAGCCTAGCTCTCACAAGTAGGTAGTGGAGAAGATAAAGCCTAGCTCTCACAAGTAGGTGGTGGAGAAGATAAAGCCTAGCTCACACAAGTAGGTAGTGGAGAAGATAAAGCCTAGCTCTCACAAGTAGGTAGTGGAGAAGATAAAGCCTAGCTCACACAAGTGGGTAGTGGAGAAGATAAAGCCTAGCTCACACAAGTAGGTGGTGGAGAAGATAAAGCCTAGCTCACACAAGTAGGTGGTGGAGAAGATAAAGCCTAGCTCACACAAGTAGGTGGTGGAGAAGATAAAGCCTAGCTCACACAAGTAGGTGGTGGAGAAGATAAAGCCTAGCTCACACAAGTAGGTGGTGGAGAAGATAAAGCCTAGCTCACACAAGTAGGTGGTGGAGAAGATAAAGCCTAGCTCACACAAGTAGGTGGTGGAGAAGATAAAGCCCAGCTCACACAAGTAGGTGGTGGAGAAGATAAAGCCTAGCTCACACAAGTAGGTGGTGGAGAAGATAAAGCCTAGCTCTCACAAGTAGGTACTGGAGGAGTGTAACAGATTATTAACTGCTTCCACTGCTTTTTTTTCTGGACATCCCTTCTTGGCCAAGATCCTAAACTCAAGTCCACCAAAATTCAGTCCAAGTGGTCATACAGGCTTAAGCTGTGCTAGTTGCTGTTCTTTCACCAGATGCGCGTCGGCGGTGGATTCCTGTGACATACAGCGTAAGATTGTCTCAGACAAGCACACGTGATAAGTCATGGAGGGAACATATATTGTGTCATGTTATCCTTCAGAGCTGGGAGGCGATTTCAAGTCAGTTCGGATGTCACGGCCCCAAGTGGTTCTGCCTGGAAAGTCATATCAGAGGAAACATCTGAAGATTTCTTTCTTTTTTTTTTTTTTTTGGAATTGTAAATTTCACATTCTAAGTTTTCTTAAGGACTTTGTGATTATGTCGCTTGAAGTCAGGACATTTTATTTCTCCTTTCTTATTCTTGTTTGAGTGATTTAAGTGGCAGAAATATCAGCCAGGCAGGCTGCTTGTATAAGTAAACAAGCTACTGAGAGGAACAGACAGAACTACAAAAATGAATTTAAGGGCATGCATCTTTCCCATCGCAACATATGCCCGTGAGACCTGGACACTTAACAAAACAGCTGAGAAACACATAAATGCCTTTGAATGTAAATGCTACCGAAGAGTTCTTCAAATATCGTGGACACAAAAAAGAACAAATATATCCATACTACAAGAACTTAATATTGAAGAAGGCTGGCTAGTAAAGAGGATTAAAGAGAGAAAACTTAAATATTTTGGACACATTAAACGTCATGATAATTTAGAGAAGACAGTCTTGGAAGGGTACATAATGGGAAAAAGAAAGAGAGGAAGACCAAGGCGAAGATGGCTGCAAGACATCGTTGATGATCTGCACATGGATGCATCAGCTGCAGGCGATCTTGCTTATGCTGGTTCTAATAACAATTCTTCACACTGGCTCCAATAACAATTCTTCACATTGGCTCTAATAACAGTTCTTCACACTGGCTCTAATAACAGTTCCTTACCCTGGCTCTAATACCAGTTCCTTACACTGGCTCTAATAACAGTTCCTTACACTGGCTCTAATAACAGTTCCTTACCCTGGCTCTAATAACAGTTCCTTACCCTGGCTCTAATAACATTTCCTTACCCTGGCTCTAATAACAGTTCCTTACCCTGGCTCTAATAACAGTTCCTTACCCTGGCTCTAATAACAGTTCCTTACACTGGCTCTAATAACAGTTCCTTACCCTGGCTCTAATAACAGTTCCTTACCCTGGCTCTAATAACAGTTCCTTACCCTGGCTCTAATAACAGTTCCTTACCCTGGCTCTAATAACAGTTCCTTACCCTGGCTCTAATAACAGTTCCTTACCCTGGCTCTAATAACAGTTCCTTACACTGGCTCTAATAACAGTTCCTTACACTGGCTCTAATAACAGTTCTTCATACTGGCTCTAATAACAATTCCACACGCTGGTTCCAATAACAATTCTTCACACTGGCTCCAATAACAGTGTTTCATCTTAGCAAAACTTTCAGTTCTGATCGAGCAGTTTAACTCTCTCACCCCCCGAATACAATCTCCCAGTTACCTCAGCTCCGAGGGGTTAATCAGTCCCAGATGTACAGTCGAGGAACGTCAACAGTGACAGACGGGGGCCAGTTGATAGTCTGCACCTAAAATGTCAGTCTGTCACCAGGAGTAAGAAATCCTGAGTTGTAATTTAAAAATCTCCAATTTTAGCCATGTCACTGAGACAGTGTTAAGCTTTCCCTCGAGTTAAAATGAACTCTTTAATTCTGCTCCATTGCCAACATTTTTTTTTTCATTCTTCTTAAAAAATTAAGATTTGAAAACGAAATAGACAAGACCAAATCAAATTTTAAAGCTGTTTTATAAAGTAATTCCTCTTTTTTCTTTTGTTTCCAGATCCATAGGTCTCCGAGTTGGTGTTCTGTGCAGTCGATGCTGTGGAGATGTTGAGGCACAATGACACATGCCCGTCTGGAAGCGGATAATGCGTGCTATGTTTTTAAGTCCCCGAGAGAGGCTAAAAAGCAGGAGGGTGGGGTGGGTGGGTAGTGCTTCTTTAACAGACTCCATCACCATGGGGACAATGACTATCCCTGCCCCGTCAGCCAGGCTGAGCCTGCTAGTTGGGGAGGGGGATATCAGAGGGAGACGGGGTCTTGTTTTCCCAACCCTGACCTTGGCGTGTCTGCTATGGGTCCTCAATCATGTCGTTAGCATGTCAGCTATCGTACCTAACCATGACGCTAGCATGTCAGCTATCGGTACCCAATCACGACGCTAAAATGTCATTAACGGGTCCCAACCATGACGCTATCATGTCAGCTATGGGTCCCCAACCATGATGCTATCATGTCAGCTATGAGTCCCCAACCATGACGCTAGAATGTCAGTAATGGATCCCCAACCATGACGCTATCACGTCAGCTATCGGTACCCAACCATGACTCTAGAATGTCAGCAATGGGTCCCCAACCATAACGCTATCATATCAACTATGGGTCCCCAAACATGACGCTAGAATGTCAGTAATGGGTCCCCAACCATGACGCTTTCATGTCAGCTATGGGTCCCCAACCACGACGCTACCATGTCAGCTATCGGTACCCAGCCATGACGCTAGAATGTCAGTAATGGGTCCCCAACCATGACGCTAATATGTCAGCTATCGGTCCCCAATGAAGATGCTAGCATGTCACCTATGGCTCACTTATTGCCAGTGATTTATAAAGAGAATAAAGGTAAGAAATGAAAGGATATTCAAAATATAAATTGTAAAAATACAAATATTTGAGAAAGTAAAATCAGACGGGGTTGTGGGTGGGGGGAACTCTGTTGTAGAGAAAAGCAAAAAAAAAAAAAACACAGCTCCTCAGATCATCAGAGAAGTACCTCCCCCCACCCCCAGAGGAAAGCTTTCGGCCTTTTAAACTTCTAACTTCTAGAGGTGGGATACGGCGGGAGGTGGGCGTAGCCCTTCGCGTCACGGCTCCCAGTGGTCTGTGGGTTGCTGGCTTACAACTGGTTCGCAGAGATCTGAAGATCCTGCTCCGATTTTTACTTCTGTTACTAGCCAACGTTCCTTGCTGTCTGTTCTGTGGATCTGACAACGTTCCTTGTTTTTGTTTTGTGGATCTGACAACGTTTCTTGTTTTTTGTTCTGTGGATCTGACAACGTTTCTTGCTGTTTGTTCTGTGGATCTGACAAAGTTCCTTGATCTTTGTTTTGTGTATCTGGCAAAGTTACTTGCTCTTTGTTTCCTGGATCTGACAAAGATCCTTGCTGTTTGTTCTGTGGATCTGACAACGTTCTTTGCTGTTTGTTCTATGGATCTGACAACGTTCCTTGCTGTGTGTTCTGTGAATCTGACAACGTTCCTTGATGTTTGTTCTGTGGATCTGATAAAGTTTCTTGTTGTTTGTTTCCTGGACCTGACAACGTTCCGTGTTGTTTGTTCCCTGACTCTGACAACGTTCCTTGCTGTTTGTTCCCTGGATCTGACAAAGATTCTTGCTGTTTGTTCTGTGAATCTGACACCGTTCCTTGCTCTTTGTTTTGTGGATCTGACAAAGTTCCTTGCTGTTTGTTTCCTGGATCTGACAACGTTCCTTGCTGTTTGTTCTATTGATCTGACAACATTCTTTGCTGTTTGTTCTGTGGATCTGGCAAAGTTCCTTGCTTTTTGTTCTGTGGATCTGACAACGTTTCTTGCTGTTTGTTCTCTGGATTTGACAACGTTCTTTGCTGTTTGTTCTGTGGATTTGACAAAATTCCTTGCAGTTTGTTTCCTCGATCTGACAAAGATCCTTGATGTTTGTTCTATTTATGTGACCACGTTCTGTACTATTTGTTCTATGGATCTGACAACGTTTCTTGCTGTTTGTTCTGTGAATCTGACAACGTTCCTTGATGTTTCTTCTGTTGGTTTGACAACGTTCCTTCATGTTTGTTCTGTGGATCTGACAAAGTTCTTTGTTGTTTGTTTCCTGGATTTAACAAAGTTCCTTGCTGTTTGTTTCCTAGATCTGACAATGTTCCGTGTTGTTTGTTCCCTGACTCTGACAACGTTCCTTGCTGTTTGTTTCCTGGATCTGACAAAGATCCTTGCTGTTTGTTCTGTAGATCTGACAAGGTTTCTTGTTGTTTTTTCTGTGAATCTGACAAAGATCCTTGATGTTTGTTCTATGCATCTGACAACGTTCCTTGCTGTTTGTTCTGTGGATCTGACAACGTTCCTTGCTGTTTGTTCTGTGAATCTGACAACGTTCCCTCGTCTTTGTTTTGTGGATCTGGTAAAATTCCTTGTTCTCTGTGTTTCCTGTATCTGACAAAGATACTTACTGTTTGTTCTGTGGATCTGACAACGTTTCTTGCTGTTTGTTCTGTGAATTTGACAACGTTCCTTGCTACTTGTTCTGTGGATGTGACAAAGTTCCTTGCTGTTTAGTTTCCTGGATCTGACAAAGTTCCTTGCTGTTTTCATCTGTGGATCTGACAACGTTTCTAGCTATTTGTTCAATGGATCTGACAACGTTCCTTGATGTTTGTTCTGTGGATCTGACAACGTTCCTTTATGTTTGTTCTGTGAATCTGACAACGTTCCTTGCTGTTTGTTCTGTGGATCTGACAAAGTTCTTTGCTGTTTTTTCCTGGATTTGACAAAGTTCCTTGCAGTTTGTTTCCTGGATATGACAAAAATCCTTGCTGTTTTTTCTGTGAATCTGATAACGTTCCTTGCTGTTTGTTCTGTGGATCTGACAACTTTCCGTGCTGTTTGTTTCCTGGATTTGCAAAGTTCCTTGCTGTTTGTTCTCTGGATCTGAAAAAGTTCCTTGCTGTTTGTTTACTGGAACTGACAAAGTTCCGTGCTGTTTGTTTCCTGGATCTGACAAAGTTCCTTGCTGTTTGTTTCCTGTATCTGACAACGTTCTGTGCTATTTGTTCTATGGATCTGACAACGTTCCTTGCTGTTTGTTCTGTGAATCTGACAACGTTCCTTGATGTTTCTTCTGTTGATTTGACAACGTTCCTTCATGTTTGTTCTGTGGATCTGACAAAGTTCCTTCCTGTTTGTTTCCTGGATCTGACAACGTTCCTTGCTGTGTGTTCTGTCGATCTGACAACGTTTCTTGCTGTCTGTTCTGTCGATCTGACAACGTTCCTTGCTGTCTGTTCTGTGGATCTGACAACGTTCCTTGCTGTCTGTTCTGTGGATCTGATAGTCTTTTTTTATGTTGATGCAGCCAGGGAGAACGTGCTCCTAGTTTTGGGAGTCAACCATCAATAGCTGACATGCTGGCATCAGAGCTGGCGAACCGTAGCTAACTAAGACCCTGTTCCACCGCCCCCGTGGTACCTCTAAGCCCGGCTGATAGGGCAAGAGATCGCCATAGCCCCTATGGTAGTGGATCCTGCTAAAGAAGTACTGCACAACCCTCTGCTTTTTTTTAGCTGAGCTCAAGGGCTGAAAAAAAAGATAGCTGTTATAACCATCTCCCACTCCGAAAGATGATGCGCCCCAACATCTTCACCGCAACGGCTGCAAAGAACACAAGCTCACAGCTAGAGCATGGTAAATTTCCTTGTATTTAGAGCAATATAAGGACAAAGAAGAAAGAAAGAAAGAAAGAAAGAAAGAAAGAAAGAAAGAAAGAAGGAAAGAAGGAACCATATTTAAATATAATATAAGCTTATTTAATAGATTTAAACAGTGAACTAATCTTCCTTCACAAAACCTTCAGATTAAACAAAATATATATTATAGTTTTTTTTTTTAAAATGACAGCTTACCTGAAAGCACCGAAACGCTTACCTAAAAGCACCGAAAAAAAACTTATTAATATTTCCGCTCTTTCGCCCATGGCAACTGTTAAGACAGGACACAATTTCCCGCATTGGTCTCTCGGGGAGTCTTCTGAATCGTGCCAACCTCCCAGAAACTTCTCCAGAAAACCGAACCTTCCTGGTTTTGATTACAACGCAACAAATGTTGAAGAGGGGGGAAAAAAGCACGTCTTAAGTGACCACATAAAGAATACAAAATAAATGATAGAATGCAAACAAAAGACTTGAAAGGCTGCCACATACAAAAAAAAAAAAAGAAATATTGTTTGTGTTGTAGTTTCAAACACAAAGAAAAACCTCCAAGGAGAAATTGAAGCAAATATTTGTAGTAGAAATAGGTGGGAAAAAGATCGTTTCGTGGCTTTTATCTTATTTTAGTGGTTCCCAAAATGAAAGGTAACTGCCCTTCTTTTGGGCGATGGGAAGATCCAAAGAGAAGAGATGACTGGGTTGAGGAGAAAGAATACAGAGGATGACATCAGAAATAACTAACAAAATATTTCTTTTTTTTTTTTAGGGGCATGAAGGGTATGAGCTCTGCGGCAAAGGGGGCTGCCGCCCGAACAATTTTGAGAATCATTGTCTTACTTCGACCTGGAGAGACGTAAAAGAACAGTCGTTCGTATATCAAGTTAAAGGAACGTGTTTTGCTTTTAGAATTTGAAACTGAAATGTTAAATAGTTTGTTAAAGAATGAGCAAAGAACGTGTTATGAAAGAAAACTGTTAAGTTCGCTTGTACTTTGTCTGCAAAGAGTTCCACGGAAAATACTAGAATATTCTTTACATACACAGGCGTATAATGTTTCTCGTGACTGGTAAAAATACAATTTCTCAGTGGTTTTCAACTTTTATGGCCCCGGTGCACATTTCTGTCAATGATTTAATACAATTCTCCGTGCTTATTTACCACCTTGTGAGACTTGGTCCCTTCTAGAACTTGAGAAGTTAACGTACTTTCTAGAGCTGGATAATTTGAAGTCCCTTCTATAGCTAGGGAGACTTGGTCCCTTTCAGAGCTGGAGAAATTAAGGTCCCTTCTATAGCTGGGGAGACATGGCGCCTACTAGAACTGGAGAAGTTAAGGTCCCTTCTAGAGCTGGAGAGATTTGGTCCCTTCCATAACTGGAGAAGTTAAGGTCCCTTCTAGAGCTGGAGAGATTTGGTCCCTTCCATAACTGGAGAAGTTAAGGTCCATTCTAGAACTGGAGAAGCTAGAATAGTACTGGATGGACACAAAAGCCAGAAAGTACTTTTGCGACACGGTGTACCACAAGGAGGGGTCCTTTCGCCTACACTATTCCTTGTATTCATTAATGACTTGGTCAAGGAACTTCCCTATGGAATCAAAGCGGCACTGTATGCAGATGATCTGGTCCTGTGATGTACAGATGAATATGCGACAGTTGCTACACAGAGACTCCAAAGAGCAGCAGACATCTTGACATCATGGACAAACAAATAGTGTGTAAGTATCAACACAGAGAAATCAAGTACCACTCTGTTCACTCTTTCATCTAAACAGAAAGCAGGTAAGATCTTTGTAAATGAAATATCCTTAAGGATGGACAACCAACACACTTACTTAGGAGTGACTCTTGACTCAAAACTGACGTGGAAGCAACACATCAACAATGCAGAAGCAAAAGCCAGAAGAAAACTAGCCATATTAAGAAAATTGAGTGGAACCACATGGGGAGCTAGTGAAAGAATCCTCAAGAATGTATATCAGAAAAGTATTCTACCACATTTAGAATATGGCTCAACATCTTGGTGCACAGCATCAAACACTACGCTGCATAATCTAGACAAGGTTCAAAATCAGTCACTACGGATTATCACAGGTGCCATGAGGTCCACACCAATAGTAGAAATGTAGAAAATAGTTGGTGTTCAAGCGCTAAAGGAACGTAGAGACACAAAGGTCATGACCATGGGAGAGAAATTCCTCAGCTCGGTAAGCCATCCACTGAAGGAGAGATTCAGTAACTTGGCACTAAGACGGCTTAAAAGAAGCAGTTTCATTCATTAGGCCAAGCGTATGCATAAGATGATACCTGACCTTCCAGCTGTAGTTGCTCCATTATCATCTGTACCAGAGCATACACCATGGAAAGAAGCAGGTTGTACACAAATAACTATTTAGACTGAAGTGAAAGGTGTGCAGAATGGTGAGATGTAGAGCAGTCTTGTAAGATCAACAGCCACACTTAGTGTTCTAGATGATAAATATCCATGTGACACCTGGATACGTGTGTATACAGATGGATCTGCACATAATGCCATAAAGAATGGAGGGGCAGGAGCATATATTGAATATCCAAACAACACCACTGACAAGATTTCCATACCCACTGGAAAATACTGCAACAACTTTGATGCAGAAGTTAGGGCAATTATTGCTGCAGTTGAAAAACTATCAGACACCAGAATTGATATATGTCCTGTAGTAATTCTCACAGATGCAAGATCAGTACTGGAAGCTCTTCAGTGCAACAAACTACCAGACCTCAAGGATGCCTTGTCAAAAATTGGCTTACAACATGGAGTCACTTTGCAATGGATTCCCTCCCACTGTGGGATACCAGGCAATGAGAAAGCTGACCATCTGGCCAAAGAGGGCACTGAAATGGAGCAGCCAGACATACCAATCACCTATAATCAGAAGAAAAGCATGATAAAAACCTACAGGAAGCCTCAAACACTACCACATGATGACTATCACATGCTAAACAGAAAGGAACAAGTCACCATCTTCCGTCTTCGAACAGGACACAGCCGACTCCGAAGTCATATGTATACAAAGTGTAAGGTTGGTACTACTAATCTATGTACATGTGCCCAGGTGCCTCAAACTGTGGAACATATCCTCCAGAACTGCATCAACTATGAGACACTGAGAAATAATTACTGGCCCAGTGAAACCACTAAAGAAGATAAGCTCTACGGTTCCATACATGAATTACAAAAAACAGTGAAATTTATCCAAGAGACAGGACTGCAGATATAGACAGACAATGCGAACGAAGAAGAAGAAGAAGAAGTAGAACTGGAGAGACTTGGTCCCTTCTAGAGCTGAGGAGACTTTGTCCTTCTACTGCTGGGGAGACTTGGTCCCTTGTAGAGCTAGGGAGATTTGGTCCCTTCCATAACTGGAGAAGTTAAGGTCCCTTCTAGAGCTGGAGAGATTTGGTCCCTTCCATAACTGGAGAAGTTAAGGTCCATTCTAGAACTGGAGAAGCTAGAATAGTACTGGATGGACACAAAAGCCAGAAAGTACTTTTGCGACACGGTGTACCACAAGGAGGGGTCCTTTCGCCTACACTATTCCTTGTATTCATTAATGACTTGGTCAAGGAACTTCCCTATGGAATCAAAGCGGCACTGTATGCAGATGATCTGGTCCTGTGATGTACAGATGAATATGCGACAGTTGCTACACAGAGACTCCAAAGAGCAGCAGACATCTTGACATCATGGACAAACAAATAGTGTGTAAGTATCAACACAGAGAAATCAAGTACCACTCTGTTCACTCTTTCATCTAAACAGAAAGCAGGTAAGATCTTTGTAAATGAAATATCCTTAAGGATGGACAACCAACACACTTACTTAGGAGTGACTCTTGACTCAAAACTGACGTGGAAGCAACACATCAACAATGCAGAAGCAAAAGCCAGAAGAAAACTAGCCATATTAAGAAAATTGAGTGGAACCACATGGGGAGCTAGTGAAAGAATCCTCAAGAATGTATATCAGAAAAGTATTCTACCACATTTAGAATATGGCTCAACATCTTGGTGCACAGCATCAAACACTACGCTGCATAATCTAGACAAGGTTCAAAATCAGTCACTACGGATTATCACAGGTGCCATGAGGTCCACACCAATAGTAGAAATGTAGAAAATAGTTGGTGTTCAAGCGCTAAAGGAACGTAGAGACACAAAGGTCATGACCATGGGAGAGAAATTCCTCAGCTCGGTAAGCCATCCACTGAAGGAGAGATTCAGTAACTTGGCACTAAGACGGCTTAAAAGAAGCAGTTTCATTCATTAGGCCAAGCGTATGCATAAGATGATACCTGACCTTCCAGCTGTAGTTGCTCCATTATCATCTGTACCAGAGCATACACCATGGAAAGAAGCAGGTTGTACACAAATAACTATTTAGACTGAAGTGAAAGGTGTGCAGAATGGTGAGATGTAGAGCAGTCTTGTAAGATCAACAGCCACACTTAGTGTTCTAGATGATAAATATCCATGTGACACCTGGATACGTGTGTATACAGATGGATCTGCACATAATGCCATAAAGAATGGAGGGGCAGGAGCATATATTGAATATCCAAACAACACCACTGACAAGATTTCCATACCCACTGGAAAATACTGCAACAACTTTGATGCAGAAGTTAGGGCAATTATTGCTGCAGTTGAAAAACTATCAGACACCAGAATTGATATATGTCCTGTAGTAATTCTCACAGATGCAAGATCAGTACTGGAAGCTCTTCAGTGCAACAAACTACCAGACCTCAAGGATGCCTTGTCAAAAATTGGCTTACAACATGGAGTCACTTTGCAATGGATTCCCTCCCACTGTGGGATACCAGGCAATGAGAAAGCTGACCATCTGGCCAAAGAGGGCACTGAAATGGAGCAGCCAGACATACCAATCACCTATAATCAGAAGAAAAGCATGATAAAAACCTACAGGAAGCCTCAAACACTACCACATGATGACTATCACATGCTAAACAGAAAGGAACAAGTCACCATCTTCCGTCTTCGAACAGGACACAGCCGACTCCGAAGTCATATGTATACAAAGTGTAAGGTTGGTACTACTAATCTATGTACATGTGCCCAGGTGCCTCAAACTGTGGAACATATCCTCCAGAACTGCATCAACTATGAGACACTGAGAAATAATTACTGGCCCAGTGAAACCACTAAAGAAGATAAGCTCTACGGTTCCATACATGAATTACAAAAAACAGTGAAATTTATCCAAGAGACAGGACTGCAGATATAGACAGACAATGCGAACGAAGAAGAAGAAGAAGAAGTAGAACTGGAGAGACTTGGTCCCTTCTAGAGCTGAGGAGACTTTGTCCTTCTACTGCTGGGGAGACTTGGTCCCTTGTAGAGCTAGGGAGATTTGGTCCCTTCTAGAGCTGTGGAAACGTGGTCCCTTCTATAGCTAGATAGACTTGGTCCCTCCTAGAGCTGGGGGAGTTAAGGTATGCAGTAGTGGCTCTCACTACATCTCTAGTGTAAGGTCAGGTCAAGGAAACATACAGGCCCTGACACCATACTATGAAGAGCTACCTGATTGGATTACAATAGCTTTCGTGGAAGATCTGGAAATGGCCCAATAAACGAGCTACTGTTCACCATCACTTCTGCCCAGCTACCCCAACAGAAAAAAGTCCACCAGGCTGGTACCAGGAATATCATACAAGTGTTGTGGCCAGGTTAGATTCTCCAGTTCCTGTAACCAGCTCCACTACTCAAGCGTAGTCTGTATTGTTTACATAAACTACAGAGGCACCTGAACTCGATAGTCTGTATTTCTAGAAGGATAAGTTTGCATGAATTTATAGCAGGGTACGTTTGTATGAATTTATAACAGGATAGGTTTGCATGTATTTATAGCAGGATATGTTTGTATGCATTTATAGCAGGATAAGTTTGTATGTAGTTATAGCACGATACGTTTGTATGCATTTATAACAGGATAGGTTTGTATGTATTTATAGCAGGATAAGTTTGTATGCACTTATAACAGGATACGTCTGCATGTATTTATAGCAGGATAAGTTTGTATATATTTATAGGAGGATAAGTGTACATGTAATTATAGGAGGATAAGTTTGCATGTATTTATAGCAGGATAAGTGTACATGTATTTATAGCACGATATGTTTGCATGTATATGTAGGAGGATAAGCTAGAGCAGGGTAAATTTGCTTGCATTTAGAGCAATATAAGTTAGAGCAGGATAAACTTACTTGCATTTATAGCTAGATAAGTTCACTTATATTTATAGCAGGATACAGTGGGCCGGAGATGTATGATAGAGGCTGGGTTAAATCTGGTTATAGTAGAATACAGTGGGCCGGAGATGTATGTTTCAATTTTAGAAAACAATACTGAAAGAGAAAGGAAATGATGAATGAACAAATTCGGATTTGAAGAGATATTAGGAAGAAGATAACTCATCCGTTTTTCTTAAGTCAGTTCCAAAATATTGAAACGTTTCATGTTTGAAGACGGTTTAGGAGCAGCTGGTATCATTTGCAGAGGGTCTTTGCCAAGCACTATCATGTTGCCGAGCAGCGTCTCTCATGGCTGACTCTACCAACGTTGAATTTCAATAATCACCCACAGATGACCAAGACCCTCTTCCACTTCTCCGTTAGCACCCCCAGTAAACATACCTGGCCTGGTTAACAGGGATCGTTATTATCCTCATGGTGGTGGAGTCTGCTAAAGAAGTATTGCACACCCCCTTCTGCTTTTATAACTGCACTCTGGGACTGAAAAGAAAATAGCTGCCATGAACCCACGCCGACAGAAAGCTATGGCTGAACAACTTCCCAGAGTCGACTGCAAAGATCAGCAACTTACGGTTCCAGGTAAACTGACTTGTGCTATCTCCCTGTAACTGTGAGCTGGTGTTCTTTGCAGCCGATGTTGTGAAAATGTTGAGGTACAACATCGTATCGGCGTGGTAGCGGGTTATGGCATCTATTTTTTTTCAGTCCCGGAGTACAGCTAAAAAGCAGAGGGGGTGTGTAATGCTTCTTTAGCAGACTCCACCACCATGAGGACTATAGCGATCCCTGCCCCGTTAGCCAGGCTATGCCTGTTACTAGGGGTATCAATTGAGAGGTGGGACAGGGTCTTGGTCAGCTATGATTCGCTAACCCTGACGCTAACATATCAGCTGTGGGTCGATGATTGGCTCATCGGACAGCGTCTTCACACCCCCCCCCCCCCAACCCCGAAACTGGGAGACTGAAGAAGAAACTCTTCGTCTGTGAACTGCTTTGCAAGTCGAGAGATCACTGTGTGACAGTATGAGAGGAGGGTTGGAGAAATCTATTGATAGAAGAGCACATACCGGAACGATGTGCAGGAAATAGACGTCCAAGCAGGAATTATGAACTGAGCACCAGCTAGTTAGACAGACAGTGAAAGGGAACAACAATAGTGAGGACAGAACAGCGACGCAAGGTGGGTGGGGCACACTTGGACGCTTCGCTTGATGACTAACAGGACAAGGAGGACGAAGCAACACAGAGGGAGAGGGACAGACATAGACGGACAGAAGGGGGACACGATCAACGGGACAGAGAGATAGACACATAGGGCCAGGAGACCCGGCCGTAGACGGAAGGAAAATATAGTTGTGCAAAAATTTGAGGAATGTCGAGAAATGGTAGATCAATAAAAACATTGGAAAACTTGACAAGGATCAAGTACCTCTTTGCATTAGTTAATTATTGGGAGAAGTTGATTCCGTTGTGTTGTTGAGGACAGTTGAACATTAAAGGGCAGGGTCAGCAGTTAAAGGGCAAGGTCAGCAGTTAAAGAGGAGGGTCAGCAGTTAAAAAGTTGAGTTTGTTGTGTTGTTGAGAACGGCGGAAGCACACCCATGACCAAAACGCAACATCTGTGTGAAATAGGTCACTCACCTGCAGCAGAGGTTTGATAGTATAAGCAAAGGTGATACGATCAACAGGACAGAGAGATAGACAAATAGGGCCAAGAGACCCAGACGCCGACGGAAAGAAGTCACTTTCTTCAAGTCGAGAGATCAGTGATATCTTGGTAAGGTGCTTTCTTCAAGTCGAGAGATCAGTGATATCTTGGTAAGGTGCTTTCTTCAAGTCGAGAGATCAGTGATATCTTGGTAAGGCGCTTTCTTCAAGTCGAGAGATCAGTGATATCTTGGTAAGGTGCTTTCTTCAAGTCGAGAGATCAGTCATATCTTGGTAAGGTATTTTCCTCAAGTCGAGAGATCAGTGATATCTTGGTAAGGTACTTCCCTCAAGTCGAGAGATAAGTGATATCTTGGTAAGGTGCTTTCCTCATATCAGTTGCTCAAGTGAAGCAGGGCGCGTCAGTTTGATTAACCTACATTGAGCGCTCGGACTTTACAGAGCAGGCAAAAAAAAAGGGTAACTTTTAAGGCTCCACCCTTTAGCCCGCTGGTTGAGTTAAACTGTGCAGCAGTCTATGGGTAACAATCCTTTTCTCCTTCTCATATTACCTGACTTTGACAAATGTACCCTCTATCTAACCCAATCTCTTTCAAGACTTCTGACTGTGGCATTGGATGTATATTTCACAATTCATGCTAATTTTTTGCTTTTGAATCTGATTGGTCATTTCTGAGCCTCCGCCGTGCTGTGATTGTCCAATGCCAAGCTTTGAATCACCGATTGACCCACTTCCGAGACGCGATGCGCTGATTGGATATTTTGTAACTGGCTGCAGATTCCTACATTTTTATGATAATTTCATCAATGTATACATTAGACAGCAAAGATGGAATTTTGCTTTATTGTGAAATTAATACAAAAAATAACGTAAGTTAACGTTTTCATTAATGTTAATCACCATTCCTGTTTAATCTTATTAGCAAAACAGTTCCTTTTTTTTAAAAGCACGAATGAATGTTATATCTTTCTAGCGGACTGACAGTCACGTGTCAAAGCTATACGTCAAGTGTTAAGTTGATTGTCATGTGTCAATACATCTCGTCATTCATGAATTTCAAGGAGGCCAGGGCGTGATCAAGCATTTATTGTATAAATATGGCCAGTCCAGATCATGCGCGTTTCGTGACGATCAAAGACAAATACATGGAGATTAATTGATTCAAATCTTCTTCTTCTTCTTCTTCTTCTTCTTCTTAACTCTTTGGAAATAAAGAACAGTCAAACAATCAATCAATCAATCAATCTTCTTCCCAATTCTTAACTCTTTGGAAATAAAGAATAGTCAAACAAACAAACAATCAATCAATCTTCTTCTTCTTTTTCTTCTTCTTCTTCTTCTTCTTAACTCTGTGGAAATAAAGAACAGTGAAACAATCAATCTTCTTCTTCTTCTTTTCTTCTTCTTCTTCTTTTTCTTTCTTTCTTTCTTTCTTTCTTCTTCTTCTTCTTCTTCTTCTTCCCAATTCTTAACTCTTTGGAAATAAAGAACAATCAATCAATCAATCAATCTTCTTCTTCTTCTTCTCAATTCATAACTCTTTGGAAATAAAGAATAATCAAACAATCAATCTTCTTCTTTTTTTCTTTTTCTTCTTTTTCTTTCTTTCTTTTTTTCTTCTTCTTCTTCTTCTTCTTCTTCTTCTTCTTCTCTCTCTCTCCATTACTTGCAGCAAACGATGTACCTTGACTGGAATACTGAATAGAACAGAACATACTGCCAAATTCTTAACCCTTTGAAATTAAAGTTAATTCTCTCTCTCTCTCTCTCTCTCTCTCTCTCTCTCTCTCTCTCTCTCTAATTTTCACTCTGTCACAAGAGTGACAGTCCTGGAATTTATGAGGAGACGTTAAACAAACTTTAATGAGACATCTGGATCAGTCGTTCTTAAAATAGTTTATGGGGATATCTTAGACTACCCAAACATTAGAGAATTCTCTCTCTCTCTCTCTCTCTTCTTCTTCTTCTTCTTCTTCTTCTTCTTCTTCTTCATAGATAAGTAAAATCTTAACTTACATATCTTAACTTCTAATTTTCACTCTGTCTCTCTTTACACTCTGGTTTCTCTCTGTATTTTTCTGTCTCTCTCAGTATCTCTGCCTCTTTTTTGTCTTTACCTGTCTGTCATTATTGCTTTTTCTTAACTCTCTTTGTATCTAATGTAATTTGTATATCTGTATCACATCGAGTGTGTGGGAAGAATGAAAGATGGAGTGATGATGGGCAGAATGTAAGACGGGCCTGCGTGCCCAGTTCTTTACCCTTTAAAAATAAAGATCGTTCATTTATTCATTCATTCTCTCTTTTTCTCTCTCTTTTTTTTCCTTTCTCTTTCTTTCTCTTTCTATCTCTTTTTTTCTCTCTTCTCTCTCTCCCTCTCTTTCTCTTTCTCTCTCTTTCTTGATGACCTTACAGTTAATTTTATTACTAATATATATATTATATAAGTAATATATATATTAGTAATATAATTAACTATATATATATATAAATATCATTAATATAGTTAAAGAGAGTTAATTCATAGATTTATATCGCACAATCCACCACCCTATCTATGGTCGGTGCTCAAATCCAACCCAAAACACAATCAAGGCTTAAGCAGTTGTATTCTCCCAAAACCAAGGAAGAATGGTTTAATAAACGCTTCTCTTACTCAGCTGCCCACCTTTGGAATGCCCTGCCAACTCATGTAAAACTTTCGTTCTTATAACTTCAAACTTTGTCAACATCTGTTTGATATGGACTACATGCCCCACTAAGCATAGTCTAAAGTAGTTTAAAGTATGGTTTGACTGTTGTAATTTTTAAAAATACTGCTTTTCTGTAAATTTGTTAGTTTTGAATGAATGAATGTAAAAATGCAAGTTTATTCCATGTTGTTGCATAAATCAGAGTGTAGAGTGTATGGACATGAGATACGTTTATTTTTTATTTATATAATCATTTAATGTTTCTGCATGATTATTATGCTCATTAACAAATGCTGAATGACTGTGACTGAGTGAAAGCTGTATGATGAAGGGCAGAATGTTAGACGGGCCTGCGTGCCCAATTCTTAACCCTTTGAAAATAAAGTATGTTCGTTCCTTCGTTCGTTCTTTCTCTTAACTTTCTCTGTACTCTCTGTATCTCTCTACTTTCTTTTTCTCTCTGTATTTGAACTTAGCACTCTGTCTCTCTTTACTCTACATATACTATCGCTTTCTACTCTGTTTACTCTTTATCTCTCTCTCTCTCTCTCTTTACTCTATATATATTATCTCTTTCTACTCTGTTTACTCTTTATCTCTCTCTCTCTCTTTACTCTACATATACTATCTCTTTCTACTCTGTTTACTCTTTATCTCTCTCTCTCTTTACTCTACATATACTATCTCTTTCTACTCTGTTTACTCTTTATCTCTCTCTCTCTCTCTTTACTCTACATATACTATTTCTTTCTACTCTGTTTACTCTTTATCTTTCTCTCTTTTTACTCTCTCTTTATATTTATTTCCTGCTCTCCCTACTTCCCTTTTCTCTCTCTCTCTCTCTCTACGCTTTCTCTCCCTTCTCTATCTCCCTCTATCTCTTTCTCTGCTGCATATTCTCTCTCTTCTTCCTTCACTCTCTCTGTATCTTCTCTATCGCCCCTCTCACATCATGAACTTAATTTCCAGTAACTCTAATGTTTGGGTAGTCTAAGATATCCCCATGAACTATTCTAAGAACGACTGAACCAGATGTCTCATCAAGGTTTGCTTAACGTCCCCTCATCTGTCCTGTGTCACAAAAGAAGGAAATGAGTCTGGAGATTGGTAAGCAGTTTCTCTTAAATGTCACACACACCTACAGGTCAGTCCGACCAAAGCGATGTAACATCTTCTGGGAAACGTTACTAAAACTAGTTCTGATGATATGAAGCCAAGCAGAAAAGGCGCTGGCGACCATGCTTCTACAGTTAGCCTTGTCCTTGTTACGTCTGTCTCTCTTGTCCTTTTCAGTTGAATCAGGTGTGTTCTCCATCGCTCAACCTCTCTTTTTTCCTTCGCGGTTTCCAGTGATTGTCATTTTCTCTAACTTCTGCTTTCAGACGGCGTCTCAGGTTCTATATCTTTTATTTTCCGACGTCATGTCAAGTTCAATAACTTCTGTTGTCCGACGCCATGTCAAGTTTAGTAACTTCTGTTTTCCAGCGCCAAGTCAAGTTCTGTAACTTCTGTTTTCCTGCGCCATATCAAGTTCAGTAACTTCTGTTGTCCGACGTCATGTAAAGTTCTGTAACTTCTGTTTTCCTACGCCATGTCAAGTTCAGTAACTTATTTTTTCCGACGCCATGTCAAGTTCTATAACTTCTGTTTTCCGATGTCATGTCAAGTTCTATATCTTCTGTTTTCCAGCGCCATGTCAAGTTCTGTAACTTCTGTTTTCCTGCGCCATGTCAAGTTCAGTAACTTCTGTTGTCCGACGTCATGTAAAGTTCTGTAACTTCTGTTTTCCTATGCCATGTCAAGTTCAGTAACTTCTTTTTTCCGACGCCATGTCAAGTTCTATAACTTCTGTTTTCCTATGTCATGTCAAGTTCTATAACTTCTGTTTTCCGATGTCATGTCAAGTTCTATATCTTCTGTTCTCCAATGTCATGTCAAGTTCTATATTTTCTGTTCTCCAATGTCATGTCAAGTTCTATATCTTCTGTTCTCCAATGTCATGTCAAGTTATATATCTTATGTTTTCCGACGTCAAGTCCGATTCTCTAGCTTGTGCCTTCATACGTCATGTCCATATAGTGTTGCATGGATAATTGATAGAGGTATTTTTGTGTAAACAGAAGACACAATTCTGCTGTTTCTTTTACACGGTTTAAACATTTTTTTTTAAAAAGTAGTTCTGAAAATGTGTATTAAATGACTTTTTAAAATACCGAGTAACGGAAACATGGAAAAAAAATATTTCACGAGACATTTTTTTTTCTCTCGTTCGTTGCTTTTTTTTAATTGGCATCAAAATCCTATAAAATTTTTAAAGTTTCATCTCTCCACCTGATTGGCGCACGGAAAAATTCCCAAGAGACTGCTTCCGTCGGTGGAAGAAATGGTAATATTTCATTGGATAACTTCTGTCTGGCTCATTTTCCGCAGTTTCCAGCCAATAAAGTGCGGTCTAATCGAAATCTGTTTTCTCTATCTGGCGCATTTAGATTACGTATAAGCGGAAAGCACTCTATACCTCTTCTGATAAATAATGGAAATAAGAGAAACTCAGAAACACAAACAAGGAGTTGGATTTTGAAAAACGCGAAGTTGGAAGCACAGATAGCTGGACTCGGTAGGATGGGAACAGTCGGACAAGAAATATACACTCGAAAACTGCTTCATACATGAGTATGGGAGACTAGAACCACATGGGCTCAACTCTAAATTCAGCTTTATCTGACTTTCCACCCCGTTCCACACTTTCATAATCTGAATATCACATTCCCTCCCTTTTAAGCTCTCATCTACTCTTTCCTTCACCCACTTATCTTCTAGATTCTTCACCTATACTACATTCACTTAATCTGTTCACTGTATTCCTCTCCCTCCTGCGCATTCTCCCCACTCCCTCTTAAATACTGACGAGTCAGAATGGCATCACAGCCTACATTAAAAGTAGCGACTAAGTGGCGTAGTAGTTAGTGCACTGACGCGGAGGTCGATGAGTCATACCCTGCCGGAAGCGTCCTATTCCCCAAGCTCTAGAAACTGACATCTGACTCCTGGAAGTAGGGAATATGTAAAAATGTGTACCGTGCGCTACCGCGTCAACCTGTGGCGTGCCGTTCAGTCATAGGCAATAATGTGTATGTAAGTTCAGATTTTAAAGCTTTTTACACAACTACTGTCTCTGAGACACAGCTTCACCACTTCACCAGATAAAGATCCCCTCCCACCCCCACAAACCACATTCCGTTTTTATGTGTTGTATGTAACGTGTTTCCGTAACGATATCTTTTTTCTGATTCCCAAAACAAGCTATCAAGTTGAACACAACAGGCCAAAGAAAAAGAGGCAGACCGCGTGAAACTCTGAAGAGGACATTTTTAAGAGAAGCCAAATTAGCAGGCATAAAATCCCTTGATGAGGTTGAAAGACTCGCCGAAGACTGGAAAAACTGGCGAAATACTTATGTGACGTTTAACGGCACGGGAAGGATATAAGATACGATAAGATATAACGTGTGTTAACTGAGACTCTCTCTGATTGTTTCTATTTCTTCGCCCTGTGCGATTTTCTATGAACAAGACGTAAACCAAAATTTCACAGACTGAGTATTCTCTTAACGAATTAAGCTATCCCTGCCTTTTTATTTTAAAGTACAATTATTCGCGAGTAAGAAATATCATTCCATTAATTCGTATAATGATAATGGCGCTTATCGACTTCCACTATTTTGAAGAGAGTCGATGTTAGGTGTTATTGGGATCTGCCATGACACGTTCGACTGAACAGCTTTTCTCATGGCTGATTCTACCAATGTTAGATTTGCATAATCGGCCGCATGTGATAATAAGCAATGTTTGTGTTGCATGGTTCAATCTCAGTTGATTCGCGTTTCATGGGGTTATTAGCAACGCTCGAATATGCTCCATCGGCGCGGATAAATCGGAAAAAAGCTAGAAATGAATCTCGTGGATGCGGGGTAGTTTTACTGAGACTTTCATAAATATTTCTCAGTTCTTATGTCATTCTTCTAATTTATCTCCCTATATTTTCATATCCTTTAAAAAAAAACTGCACCATACACCAAACGAACCTCAAGATCAGAATCTATAACATTTTCAAGTTGTGTATCATATATTTCTGACTAAAGAAGATGTTCCTTGATTAACACCGACATTATCTTCACACACATCCAGATTTCTGTTGTTTTGGATTAGGTTTCACAAACATTGCCACTTCTATAATCAGAGGAAGTCCGATGAAATGTTCTCTGCAGAATTCATTTAATTCTGACAAATAAGATATTCGACTTAGAATTCACAACATAACTTGTACTAAGATGCAATATGACATAATCTTCGTTAGTTTCGTCGTTAAAGCACATCAATATCAAACTATCGTATTCTACATGCAGCAATTCTCAATGTTCTCAACTTCATGTTATTCTACACTTGATACGAGAACAATTCATAACTCCGTATTATATCAGATGTGCATCATGTGGTCAATCAGTAAATCACTTAATCACTGTACTCGAAGTTTCAAAGTAACAAATATTCATAACCACTTGAAACACATCTTCAATCTGTCCTAGAACTACTTCTGCAAGACTGTTTTTCCTGAGTATCTATTGCTCTAATTGTCCATCTATTCCAACTGTCGTTACCTACGTCTTCTTTCTCTCTCATGTCTTCTCTGGTGTGTGTTCTCCTTCTGCTGTTTTTCTCTGATTGTCTGTTCTGCTACTCTTCTCTTGTCTGCACCGGTCTCAGTTCACTGCCCGTCCTTGTTCCTCCGTCTTCGGGGCTCCGTCCTCTGTCTCCTCTCTCCTCTACTTCTTCTTCCTTCTTCGTCCCTCTTCGTTCTTCCTCCTGTCTCCTGTCTCCTTTTTATCTTCAAGTCCAGCTTGATGGATTAACCAATAAGTATTTTTGGCTCCACCCTTCAGATGTCCACTGGTTCCCATGAGCGTTCTGATTGTCGGTCATTCAGACTGCCCCGTGACTTCTATGTCGTAAGTTAATTGTCCAATAGGTCACGCCTCTAAATATTTAATTGGTCAGCTGGCCGAGTTGGTCACTCCTTTATTTAAAAACCGTGTGCAGTCGCGTTCTAACGCTTGTCAGTCTGTGTCAGTTTCGTCTATACAATTGTTATTTACCTAAGTCATTATCTTGCTATTTCATGTCGTAGGTTTTATTGAGTCCTCGATTTTCATTGTGTCTGCCTTTTCTATTTGCCTTTTCTATTTTGTTTACTCGTGTCAACGTCCAGTCACTGATTTTTTATCCCTTGACCATCCTAATTTTTGACGTCCTTCCTTTGTATTACCTATATCTCAGCGTCACTGAGTCTCATCTTTTTCTGTTCACTGTTTCCACTGTTTACTTTTGTTCGCGTCTTGTTCTAGTGTCATGGAAGTTCTATACCTTTCTTTTCCTTTCCTTTCCATTTTTCTCTGTGGCTATTCGATGCTACTATTTTTACAGTATATTTTCATAATCATATTAATTAATAATAATAACAACAACAACAATATCCTTTACTTACAAGGCAATGCTACAAATCTTTTGATCAAATGTATGCTCTGTTTTCCCATATGCGGCCGAAACATGGAGAACCAACTGGAGCTTCGAAACGAGACTGGGAGGATCTGAAGGAAGTTGTCTTAGGAAAATTATAAGAATACACTGAGAAGACCGGGTGACAAACGATAAAATACGATGGTCATTTCGAAAGTCGTGAGCAAAATGTTTTTTTAATCAGAATTTATAGATAGAGAAAATGTAAGTGTATCACCTTAAACTGCATTCTTTTCGTCACTCTTCCAAATAATCTCTATTTCTCCGCACACATTTTTTCCATCGCTCTGCAAGTTTGAAAATACCCTCCCGGTAGAATTCCGTTCCAGCTGACCGACGACTCAGACGCACTGCTTTCTGGACGTTCTCTCCTGTGGGACCAGCGGGCACAAAGTTTTCTATAGCCTAGGGTTTCAATCGTTTTCTGTACTGCATTGTGTCATATTCCAAGATTTACAGAGATTTCTGATACTGTGACACGTCTCACTTCTTTAATGATGTCGTCAACACTTTCCACGTTGCGTTCATTGGAGGCAGCTGTGGGTCGATCGCCGCGGGGCATATCTTGGATGCTCGTGTTTCCATCTTTGAAATGTTTCACCCACCTCCTAACACTGCTAGCACCTACCTCCTAACACTGCTAGCACCACCTCCTAACACTGCTAGCACCTACCTCCTAACACTGCTAGCACCCACCTCCTAACACTGCTAGCACACATGCACACATCTTTATAAGCAAGTTGAAGTCTTTGGTGAATTTCAGCAGCCGGGATTTCCTCTTTAACGAGGAACTCAATAACAGCACGTTAACGAAACGAAACTTCAGCGCCCGCCATTTTGTTTATGCTTCCCGTGGTGACGTCATGTGACCTCTACATGAAGTGGAAAGAATGCAGATTAAGGTGATACATTTATATTTTCTCTATCTATAAATTCTGATTTTAAAAAAAAATTGCTCACGACTTTCGGTGTGACTCTCGTAACCAAAACGAAGGGACAATGAGAACGTTATTAAAGAGGCCAAAAGGCGAGGAAGGAAATAGCGAGCCCGTATACTACGAACGAGAAGAATAAGACACCCCTATATCGTCTTGACTTGACCAACTCATGGGAAAAAAACAGAAAAAGCGAAGGGAACATTAGGAGTACACGGAGACACACAATACAGGAAGAACTAAAGGAAGCGAGAAAGACATGGGTTGAGGTATCTGGGCTTGTTCAAGACAGGATTGGCTGGGGAACCTTTGCTGATGTCTTATGATCCATCAGATGTACAGAGGACTGATGATGATGATGTTGATGATGATACACTCTAATCTACTAGAACCAGTTTCACCTCGATCATCATCTTGCTTCAGTCCTGGTAGTTAAGTGTTGTACGACCCTCGTTCATCTCCTGCTCCCCAATCCTCCACCCATGTCTTCAAGCAAGCTACTTGTGATCTCCTCCCTGTCCGATTCCGCGCTTTCGCTACAGCTTTACTACCTACCAGGGCGCAAAGAACGAGAACTCGTGGGTGCAGCTACTACAAAAAGACTGGTATGAAATGCCTATTACTTCTAACAAACGGGATGCAAGTTCATTACTTTTGGTTTCTTAAAGTTCATCAGGCATGGCTACATATAGTTCACCAATCTTGACTACCTATATTTCAACTGCCTTGACTACCTATAGTTCATCAGTTTTGACTACTTATATTTCACCTATCTTGACGACCTAGATTTCACCTATCTTGACTACCAGTATTTCACCTACCTTGACTACCTATATTTCAACAGTCTTGACCATTTATATTTCACCAGTCTTGACTACCTATATTTCACCTATAATGACTACTAATATTTCACCTATCTTGATTACGAATATTTTACCATTCTTGACTACCTATATTTCACTAGTCTTGACTACCAATATTTCATTTATCTTGACTACCAATATTTCACCTATCTTGACTACCAATATTTCAACTATCTTGACTACGAATATTTCACCATTCTTGACTACCTATATTTCACCAGTCTTGACTACCTATATTTCACCTATTTTGACTACCTATATTTCAACATTCTTGACTACCTATATTTCACCTAATTTGACTATCTATATGTCACCTATCTTGACCACCCATATTTCACCTATTTTAACTACCTATATTTCACCTATCTTGACCACCTATATTTCACCTATTTTGACTATCTATATGTCACCTATCTTGACCACCCATATTTCACCTATTTTGACTACCTATATTTCACCTATTTTGACTACTTATATTTCACCTATTTAGACTACCTATATTTCACCTATTTTGACTACCCATATTTCAACATTATTGACTACCTATATTTCACCTATTTTGACTATCTACATGTCACCTATCGTGACCACCCATATTTCACCTATTTTGACTACCTATATTTCACCTATTTTGACTACCTATATTTCAACTATTTTGACTACCTATATTTCACCATTCTTGACTACCTATATTTCACCTATTTTGACTATCTATATGTCACCTATCTTGACCACCTATATTTCACCTATTTTGACTACCTATATTTCACCTATTTTGACTATTTATATTTCACCTATTTTGACCACCTATATTTCACCTATTTTGACTACCTATATTTCACCTATTTTGACTATTTGTATTCACTTATTTTGACTATTTATATTTCACCTATTTTGACTACCTATGTTTCACCTATTTGGATTACCTATATTTCACCGATTTTGACTATTTATATTTCATCTATTTTGACTATCTATATTTCACCTATTTTGACTACCTATATTTCACCTATTTTGACTATTTATATTTCACCTATTTTGACTACCTATATTTCACCTATTTTGACTATTTATATTTCACCTATTTTGACCACCTATATTTCACCTATTTTGACTACCTATATTTCACATATCTTGACTATCCATAGTTCCCCAAAACCTAGTAGCTCACGCTTCACACAAAGACAGGAAAAAAGTAGCAAGACTTCTAGAACCGTCCGACATGGTTCTAAATACTTTCCTGGTGTACATTTACATCATTCGCTGAAAGCAGATTTTTTTCATTGCTTTATTAATAGATGTTGAAGAAGTAGTAATAGTTAGTAGTAATAGTAGTAGCACTAGTAGCAGTAGTAGTAGTAGAAGTAGTAGTAATAGTAATAGTAGTAGTAGTATTAGAAGTAGTAGTAATAGTAGTAGCATTAGTATTAGTAATAGTTGTAGAAGTAGTAGTAATAGTTGTAGAAGTAGTAGTAACAGTAGTAGTATTATAGTGATAGTAGTACTAGTAGTAGTAATAGCAGCAACAGTAGTATTAATATTAGTAGTAGTAGTAATAGTTGTAGAGGTAGTAGTAACAGTAGTAGTAGTAGTAGTAGTAGTAATAGTTGTAGAGGTAGTAGTAACAGTAGTATAAGTATTAGTAATATTATTAATACTACTAGTAATAGTATACTGTTCAAAAAAAAGAAACGCGACAAATACAATTTTGCGATTTAAACTGAAATTTGCTGATCAGACAAGTACAAATTGCATGAAACGTTCACTTGGGCATCAACGTCATGTGATGACCTGAATTGTACTCAGCAGATGATTCATGAGCACAGAAAAGCGACACTAGTCAAAACAGCATTTTTGACAATAACTCATGACAGGTTCACGAGAATCCCGTGAAACTTACTGAACACAAAACTCACTGACCATGTTATTGAATGCCTATAAAAGATTGGACACTCCTTAAATCAATTCATTTGAAAATTCAATGCGCAAGTATGGCTCATCTCACTACAGAACAACGACTCATCGTCATTGGACGCTTACAGACTGGACAGTCACAAAGTGTAGTGGCCAGACAATTTAATGTTGTTAGAAGCACCATTAGTTGCCTCTGGATATGTTTTCAAGAAACTGGCTCAGTTGCAGACCGGCCGCGCAGTGGAAGACCCATAGTCACAACACCTACTTCATACGGCAGCGTCACCTCAGGAACAGATTATCATCTGCATCGTCAACAGTCCAGTCAATGACAGCAGCTCGTCGAATTTCAGATCAAACGGTCAAGAACCAACTGCAGGACGCTGGAAGACTAGAAGACTAGGCTAGAAGACCCTACAGAGGTCCTGTTCTTACGGACCGGCATCGCCAGAACTGACTGCAGTGGGCGAACCAGCATCGTCAGTGGACCGTTGCGAATGATTGGAGAAGGGTTTGGTTTAGTGATGAATCATTCTTTCTGATCCAGCGACACGATAGACGGAGAAGAGTTTACCGCAGAGTCCATGAGCGCTACGCCTAGAACTGTGTGGATGAGGCTCCTCCACATGGTGGTGGAGGTGTACTGATGTGTGAGACAATCAACTTCAAAGGAAAAAGTGACCTGGTGCAAACTGAAGAACGTCTGAATGCCCAACGATACGTCGCAGAAATTCTTCGTCCTCACGTCCTTCCACTTCTGGCTGCACCAGGATCGATTTTTCAGCAGGATAACGATCGACTTCATGTGGCACAACTCACCACCCACTTCCTCGCTGACAACAACGTCCAGACAATTCTGTGGCCATCCATGTCATCAGACATGAACTCAATAGAACACTTATGGGATTAACTCAACAGACAAGTCCGCCAGCGAGACATGACGCTAACCAATCTCCGACAGTTGTTTCTTGCACTGCAGGAAGAGTGGGCAGCCATCCCACAACAACAGATCCAACGGCTAATCGGATCCACGTCAAGGAGATGTCGTTCTCTGATACAGGCCAGAGGAGGCCATACACCTTACTGAAACGGAGGCTTCAGTCACAAAGAATAAAAGTCCAAACTAAATTTAATGAACACCACTTCAATGTTAAAGTCTTAAAGTTTCTTCGTGCCAAGATTGAAACATTAATTCCGTAAAATAAAATTTTGATACAAGTTTGAAATTTGGTGTCCATTACGACTACAGTAGTGTTGGGTTTCTTTTTTGAACAGCATAGTAGCAGTAGTAGTAGTAGTAGTAGTAGTAATAGTAGTAGTAGTAGTAAGAGTAGTAGTAGCAGTGGTAGTAATAGGTGTAGTAGTAGTAGTAACTGCAGTAGTTGTAATAGTTGCAGTAGTTAGTAGTAGTAGTAGTATTAATATTAGTAGTAGTAGTATTAGTAGTAATATTAGTAGTAGTAGATTTAGTAGTATTAGTCGTAATATTAGTAGTAGTAGTAGTAGTAGTAGTAGTAGTAGTAGTAGTAGAAGTAGTAGTATTAGTCGTATTAGTAGTAGTAATAATAGAAGTAGTAGTATAAGTAGTATTAATAGTAGTAGTAGTATTAGTAGTAGTAGAAGTAGTAGTAGTAGTAGTAGTAGTAGTAGTAGAAGTAGTAATAACAGTAGTAGTAGCTGTAGTACAATATTGACCACCGAACAGTAATTTGAATATGTACCGCCAAAACAGAATAAGAAAATACGCCATTAGCAAAAGCGACTCAAGCAGAAGAAGAAAAAACATTACGGAAGACTGTTTAAAGGGGGGGGGGAGCCTGATATCTGATACTCGATGAATAGTTAAAGAAAAATGAGGAGGTGGAGGAAGAGGAGGAAGTAGAAAGGTGGGATAGACAAAAGGTAAAAAAACATCACCCAAATCATGAAGATATTGTTTTGTATATGAGAGAATCGAACTTTGCATGAAAGCAAACACAAGCTCATGCTACTCTATTGATCTCATAAGCAATCGAAGAAGATTAATTCTTGTGAATAAATATCCTTCAACAGTTTCTCATTACCCTCCATGTTTGCTTTTCTCTTCCCTCCGCCACCACCCCCACAAATTGCCTCTTTTAAACCAACAACAGTTCCTCTATCCCAGCTCTGTCCTGTCTTTGTATACAGCTTGAGTGTTTCAGAGACCAAGTTATTTAACCAGGGTTTCTCAGCCTTTCTACTCTTTGAGGAGTACTGGAAATAAAAGTTCGGGTCTCTCAAAATCTCTGTATAAAAGCTGTTACGTCTGTAAGGAACAATACATTGGTCTCATCAGTGTATTTGCAGTTATAGCTTTCTTCAGCGGTTCCCACAATGTGTGTTATCGCCCCGAGGGGACAGGAAGTTCCGAAGGAGAGTGGGGGCGGGGGCGTAGGTGGCGATGTGGAAAATGGGATGCCGGGGATATCAAACACATTAAGGGAAGAAGTTGGGGTGGAGGGGGGCTAGGAATGTGACCTGGTGAGGTGGGAGTAGCAAAGGGGAGGCGGAAAAAAGATGGGGTGGGGTGCTAGGAATGTGACCTGCGGAGGTTGGAATAGTAAAGGGGAGGTGGACAAAAGATGGGATGGGGGCGCTAGGAATGTGACCTGGGGAGGTGGGAGTAGCAAAGGGGAGGCAGGAAAAAGGTTGGGGTGGGAGCGCTAGAAATATGACCTGGGGAGGCGGGAGTAGCAAAGGGGAGGCGGGAACAATGTTGGGGTGAGGGCGCTAGAAATGACCTGGGGAGGTGGGAGTAGCAAAGGGGAGGCGGAAAAATTTGGGGTCGGGGTGCTAGAAATGTGACCTGGGGAGGTGGGAGTAGCAAAGGTGCGACTGAAAAAAGTTGGTGTGGGGGGCGCTATAAATGTGACCTGGGGAGGTGAGAGTAGCAAAGGGGAGGCGGTAAAAAGGTTGGGGTGGGGCGCTAGAATATGACCTGGGGAGGTGGGAGTAGCAAAGGAGAGGCGGGAAAAGTTGGGGTCGGGGTGCTAGAATGTGACCTGGGGAGGTGAGAGTAGCAAAGGGGAGGCGGGAAAAAGGTTGGGGTGGGGGCGCTAGAAATGTGACCTGGGGAGGTGGGAGTAGCAAAGGGGCGACTGAAAAAAGTTGGTGTGGGGGGCGCTATAAATGTGACCTGGGGAGGTGAGAGTAGCAAAGGGGAGGCGGTAAAAAGGTTGGGGTGGGGCGCTAGAAATGTGACCTGAGGAGGTGGGAGTAGCAAAGGGGAGGCGGGAAAATGGTTGAGGTCGGGGTGCTAGAAATGTGACCTGGGGAGGTGGGAGTAGCAAAGGGGAGGCGGGAAAAAGGTTGGGGTGGGGCGCTAGAAATGTGACCTGGGGAGGTGGGAGTAGCAAAGGGGCGACTAAAAAAGTTGGGTGGGGGGCGCTATAAATGTGACCTGGGGAGGTAACCATTAGTTTAGAAAGCTGTTATTAAACCAGGACAGATATCATCTAAAGCGGGCTGTACCAAACATCATGTGGCGGGGCGGGCCCCTCTCGTGGCTGGCTCCACCAACGCTGGACCTGACCGTAGTGGGCCACAGCAGTTGCAAGCAACATTTGTGTTGGAAGACCCCACACTTCCTTTGCTCTTGCATCTTCTGACTTCAAGTTTGTTAATCATTCTCTATTCAGATGATTTTGCGACAATTAAGCACATCTTCTCTCCACTTGTCTTGGTCTTTTGCAAGTTCTTCCCAAGTCTGGACGGCTGACAGAAAAATCTCTGAATGATGACTTACAGATGTCTTTCTTCAGTGTCATCAATAGATTGTAAATATTATAGCATAGTAAACTATATATCATAACTCTGTAAATTATATATCATAGTTCAGTAAATCATATATTATAGCGCAGTAAATTATATATCATAATTCAGTAAATTATATATCATAACACAATAAATTGTATAAACTAGGAAAAAAGTAGGAACAGCTTTATTACTTAAAGAGTGTCTCCCAGCACAGTAAATTATATCTCATAGCTCAGTAAATTATATCGCGTAGCTCAGTAAATTATATCTCATAGCCCAGTAAATTATATATCATAGCTCGGTAAATTATATCTCATAGCTCAGTAAATTATATCTCATATCTCAGTATATTATATCTCATATCTCAGTAAAGTATACATCATAGATAAGTAAATTATATATCATCGCTCAGTAAATTATACATCATAGCTCAGTAAATTATATCTCATAGCTCAGTAAATTATACAGCACAGCTCAGTAAATTATACATCATAGTTCAGTAAATTATACATCATAGCTCAGTAAATTAAATACTATATCTCATTAAATTATATATCATTGCTCAGTAAATTATACATCATAGCTCAGTAAATTATACACCATATCTCAGTAAATTATACAGCATAGCTCAGTAAATTATATGTCATTGGTCAGTAAATTATACATCATAGCTCAGTAAATTAAATTTCATAGCTCAGTAAATTATATATCATTGCTCAGTAAATTATACACCATAGCTCAGTAAATTATATATCATAGCTCAGGAAATTAAATCTCATAGCTCAGTAAATTATATATCATAGCTTTTTTGAGTAAAAACAGAATATATATGCTTTGACATAAAACAAGGGGTCCGTCAGGGGTGCATATTGCCGCCTTATTTATTTAACTTGTATACTGAAAATATAATGGGGAATGTTAGAGAAGATGTAGACAAAGAATATTACGGTGCCATAACAATGGGAGGTTATGAAATACCAGAGATTAGATATGCTGATGACACAGTGTTACTGTCCATAACACAAGAATGGATGGAAAAACTATTTAAGTCAGTGCGTAAGAATAGCGAAGAGCAAAACTTAAAGAGAAGAAAACTAAATTGATGACAACTGACAAAACAAACAAGGCAGCTGAAATATGTATCGATGAGGAAAACTTGGAAGAAGTGGAGAGTTTTGAATATCTTGGATCACTACTAACTAATAATGGAGATACAATGAGGGAAATTAAAAGGAGGACATCTATCGCTCTTCAGAAAGTAAAACAACTAAAGAATCTGTGGAGAGAAGCAGACAGAACTACAAAAATAAGATTTTTAAGGACATACATTTTTCCCATCGCAACATACGCCTGTGAGACCTGGACATTTAACAAAACAGCTGAGAAACACACAAATGCCTTTGAATGTAAATGCTACAGAAGAGTTCTTCAAATGACAAGGACACAAAAAAGAACAAAAATATATCCATACTACAAGGACTTAATATTGAAGAAGGTTGGCTAGTAAAGAGGATTAACAGAGAAAACTGAAACATTTTGGAAACATCAAACGTCATGATAATTTAGAGAAGACAGTCTTGGAAGGGTACATAATAGGAAAAAGAGAGGAAGACCAAAGCGAAGATGGCTGCAAGACATAGCTGATGATCTTTAAATGGATGCATCAACAGCGGGTCATCTTGCTCACAGCCGAGAGGCCTACAAAAAGCAGGTTAGGGAGGCAAAGTTCCGCAAGGGACATGCAAATGGACTGACTGACTGAATTCAGCAGATGCATGTTTATAAAGGAAAAGAAGAAAGTAAATGAAAATCAAATACAATTTTAATTAAACAGGTAAAATACTGTAAAGGTTACAATAACATATAATATTTCTATCTGCTTGTGTATGTCATTAACTGTAGATGAGCCAATGTTGTATAAATCACGAACAGTTTTTTTTCCCCAAAGTTCTACCTTATCTGTTATGGATAGCGTATGATGTTTCCGCGTCATAGCATGAGAAGCGCTGTTTGTATTCATTAGAGCCATTATCAGGGCTAAATGTCAGCGTATTTTTAGAGCCATGACTTGGGCTAAATGTTAGCAAGTTATCACAGCCATGACCTGGAGCTAAATGTTAGTAAGTTATCACAGCCATGACCTGGAGATAAATGTTAGTAAATTATCACAGCCATGACCTGGAGCTAAATTTTAGCAAGTTATCACAGCCATGACCTGGAGATAAATGTTAGCAAGTTATCACAGCCATGACCTGGAGATAGATTTTAGCAAGTTATCACAGCCATGAGCTGGAGATAAATGTTAGTAAGTTATAACAGCCATGACCTGGAGATAAATGTTAGCAAGTTATCACAGCCATGACCTGGAGATAAATGTTAGCAAGTTATCACAGCCATGACCTGGAGATAAATGTTAGCAAGTTATCACAGCCATGACCTGGAGATAGATTTTAGCAAGTTATCACAGCCATGAGCTGGAGATAAATGTTAGTAAGTTATAACAGCCATGACCTGGAGATAAATGTTAGCAAGTTATCACAGCCATGACCTGGAGATAAATGTTAGCAAGTTATCACAGCCATGACCTGGAGATAAATGTTAGCAAGTTATCACAGCCATGACCTGGAGATAAATGTTAGCAAGTTATCACAGCCATGACCTGGAGATAAATGTTAGCAAGTTATCACAGCCATGACCTGGAGATAAATGTTAGTAAGTTATCACAGCCATGACCTGGAGATAAATGTTAGCAAGTTATCACAGCCATGACCTGGAGATAAATGTTAGCAAGTTATCACAGCCATGACCTGGAGATAAATGTTAGCAAGTTATCACAGCCATGACCTGGAGATAAATGTTAGTAAGTTATCACAGCCATGAACTGGAGCTAAATGTCAGCAGGTTATATTAAAAAGCACAGAAGACAGCTAGAAATCCCCCGCCGGTGTTTGAAAACCCTCAGAGCCACCGGATGTAGCAACTAGCGCCACCAAACGGTAGTGGCAGGTCATAGCAGCGACGACCCCAGGGAAACCTACAACGTCTCTCGTGGAAAGTTAATGCCGGATAACTGATTGAACCGGAAAACCGATTGCCATATTTTGTTTGTTTTTGTGATGGTTAATCTTATTTTAATCCCGATTTCTCCCGAAATTTGGTTGACAAACCATGCGATAGATCAGGTGTTGTCAATAATTTCTACTCGGTGACACTCGCTAAATACAGAGAAAATATTGCCACGGCATATCATGGTTTTTTTTTTAAATTGGGATATTCAATCATTTTGAAATCGAGTAAAACCGATTATTCCTCGGCACACTTGCAGACCCTTCGCGATACAGAGTGCTCTGGTGACGTCCGAGTTAGAGGCTAGCGCTGAATGAGCTGGCAAAATGTAATGTATAATAGGATAGTTTCTTTACCTTTTTTTGTTTTTGTTTTATGTAATGCATTTTATTTGTTTACTTTTGGTGGAGTATTGTGTAAGTTTTTCCTACATAGAATGTTAAGAGTGCCATGGACGGCTAAAATAACAAACGAAGAATGTTAAGAGTGCCATGGACGGCTAAAATAACAAAACGAAGAATGTTAAGAGTGCCATGGGCGGCTAAAATAACAAAACGAAGAATGTTAAGAGTGCCATGGGCGGCTAAAATAACAAAACGAAGAATGTTAAGAGTGCCATGGACGGCTAAAATAACAAAACGAAGAATGTTAAGAGTGCCATGGGCGGCTAAAATAACAAACGAAGAATGTTAAGAGTGCCATGGACGGCCAAAATAACAAACGAAGAATGTTAAGAGTGCCATGGACAGCCAAAATAACAAAACGAAGAATGTTAAGAGTGCCATGGACGGCTAAAATAACAAACGAAGAATGTTAAGAGTGCCATGGGCGGCAAAAATAACAAACGAAAAATGTTAAGAGTGCCATGGGCGGCAAAAATAACAAACGAAAAATGTTTAGAGTACTATGGGCGGCAAAAATAACAAACGAAGAATGTTTAGAGTACCATGGGCGGCAAAAATAAGAAACGAAGAATGTTAAGAAAAGCCTATGAGATACAACTTTATTATACACACTACGGATGGGGGGAGGGGCAGTCTAGGTTCATTGGTGATATAATGAGTAGAGCAGGGATAGAACATATCGTGACAACATGGAAAATGGGAGGCAGGAAAGGAAGAGGTAGACCAAGAGAGAAAATCTTAGATAGCTTGACAAAATGGCGTGGGAGAAGCACAACAACAGAACCGACGGATAAAATGAAAGATCGGAAACTTGAAGACATATGGTCGCTGATGCTGCAAGGCACGGCACATGATGGTGGTGATGACTGTATATCGTGAACATAGGACACAGACTCGCTAGCTCTAGCCGAGCCTGCCCACAGACCCTTTCCTAATGTTTTGAGACTTCCAGAAGACAGTCGAAGGGTGTCACATTCCTGTTATCTGTGTAAGTGGGTTACCTTCTCTTTGTTGACAAGGAAATCCCGTTCGTCTGTTTTCTGAATGTCTCCTCAGGTGAGACTGAATATTGTATACCTTGTGATTACATGCTGTAGGATAGCTTCTTTTCTGATTGTGTGTTCTATAGTCCAGGCTTTGGCTTTCTGGGAGTATAAATAGTGTGTTCCAAACTCAAAGCGCTGACTCTCTGGGAGTATAAATAGTATGTTCCATACTCAAAACAAGCTATCAAGTGGAACACAACAGGCCGAAGAAAAAGGGGCAGACCGCGTGAAACTCTGAAGAGGACATTGTTAAGAGAGGCCAAGTTAACAGGCATAAAATCCTTTGATGAGGTTGAAAGACTCGCCGAAGACAGGAAAAATTGGCGAACTACTTTGCGAGCCCTATGTGACGTCTAACGGCACGGGAAGGATATAAGATATAAGATAAGATACTCAAAGCGCTGACTCTCTGGGAGTATAAATAGTGTGTTCCATACTCAAAGCGCTGACTCTCTGGGAGTATAAATAGTGTGTTCCATACTCAAAGCGCTGACTCTCTGGGAGTATAAATAGTGTGTTCCATACTCAAAGCGCTGACTCTCTGGGAGAATAAATAGTGTGTTCCATATTCAAAGCGCTGACTCTCTGGGAGAATAGTGTGTTCCATACCCAAAGCGCTGACTCTCTGGGGGTATAAATAGTGTGTTCCATACTCAAAGCGCTGACTCTCTGGGAGTATAAATAGTGTGTTCCATACTCAAAGCGCTGACTCTCTGGGAGTATAAATAGTGTGTTCCATACTCAAAGCGCTGATTTTCTGGGAGTATAAATAGTGTGTTCCATACTCAAAGCGCTGACTCTCTGAAAGTATAAATAATGTGTTCCATACTCAAAGCGCTGACTCTCTGGGATTATAAATGTTACATAGTCCAAGCTCTAACTTTCTGGGATAATAAATAAAGTGTTACATAGTCCAAGCTCTAACATTCTTGGATAATAAATGGCGTGTTACATAGTCCACGCTCCAATCTGTGAGTATAAATGGCGTGTTACATAGTCCAAGCTCTAACATTCTGGGATAATAAATGGCGTGTTACATAGTCCACGCTCCAATCTGTGAGTATAAATGGCATGTTACATAGTCCAAGCTCTAACATTCTGGGATAATAAATGGCGTGTTACATAGTCCAAGCTCTAACATTCTGGGATAATAAATGGCGTGTTACATAGTCCAAATTCTAACTTTCTTGGAGTAAAAATGGCATGTTACATAGACCAAGCTCTAACTTTCTGAGAGAATAAATGGCGTGTTACATAGTCCAAGCTCTAACTTTCTGAGAGAATAAATGGCGTGTTACATAGACCAAGCTCTAACTTTCTGAGAGAATAAATGCGTGTTACATAGTCCACGCTCCAATCTGTGAGTATAAATGGCGTTTTACATAGTCCAAGCTCTAACTTTCTGGGAAAATAAATGACGTGTTACATAGTCCAAGCTCTAACTTTCTGGGAAAATAAATGACGTGTTACATAGTCCAAGCTCTAACTTTCTGAGAGAATAAATGGCGTTTTACATAGTCCAAATTCTAACTTTCTGGGAGTAAAAGTGGTGTGTTACATAGTCCACGCGCTAACTTTCTTGGAGTATCTATATATCAACATCGAACTGTTATTTCATGGCCAATATTCCCACCACTATTTGATGGTCGATATTCACTCCACTATTTGATGGTCGATATTCCCACCACTATTTGATGGTCGATATTCCCTCCACTATTTGATGGTCGATATTCCCTCTAATATTTGATTGTGGTTACTCCCATCACTATTTGATGAGCGATATTTCGATCATTATTTCATGGTCGATATTCACACTATTATCTAATGGTTCATGTTCTCATTGCAATTTAATGGTCGATATTTTAATTGCTATTTGGTGATCGATATTCCATCACTATTTGATGGTCGATATGTTCATTATTATATATTGGACGAAATCCCCGTTATTATTTGATGGTGAAATTCCCATTACTATTTGATGGTCGAGATTCTGATTACTAATTAATGGTCGAAATTCCCATCACTATTTGATGGTCGAAATTCTAGTACTTTTTTATCTTACGATCGATCGATAGTCTCATCATCTGAGGGTTCTATATCCTCTTATACAAACACGGAAAGATGTTAAAAAACTTGGACCGGCTTTCCTTTACGTTGTAATGAACATTTTTTTTTTCTTTCTGAGAACTTGATCGTTTCGTTTCATGTCTTTTCTTGGTTTTTAACTTTCATTTGTCCACTGTTAATATTTTTCCTTCTTTTTCCTTCTAAAAATACCCCTCCTTCCCCCCCCCCCCCCCCCCCCAACCTTTTCTGCCGTTTCTAATTTCCATTTAATCCTGAATAATAATTAAAAATGAAGTTAGAATGAACAAAAAAATGAGCGTATACAAACAAGTCGGATTTGAAGGAATCCGAGATTTATAACAGGAAATTAAGATTAGATGAAAAAGAAAGAAGTGAATTCTACAAAATAGAGCCCAAATGTACGCTTTTCGAAAAGGGGCACGAAACGTGTTGAAAATCGAACGTCTTAAGACGCCACTTTTTCAATCTTTAGCCTGTAGCAGCATCTGGTGGAGTAATCACAAAACTTTCCTGGAAAGTAAATAAAAAAAAGCGGATAACTTATTGCTTTTCAATACAAACGTAAAGACTGTCCTGCTATATGGTTCGGAGACATGGGTTATGACCAAGACAATACAACAGAGGGTACAAACATTCATGAACTACTGCTTGAGGAGGATTTTAAACATTAAATGGCAGGACAAGATCAGGAAAGAATAATTAGTGGATAAGTATATAACTATACACGAAGCACTGCAGTAAAGCTGTGATACTAGAATGTATAAAATAGGAAAAAGTAAGAGCAGCTTTACTATTTAACGATTACAAAGTTGTGACGTTTCGGCGTGAGCCTTAATCATACAAAAACATACAGGACGAACAAGTAGAGAGAGGAGATAAAGTATAGATTCACATGAATACTATTAAAAAAAATTTTTTTTTAAAGAGTACTTAGCCTTACAATTTACAGCCATCTTGCTCATAACCGAGAGGCCTACAGGAGTGCTGTTCGGGAGGCAAAGTTCCGCAAGGGACATGCAAATGAATGAATGAACTCTTTAAAAAAAATTTTTTTTTAAAATAGTATTCATGTGAATCTATAGTTTATCTCCTTTCTCTATTTCTTCGTCCTGTATGTTTTTGTATGATTAAGGCTCACGCCGAAACGTCACAACTTTGTAATCGTTAAGTAATAAAGCTGCTCCTACTTTTTCCTATTTTATACATTCTAAGATCAGGAAAGAGGAGGCATGAGAAAAGGCGGGACAAGAACCTGTGAACCTACAAATCATGTCTAGGAAGTGGAGGTGGATTGGCCACACTCTGAGGAAACCCAACACCAGCATAGCAAGACGGGCACTGACATGATATTCTCAAGGAAATAGAAAACGAGAAAGACCTAGACTTACTTGGAGAAGAGAAACTATGACAGTGCTCAGAGACAAGGGATATACAAGGAAGGAAGCAGAGAACGGGGATAACTAGAGAGCCTTTATACGTGGCTCTCAAGGAAGTGAAAGACGACGACGACGATGATGATGATGATGATGATGATGATAACTTAGGGGCCACAATCAACTTTTAAAAAATTCCTAATTTGCTTTTTTGTCGTGTTATCGGGTTCAAATCCCGACAGTGGGATTTTTTTTCTGGTACCAACAGACAAAAAAATTCCCCCCCCCCCCCACCAAATCCAGCCTCTAAAAATGAGTAGGAGAGAAATCTGGGAAGGTAAATGCAACCAGGCGTGATACTGACCACATCACACTTTCATGTGCCGAAGGTCTTGGAAAATACTGGGCCTACATTCGTATCATCAAAATGCTTTAATGGCATGGAAACGACGATTTTACCTTTTTTCTTTGTTTGAGAACAAGACGATGTGATGTGGTGTGTGTAGATGTAACGTTTTTTTAATTCGTTTTTGTTGTTCTCATTAATTTCTAGTTTGTTTGTGTGGTCGTTTTTTTTTCATTTCTTATTTGTGTCAAGATTGACGTGTCTGAGTTTCGAAGATCTCGTTGTGTGGACTCTCTGTCCGTATCCACACTAGTCTGTGGGAAGATCATCATCATCATCATCATCTTCTTATTCTTCTTCTCCTTCTTCTTCTTCGTCTCCTGCTTCTTCTTTCTCTGTCTCCATGGAAGGGCGAATTTGATGTTCTTTCAGCCTATGCGGTGAAGATACTGAAAAACATCGGACAGGGAGCGGGTTACGGCAGCCATTTTTTTCAGCCCCTATGTGCAGCTAATAACCAAGAGGGTGTGTGATACTTTTTACCAGACTCCACCACCACGGGGACCGTAATGATCCCTGCCCTGGTAGCTAGGCTAGGTCTACTGCAGGGGTTATGAACCGAGAAGTGGTCTTGGTCAGCTATTATTCGCCAGACCTGACGCTAGCACGTCAGCTGTGGGTCGCAGATTTCCAAACTGAAGTGTAACCTTGATAATTCTGCCTTGTGATTATCACGTTACAGATAAAAAAAAGGAGTAAACAAATGTTAAAAAAACGGGAACTGAAATATTTTTAAACAACTGTAAAATAATTTACAAATAATCTGGACACATAGTTATGTGTAGCCAGAAAGAAAACCAACAAACGAAAGAAATCCTCAAAGAAGTTTCTGAACAACGAAAAGTTGTTAAAATTATAAGGAAATTGTAAGGCAGTTAACATTTCTGGGACCACGCCATGGGAAGATAGAAGGTAGAGAACTTAGTAATGACTGGATAATTCAATGGGAAAAAGACGAAGTGGACGGCCAAGAACTGAATAAGCAGTTCTGGAAAATTGAAAAAAAAGAAAAGAAATTTCAGCCGACAGGGAAACATCAAAGGTCACAGAAGATGTCGCAGCATGCTCTTTGGGGGGGGGGGGGGGGGCTACTCGGTTCGGCAAGTAACGCAGTATTATAGAAACAGGCTTTTTATCAGTCGTTTAGACATTGAAACTATACTTACACCTGACATGCTTCTCGTGCCGTCCGGCGTCACACAGGACTCTCAGCCCGCCTCGCCAAGAATATCTAATGTCGGTAAAACTTCTCAATCTCATCGAGAGATTTGATGCCAGTCATCTTTGAAGTTATTAGTTTCGTCTTATGGTTTTCGTTAAATAAACCAAGTTATAAAGAAGAGATATTAGAAAATATTCAGACAACTGCAGGGAAAGCACAGGAGCACGATCGCCAACGTTCACCGACATTTAGTGAATGGATTTCATGTTCGTTTTGGCAGCCACCGATCTATAACTGACATGTTAGCGTCAGGACTGGAGAACCTTAGCTGACCAAGACCCTGTCCCACCTCTCCGTTGGTAGCTCCCTGTAACAGGCTTAGCCTGACAACGGGGTAGGTGGAGTCTGCTAAAGAAGTATTGTACCCCCTGCTTGTTAGCTTCTCTCCAGGATTAAAAAAAAAAGCTGCCGTAATTTGCACCCAGGGCGATACGATGTTGTGCCTCAGCATTTTTTCACAGCATGGGCTGCAAAGAGCACCAGCTGGCAGTTCCAGGGAGACAGAAGACAAGACAAGACAGGACACGCAAACAAAGGCAAGAGAACACAAGGCTATATTTTTTATCTTCAGCGTTTCTAACTTTTTGTATGTGATTTTAAATCATGCTCTCTCTCTCTCTCTCTCTCTGTCTCTCTGTGTGTATCAGGTACAGAGGCAAATGTTGAATGTATAAATGTTTAGTTTTATTTTATTTTTCTGAGCTTTATTATCGTTGATTATGTTTGCTGGGTACGTGGCATATTTGTGGAACGTCTGGGGCAGAGAAAATTGTGTGAAAAATAACAGAATGTCAGACGGACCAATTCTTAACACTTTAGAAATAAAGATCTATCTGTCTGTCTGCCTGTCAGTCTGTCTGTCTATGTTAAATTATGTTTAATGTGCTTAGTTTAATATTAATCTAAAAACTCATCTGAAAGATAAAAGTAAGTGTTACTTTACTCTGCGATTATTATTTTAGTTATTTAATAACATTGTAATGAGTTACAGCCTTTGCAACGACGATTATGGCGATGTTTTCACTGACAGATGATAGCCGTGGATTCCTGCCATGGGATACTTCTTTCCTTAATGCCGACTTGAGAAGATATGAATTGTTTCGTTCATGGAGGTGGAAGTGAGGTCGCAAGGACTCATTCACTTCTCTTACGAGCTGAAGGCTGCTACAGGTTATACACACTTGCTCTTTATAAGATCCCATGTTGTAGTAATACTGTCTCTTGTCGTAGCCCAAGCTCTGCTTCTGTCCCTCATCAGAGCTCATATTTTCTGTCCCTCATCAGAGCTCATACTCTGTTTCTGTCCCTCATCAAATCTAATGTTCTGGTTCTGTCCCTCATCAGAACTAATGTTACTCTTCTGTCGCTCATCAGAGCTAATGTTCTGCTTCTATCCCTCATCGGAGCTCATGTTCTGCTTCTGTCCCTCATCAGAGCTAATGCTCTTCTATCCCTCATCAGAGTTAATGTTTTGGTTCTGTCCCTCATGAGAGCTCATCTTCTGTCCTTCGTCAGAGTTAATGTTCTGATTCTGTCCGTCATGAGAGCTCAACTTATGTCCCTCATCAGAGTTAAATGTTCTGATTCTGTCCCTCATCAGAGCGTATCTTCTGTCCCTCATCAGATCTCATCTTCTGTCCCTCATCAGAACTCATCTTCTGTCACTCATCAGAGATAATGTTCTGATTCTGTCCCTCATGAGAGCTAATGTTCTGCCTCTGTCCCTCATCAGAGCTCATCTTCTGTCCTCATCAGAGCTCATTTCTGTCCCTCATCAGAGTTCATCTTCTGTCCTTCATCAGAGCTCATCTTCTGTCACTCATCAGAGCTCATCTTTTGTCCCTCACCAGAGCTCACCTTCTATCTCTCATCAGAGCTCATGCCCCGCCTTATCTAGGGAACCTGTTTTAATTTAGCCCAAAGTGCAGCCAACGCTTGAACAACATATGTCTTCCAAAACCTAGACTTGATCTTTACAAGAAAAGCTTTAGTTATTCTGCTGCTCATCTTTGGAATACCCTCCCATCCTATATAAAAAATATAAATTATACTCCTTCCTACAACTACAAGCTTTCCCAATATCTATTTGATGTCGACTACATGCCTCCATGAATTATAAAACTTAAAAGTTATCTTAAGCTGCTCTTACAGACACCGAATACAATTAATTGTTTTCTGAATAGTCCCGAAAATTTTGTTTAGTAGATAGTCATTTATAATGTATGTAGTTACTTCTGTACTGAGTGAATGTTTAAGAGCGAAACGTAAATGTTATATTTTATTTTATGTCTCTCAGCTTCAATGTTAGTTATGTTTGTTATATGAACAGCATATTTGTAGAATGTCTGGAATAGAGTGAAAGATGTATGATAAAGGGCAGAATGTCAGACGGGCCTGCGTGCCCAATTCTTAACCCTTCTGAAATAAAGATCAATCAATCAATCAGTCAATCAATCATGTTCTGCTTCTGTCCCTCATCAGAGCTCATCTTCTGTCCCTCATCAGAGCTCATCTTCTGTCCCTCATCAGAGCTCATCTTCTGTCCCTCATCAGAGCTCATCTTCTGTCTCTCATCAGAGCTCATCTTCTGCTTCTGTCCCTCATCAGAGCTCATCTTCTGTCCCTCATCAGAGCTCATCTTCTGTCTCTCATCAGAGCTCATGTTCTGCTTCTCTGTCCATCACCAGCTGGGCATAACTGAGTTAATATCGACAGTGTCTTGTCCTGCTTGACTTCTTTATCCAAATGTAGAAAGAACCAAGTTTTCATTCTGACAAATGAATCGACCGAGGCGAAAATCGAACAACCCTATTACTGCTCCGAGAGATGCGTGTATTAACCCTCTCGCTACCAGACTCCATGTTCGGAAAGCAGAAAACCTAATCCACGCGTGGACCAATGTCACTTATACGAGGCAAATAGCGTCTATTTGTCCCCTCATCATTGAAAGGTATACGAGGAAGGAGACAAGACAAGGCAAGACAAGACAAATTACCACATACTGACTACTAGTCATTTATGTACCTTAAGATATCTTCCATAATGTGTAGCCGGGCCAGGCTAAAAACCAAATTTCGGAACACATGCGACTACATGGGGGTTGATGAGGATATACTCAGGCACACTGTCACGTGATAGGATGGGTTCTAACCTTAGGTAAACCCAGTCAACCGTCTGGGGCGCGGGGCTTAGAGGGTTGCACAACTGTGAGTCCTATTTGATTTCACAAGGCAACTAGTTAAGGTTGCTCCGGGCGTAGAATTCACAGGGGCGCACTAATTGTCAGGCTGTTTTTAACTGAGTAGCGCGGGAGGTTAATCATGCTTAAGACCAGACCTTAGGGCGGCGGACTTCTGTGAGGATTCTTTTTATTTTTATTTGGTGCAAGTAGTTGAAGTTATTTAGGTCTAGGGCGCGGAATTCAAAGAGGCAGAGTACAATGGGTCTATTTTTACTATCTAAGCTTGTTTAGGGCCCAAACCTTAGAGGGGGCGGTGTTGTGGGTCAATCTTTACCTGAGAGTGGAATTAATCAAGAATTACTCAGGGCGCAGACCTCAGGAAGGCGAAGTCCTGTGGGTCAGTTTTAATTTGAGAGTGGAAAAAGTTAAGAAACAATTAAGAAACAGTTAAGAATACATTCAGAGGAGCGCAGTATTAAGTCAGTTTTTTTTAAATTTAGTGGTGGTGTATGGATGCTCCCAACAGAGTACAGACATGTAGTTTGATACAAAAAACTGGAATCCTCAGTCAGTTTAAGTCAGTCCAGTATCGAACATACTGTCACTAACTCCCTCGATCTTCACAGGTTCTCATAATCAGCCAAAACAACCGACATTGCAAATAATCTCGATTCCCTTCAATAATCGCTAAATCAAAACATGTATGATGTAGGCCTCTCGTACTAAAATAATAATTCTGGCTGAAAAAATAAACCCCACACAACTGACTGTTCACTGCGACTCGTCCTATCTTGGACTGCCTGTCGCCATCTTTGTTCCAACTAAAACCTATTGCAGGCGTCTTCCCGCCGATCTGAGTCTCAAGTTGGCCAACCTTATTTTTGCTTAATTAACATGCTTCAGCACTTGTTATCACTAACCTTCTCGAGAATTCGTTGATAAATACCCTATATCCCAGGTCCGGCCTCAGCTTGTTCAACTGACACAAAATGCTCATGGCCACCCTGACCTCTCTCCCTCTCACTCTCTCTCTCTCTCTCTCTATATATATATATATATATATATATATATATATATATCCTACGACGCCATTCTTCCTGCCGGTCGCTCGCAGTCACCCGACACCTTCATTCGTTCTATTTACAGTGGAAGTAGTTAAGCATGGACTTCGGGAGCAAAATAGTTTCGAACACTCCTGACGCAGAAACATACTATAAAATTAGAAGCTCGTCATTGCTAACAGGGTACTATATTTAAAATTGCAAGGATAAGTTAAAAAAAAAGTAACCTTTTAAAACTTGAAAATAATGTACGAAATGACTGAAAGCTTTTCAAAATAGTCACCATCGTGTTCAGTGTAAGCCTATAACACAGTTTCACTAAGGCCTGGATTCCTCTGGAAAAACTAACTGAACATGCAGTCAACTATGCCTTCCTTATTCTAATAGTCCGTACTAAAATTTGCCACATCTAACGCTTCCTTCAGGGGTCTAAAGACATAATAATGATGTGGTGCGAGGCTGGGCGAATATGCAGGATGTGGAAGACATGATAATGACATGGTGCGAGGTCGGGTGAATGTGTAGGATGTGGAAGATACGCCGCTGGGCTGATCTACTTGTTATGTGAGGCCGTAAGTTATAAAGTTATAACAACACACCAGAAATTAGCAAACCGTGACATAGACCTGACTGCATGCTTCAAGAGGTTCTCATGCAGATCTCAGTATGCTTCGCTGTTGATAGCTGCTCCAATGGGCATGTAATTTTCTAGGACTGGGTTTTACAGTACCAGAATAGCGTAAGCATCAATTTTCCGGCCCACAGTGCTGCATGGAACTTCTTTAGTTTCAGATAGGAAGAACTGAAAACCTCGCTTTGAAACTTTTTGTGTCATTCACATTTGTACCTGTATCGCCTCTTCATCCTTCGATGAATATCTACAGATTTTTCACCTAAGAAACGAGTAACTGCTCGCTGTTCCTCTCCCGTGCCTGCTTCCAAAGGAGCGATCATCGTTCATTTGGTCTGCTGACGTCATATTTCCATATTGGCCGACGTGCCTCTGCATTCTAATAACTAGAGATGGATGGCATACGGTTTCTATCTGCTACTCTACTTAGATTTTTTAGAGCATAATTAAGATTACACTTTGACTCGCCCTGTTACATAAAGGACAAAGATCGGATGCTTTTCTTCTCTTATAATCTTTTCTTGTGTCTTTGATATTTCGCATATTTGAAACAGCAGGAAAGAACTACATTCTTTTTGGGCTAAGAAACAGCGGCTCTAAAGCATTAGCCACAAATAATAGGAGTTAACTAGCTACATATCACGGGCGACATTTGGAAACGGAGAAAAGCTAAAAACTCTTTCGTACTGTCTCTTCTCATTTCATGACACAGCGGCACTTCCGAGCCTGTAGAGCGAGGGGTGTACGAGCAGGGAATCGATTTGCGTTATTTATTTTTTTCTCTTCTTTCTTAAAGACCTGTGACGGAGGGACTGCCTGTGTTCCTGCTGGTTGTCAGTCACGTCTGGTCCTTGACGTTTGTTGGTCGAGAACTGGGGTTCGTGGAGATTTGAAAGGCTCCAAATGAGATAGACTCACATGTGTTTACGTGCGAGAGAGACTGGAGAGAACGAGGAAGGGAGGATTAGGCGCATACGTGAGGATATGGTTGATATGGCAGTAAAGGAGGGGGGGGAGGGGTTAAACTCCTCCAACATTCTATTTAGGTGCCGAGCCAAAAGGTTTTCCCTTCAGATATTTTATCCTTCAGCGCCATCTGTTTGTTATCTTCAGTTTTCAATATAGATATTTTGACACTCTCTATATTTTTTTGTTGTTGTTTACTTTCAGTTTTCCGTTCAGATATTTTATCCTTCGGTGCCCTCTGTTTGTTATCTTCAAATTTCCGTTAAGATATTTCAGCTTCCTCTGGTATTTTTTAACCTTACGATTTGTCTATTTAGACATGTTATCTTTCGGCGCCCTCTGTTTTCCTTTCATTTCTTTGACGCCCTTTGTTTTTTTTTTTCTTTCAGGTATTTATCTTTCGGCGCCATTTTTTCTTTGAACTTTTGGTTTCCCTTCAGATATTTTATCTTTCGGCCTCGTTCTTTCTTCTTTTTCCTTTAGTTTTTCTATGATTGTCCAGTTTTCTACCTTCTGAATCTATACACGACATGTATAAAGATTCTTCATTACTCAGTGAGAAACGCGGACGAGGAACTATGAAAGAAACTCACTACTCCAGAGAAGGAAACAACTATAAACTCCTCGGTTCATCAGAAGAACCCCGTGACCTTAGAAAGCTGTGATATTTTTCGCTGCTTCTTAAAATCCTCATTTTCTCCCGGGCTTCGTAGATTAAGAGCAACAAAGCGGAAGATTTAATCTTCCGGCCTTAAAATCATGGATGCAGTCTGAATTTTTATATCGAAAAGTGATATTTTTTCTGTTCCGGGTGATTTATACCTGGCCTTCTGTTGTTAGTACTTGATGAATGTTGATTATTACTGAAGCGCGAAGAAAATAGTCCGCGGAGTAATAAACTGATATTTCACTCAAAAGAAATGTTAATTTTTCGACAAGAAAGTCATCATTAAAACCTTAAAAGTGGATTAGTGGTTGGTTGGTTACTTAGTTAGTTAGTTAATTAGTGGTTGGTTGGTTGGTTAGTTAGTTAATTAGTGGTTGGTTGGTTGGTGGGTTAGTTAGTTAATTAGTGGTTGGTTGGTTGGTTGGTTAGTTAATTAGTGGTTGGTTGGTTGGTTAGTTAGTTAATTAGTGGTTGGTTGCCTGGTTATTTAGTTAATTAGTGCTTGGCTGGTTGGTTGGTTAGTTAGTTAATTAGTGGTTGGTTGGTTGGTTAGTTAGTTAATTAGTGGTTGGTTGGTTGGTTAGTTAGTTAATTAGTGGTTGGTTGGTTGGTTAGTTAGTTTTAGTGGTTGGTTGGTTAGTTAATTAGTGGTTGGTTGGTTGGTTAGTTAGTTAATTAGTGGTTGGTTGCCTGGTTATTTAGTTAATTAGTGCTTGGCTGGTTGGTTGGTTAGTTAGTTAATTAGTGGTTGGTTGGTTGGTTAGTTAGTTAATTAGTGGTTGGTTGGTTGGTTAGTTAGTTAATTAGTGGTTGGTTGGTTGGTTAGTTAGTTAATTAGTGGTTGGTTGGTTAGTTAATTAGTGCTTGGCTGGTTGGTTGGTTAGTTAATTAGTGCTTGGTTGCCTGGTTATTTAGTTAATTAGTGCTTGGCTGGTTGGTTGGTTAGTTAATTAGTGCTTATTTGGTTGGTTAGTTAGTTAATTATTTCTTGGTTGGTTAGTTATTTAATTAGTGGTTGGTTGTTTGGTTGGTTAGTTAGTTAAAGAGTGGTTGGTTGGTTGGTTGGTTGGCTGGTTAGTTAGTTAATTAGTGGTTGGTTGGTTACTTAGTTAGTTAGTTAATTAGTGGTTGGTTAGTTAGTTAATTAGTGGTTGGTTGGTTACTTAGTTAGTTAATTAGTGGTTAGTTACTTAGTTAATTAGTGGTTGATTGGTTAGTTAGTTAGTTATTTAGTGAACTAAAGAAAACGCAATACTTACTTTTGTTTTGATATACACACATATAACTACATATACGTATAATATGACATTAGTTATATATTTTTTCGTTTCTACGATTATTTATGTATTTCTAAAATGAGAATGGTTGGCTATTATTCTTTTTAATGCTCCTGAAATACTTTCTACTATTTCGGTCCGTGATTTAATTTGGTGACCGATGATCTAGTGCTAGTACTATACATTATACATACTGGATATGGTAGGATTTTGTTACATTTCTGTTACTTAATTTCTCTCTTTCTTCCGACTCTTCTTTTTAATCTGTCCAGTAGGGGCTTTGGGGTATCTTAATGTATGGCAGTACGGTAAACCCATTCTTTATTCTCTTATATGGATCTACAACATGGATGTCATATGGAAGGCAAGAGAACAAGAGACAGAAGAGATTTCATTTTCTTTGCCTCGGCAGAAAAATTAACAGCAAGTGGCGAAATAAAGCAACCAACCCTGAGGTTCTAGAGCGCGCCAAGCTTCCATCAGTGATGGACATACTGAGCTGTAAAAGATCGAGTTGACTGGGACATGTCGAGTTGACTGGGACATGTAGCAAGAATGGAGGACGGGGATATATAAAGTGTTTGTAGTTCATCTATGTCCGATTTTTCTATCAGCCTCGAGGTCGTGGAATAACTTGCGAGGAAAAAAAACCGAGTCAAGTGGAGAGCAACTTTGGTCAAGGACGCAGTATCAATCATCTGAAGAGTGAATGAGAATACTTCAAAATTAGAAGATACAAGCGTAAGGAAACCGGGCCACGCAACACAAACATTGCTTGCTATTAATGAGGCCGGTTATGCAAATCCAGCATTGGCAGAGTCAGCCATAAGAGGAGCTGGCTGCCCGACAAGATCACGCCTGGCTAGGGCTGACATCTGTCTAACACTGGAAACGAGGACATTTGGATCGAAAAATGAGAACCCATTTCCTTATGTTACCAAAAACACACCATAACATCGTCTTATGGTCTTTCAGAAATGACATTCACATTTGGTAACAAATAATATTATATATATATATATATATAATATGTAATATAATTATATAATTATAATATTACGTAGTAAAACAGGCAACCTAATAATTTTAAAGTCATTATCTCAAAACTCTTAAGTCAATAGAATTCACTCTTATCGTTCTTTGCTTTTTGGACTTCTTAACCCTGTAAAAAAAAGTGAAACAGGTAAAAAATTTACTCATGATGAAGAAAAAAAGTTCATTTTTTTATTAGTGAACTTTTCATATATGTATATTTTAACATATTTTCCCACTTGATGTCTGCTTCTTCTTCTTCTTCGTACGCTTCTACCACCAAGATCGCCCCGTGATCTTGCTGAATTTACTCCTGTGGTCCCCGAGTTCTTCAAATAAAATGGATAAAAAAAAGAACAAATATATCCATACTACAAGAACTTGATATTGAAGAAGGCTGGCTAGTAAAGAGGATTAAAGAGAGAAAACTTAAATATTTTGGACACATTAAACGTCATGATAATCTAGAGAAGACCGTCTCGGAAGGGTACATAATGGGAAAAAGAAAGAGAGGAAGACCAAGGCGAAGATGGCTGCAAGACATCGTTAATGATCTGCAAATGGATGCATCAGCAGCAGGCCATCTTGCTCACAACCGAGAGGCCTACATGGGTGCTGTTAGGGAGGCAAAGTTCCACATGGGACATGAAAATGAATGAATGAATGAATGAATGGTCCCCGATTGGTCCTGTGGTCCCCCTGTGGTCCCAGAGAGGGCCACAAGAGATTCCCGAAAGGACCACATGAGGTTCAGAGTATCGTGGGGCTTGGGCTGTATTCTCGGTTGGTCGCAGAAGCGGGATTGCGTGACACTGTGGTTTTCTTTGCACCAGTTTAATCTAGAGTTGGACTTTCTCACCGGAAAACCTCGACGTGTTTTGGGATACCCGTATATCCCTGCCGGGTGAGAGGTGGTTGCCCATCTAATCCAGCGTTGGAGTTTCTCACCGAAAAACCTCAGCGTGATTAGGATACGCATATATCCCCGTCGGGTGAGAGATGGTTAGACTGCACTGGTCCAGTGTTTCCGACTTCAGCATTTTGTGGCCGTGGGCGCTACTCTTCCTAGTTGTGACCAGGACGGAACTTTTTGTCCAAGAGGGCGAATCCTCGCCACTAGTAGGTTTCACCCCTAGGTTAAGCCGGTTTAGGCGTATTATCCCAGTATGGGCACGTTTAGGACGTGTTCGACCTCTAGAGCGGAGGTAACATGACATAAGTAGTCATCATGTTTCACCCCTGGGTTAAGCCGGTCTAGGCATATTTCACCAGTATGGGTGTAAATCGGACGTGGTCGGCCTCTAGAGCAGAGGTGCCGTGGTTTGAGTAGCTCTCGCTGCGAGACTACTGGACATACCGATTAAACTTCACTTTATCCTTTCCATCACCTTTTCACATCGGCTCCGCTCGGTAACCCTAGTCGCATTTTCTTCATCGGCCGGGAGGAGTTTCACCCCACGCGCAGTAGACGAATAATCTCGCCAGCAATGTCTTAGTTTAACCCCTGGGTTAAGCCTGTTCAAGCAGTTCGCCCAGTTTGGGTGCACATAGGACGCGGCCGACCTCCAGAGCAGAGGTGCCGTAATTTGAGCAGTCCTGACCTCGAGACCAATGATTACTTCACTTAATCCTTTCTTTCACCTTTTCCATGGTGGTGCCGTACGGCACCTTTCTTCACTGACCAGGCGGAGCCCCACTTCAATCACGGCAGCTGAAGAATCTCCCCAGCAGCTTGTTTTAAATCAGAGTTTTCCTTCTCTCAGATGAGCTACTAAACATGACTCTCATCTACCCGAAACGTATGGCTTTCAGGCGCCAGATATTCGCCTTCGCCCCATTCTCCTGTCAGTTTAAACAGTTCTGCCACGAGAAGGCCAGGAGCTGGACTTGATTGTCAGAGGCTATTTGAGACGCAAGACTTGGAGACATTTTATGGAGTGGACAGCGTATCCCCCACCCCACCTCCGGCTATGACAGTCCTTAGAACCCACCCACTTGATGTAATGTGTCTCAGTAAATCTTTGTTTTTAGAGGAATATGAATGGAATTCTTCACATAGCACGCCCTTGAATTTGAGTTTTATGAGTATTAGCTTTTTAATTCCCAAAGTGGTAAGAGTAAATAAATATCCTCAGAGCACTGCATCTCCATCACAGAAAACCGTCTTCTAAAAAGTGGGTTATATGCTGGTGTGGAAAAAAAGAAGAAATGAACAAATTACTAAGAGCTCTGAGAACAACTCTTTGTTCTTACACTGGCTGAACTAACTAACTCATCGTATATTACAGGAAACAGTAACACCAATATCTTTCTTTTCTACTACATTTTTTTTAAAGTAACAAAATTGCTCAAAATATCATTTCACATCATCTACACACTTTGGTATGGAGGTTCCTAACTGTGTGGCACACACTATCCTACTCAACTGGCTCTCTTAAAGACACCCACCAGAATGAAGGACCACACTATGTCACTCAACTGACTCTCTTAAAGACATCCACCAGAAAAAAGAACCACAATATCTCACTCAACAGACTCTCTTAAAGACATTCATCAGAATAAAGAGCCACACTATCTCACTCAACAGACTCTCTTAAAGACATTCACTAGAATAAAGAGCCACACTATCTCACTCAACAGACTCTCTTAAAGACATCCACCAGAATAAAGAGCCACACTATCTCACTCAACAGACTCTCTTAAAGACATTCACTAGAATAAAGAGCCACACTATCTCACTCAACAGACTCTCTTAAAGACATCTACCAGAATAAAGAGCCACACTATCTCACTCAAAGGACTCTCTTAAAGACATCCACCTGAATGAAGAAACTTCTTCCAAAGGTTTCTGCCCAATGTCCATGCATTCAATACAGACAGTGTACTAATTCTGGATATTTTTTCGTGGAAAACTAAAGATTTGTCGGCTTACGCTTCTTCTTCTACCTTCTTCTCCAACATTTCCTAAACTCTGAAGAGAATGAACTGATATATACTAGTCTGTGCAGACTATCCTTTACAGAAACGAGAAGGGAATAAACTGATATATACTTGTCTTTGCCAGACTATCCTTTACAGAAACGAGAAGGGAATAAACTGATATATACTTGTCTTTGCTAGAGTATCCCTTGCAGAAGCGAGAAGGGAATGAACTGATATATACTTGTTTTTGCCATACTATTCTTTACAGAAGCGAGAAGGGAATGAACTGATATATACTTGTCTTTGCCCGACTATCCCTTACAGAAGCGAGAAGGGAATGAACTGATATATACTTGTCTTTGCCCGACTATCCCTTACAGAAGCGAGAAGGGAATGAACTGATATATACTTGTCTTTGCCCGACTATCCCTTACAGAAGCGAGAAGGGAATGAACTGATATATACTTGTCTTTCCCAGACTATCCCTTACAGATGCGAGAGTTTAAATAACTTCTATTAAAGAATGGTCATTCCTTTCAATTATTTTTTAATACTTGGAACTGACATTACTATTTGACGTAATAAACTGGTGTAAGCCATGCAGATTTTACCATCGATAAAAATCAGGAGACTCAAATTTTAAGAGCCAAAATTCCGGACATTTTCAACATTTTAAAAGTTCCTCCCGGACTGTCTATGGAGGGTTTAAAAAAAAAAGGAACTTTTCCGGGAGAAGGAGGACGGCTGGTTAGAAGAAAAGTAAAAATATTTATACAAATAAAATCTTATATCTTGTATTACCTTCGCCATACAAGTTGATCAACCGATATTTTTCTCTTGGTCCTCGTCCTTTGAGTTTTACAGTGTCTACCTTTATTATCTAATTTCCGTTTCTCTGATGACATGTCCTAAAAGTTCTTAGACTTTATTTTTACTTTAAAGAAAAAAAAATAAACATTCGCTGTTTTTTTTCCTTTTTATGTTTCGATACTCGGAAAATGTCTAAAAATGTTTTAATTTGCGTTTTTCGGCTAAAGAGGATATAATGTTTCAGCTTTGTACAGAAAAATCCGATTCTGATTTTATACTTTTTTTTCTTCTTATCTTATTGAAATAATTATATAGGCTTAATCATCATCATCATCATCATCATCATCATCATCTCACGTGAACAATGGATTTCAAAAGTTCTCTGTCGATTCTTTTTTTTTAAAAATGTTCTGAACCAAACCCTGCCCCCGTCTTTTTATGTTGCCTATCCATCTACACCACTGTCATCCTCTTCTTCGTTTCCCTTCAACTTCACACTGCAGTTTGACTTTCATCACATTATTATGCTTACTGATATGACCGATGCCTTATAACTGTCTGGTTTCGTATGTTTTTCATTATTTCTCGTATCAGTTTCAGCTAATTTAGTACTCGCTTCTCCGTCGATGACCTTCGAACAGCAGCCGCTTTGTAAGATCTCGTTCAGCACGAGTAATACAGCGGACTTCATCCCAATGCGGTGTACCAGGTAACGAAGTAGGCGACATCCTAGCTAAAGACGGCGACAGATTACAACAAGCAGATACAAGCGAGAATTATGAGGAAGCTAAATCTGTGGTGAAAATAGCATTCAAGGACAAACTGGCAAAAGAGTGCATTGGCTGTCAGAGAAATGATGCTTCCTACCAGCTCGACAGAGAGGAGCAGGTGGTCATTTTTCAGCTCCGAACCGGCCACAGCAGACTGAGGTACTTGACACAGGTCGCAGCAGACTGAGGTACCAGTCATAGGTCACAGCAGACTGAGGTACCAGTCATAGGTCGCAGCAGACTGAGGTACCAGTCATAGGTCACAGCAGACTGAGGTACCAGTCATAGGTCACAGCAGACTGAGGTACCAGTCATAGGTCACAGCAGACTGAGGTGCCAGTCATAGGTCACAGCAGACTGAGGTACCAGTCATAGGTCACATCAGACTTGAGGTACCAGACACAGGTCACAGCAGACTGAGGTACCAGACACAGGTCACAGCAGACTGAGGAACCAGACATAAGTCACAATAAACTTGAGGTACCAGACACAAGTCACAACAGATTGAAATACCAGACATAAATCACAATAGACTGAGGTACAGGACACAAATCACAACAGACATGAGGAACCAGGCACCGGTCACAATAGTCTGAGGTACCACCTTCTCAATAGACTTCAGATTGGCCCCAAACCGACACGTGGCACATGTGACACTGGAGGATGACGGGAGAACATATTCTGCACTAATGCCCAGCATATGAGGTGCAGAGAAAACAAACCGTGGCCAACACCTGTACCAGTTCAAGAGAAGCTCTTTGGGGATGTATACCAGTCCCAGCTGAGCACAGATCCAGTCAGTCATTTGGATGTCCCTTTCCCATCCTAAAAGCTCTCCTGTAGACTTCTCGGTTGTGAGCAAAATGCCCTGCTGCTGATGCATCCATTCGCAGATCGTCTTCCTCTCTTTCTCTTTCCCATTGTGTTACTGGTGTTAGGCAATATTTGGAAACATACAAGTCGGCGTTTGAGAATGTCAAAGAAGAAGAAGTAGAAGAAGTGTTTCCTTATATATATATATATATATATATATATATATATATATATATATATACACATATATATATATATATCACCAAATATAAACAAGGACGACCTTTGTGAGGAACAGCACTGAGCCCTCATTGAGGAGTCTTCTGAAGAAAGTGATATGCATGAAGATCTTGTAGCCAGTCTACCATGCTGAGATCCATCGTCAGAGGGGTATATTGGAGCAACATCTGACTTTCCAGCATGCCCTGATAATCTCTCTCTGAACCTTAAGTGTCCAAGGCACATGGGGCTTCCACATGGGTTGTACACCTGACGGTCTCTCTCTGAAATTTAAATGTACAAGACACATGTGGCTTCCATAAGGGTTTTACACCTGATGGTCTTTCTCTGAACCTTAAGTGTACAAGACACATGGGGCTTCCAAAAGGGTTTTACACCTGATGGTCTCTCTCTGAACCTTAAGTGTACAAGACACATAGGGCTTCCACAAGGGTTGTACACCTGACGGTCTCTCTCTGAACCTTAAGTATCCAAGACACATAGGGCCTCCACAAGGGTTTTACACCTGACGGTCTCTCTCTGAACCTTAAGTATCCAAGACACATAGGGCCTCCACAAGGGTTTTACACCTGACGGTCTCTCTCTGAACCTTAAGTATCCAAGACACATAGGGCCTCCACAAGGGTTTTACACCTGACGGTCTCTCTCTGAACCTTAAGTATCCAAGACACATAGGGCCTCCACAAGGGTTGTACACCTGACGGTCTCTCTCTGAACCTTAAATGTCCAAGGCACATGGGGCTTCCACAAAGGTTTTACACAAATGCCTGTCCTTTACCGTTTTTTCCGCTCTTGCTCAATGCCTTAATGATAACCCTCCAAAATTCGAACCATTTTCCTAAGATAAGAAATTAAAGAGTTAAAGAAAGAAAAAAAATCCACACGAAGGACAATCAGTCTTTGAACAAGTGAAGCATTTGAACTACCTCGATGAAGACGTATGTGTGCCTCTGTCTTTACTGTGTTTATTGGGACATTCGTTAAGCCAGTGTTGTGCCTTGATATGCACGATGATTCTGATTTGTACATTATCTTGAAGCCATGTTTTCTGAGTGCTACTAGATTAGTTAATCATTGTCTCCAGTCATCAACTTCACCTTTCTGGATTAGTTAATCATTGTCTCCAGTCATCAACTTCACCTTTCTGGATTAGTTAATCATTGTCTCCAGCCATCAACTTCACCTTTCTGGATTAGTTAATCACCGTCTCCAGCCATCAACTTCACCTTTCTGGATTAGTTAATCACCGTCTCCAGCCATCAACTTCACCTTTCTGGATTAGTTAATCACCGTCTCCAGCCATCAACTTCACCTTTCTGGATCAGTTAATCACTGTCTCCAGCCATTCTTCACTTCCAGGCTCTTTCAAACCTAAGGTTAGCAACACACTGATACGGAAGTCAAGCCAGTCCAGCGTGACACACGACATGGGGATTTATTGATGGAATGGATGAAAATGCGGATGGTGATGACGATAATCCGACCGCCGGCAGGTTTACCCTGCCACATGGCGAGTCCATTCATACCTGCAAAACTCCAAAAACAGATATAAATATCCATTTTCTCGACAGAGACATCACGGAAATCAGCCACTCAGGTACACATCCAAGCCAAGACTAACTCACTCAGTTTTTCTCTCTCACTATCCCCACTCATGGGAATTCATCAACCACGTGACCTTCTGGAAGGATCTCGACCCTTAATCGGACAATCATAATAAAGACTCATAAGCTGAGAAATGCCCTTTCTGTGGAGAAAGAAAAACTCAATTATCTTCCATACTGCTACATAGGGAGTACAGTATCTTTCGCTGGAATAATCGATGCTGAAGTTGAGAGCAGATGCAGTAAAGCGATTCAAGTCACTGGACAAATGACACCTTCACAGGGAAACAAATACATCACACCTGAAACAGAAAGAGCAATGTACAAAATGATCTTCCTACCAATTCTATGCTATCAATGTCAGACATGGACGCTAACAGCCAAAAACCGAAGGAAAACATCACAACAGAAATGAGATGTTTAGGGAGAATACTAAATGTAATAAGAAGAGACCAAATAAAAAAATGACACCTTCAGGGCAAAGGCTGTAGTAACACTAATACTACACTACATCCGGAAACAGCAAGTCAAATGGTTTTCCCACATTACACGGCTACCACCAGACAGTATATCACAGAAAATATTGGCGCTAATAACTGTGGAAAAACTGTCCGCAAGAGGTGGCTAGAGATAATTACAGAAACCTTAAATATCCCATTATATGACGCAAATTGCAGAGCTCTTACTCTCTCTCTCTCTCTCTCTCTCTCTCTCTGTATGTCTTTCTCTCTCTGTGTGTCTTTCTCTCTCTGTGTCTATCTCTCTTTCTCTTTCTTTCTCCCTGAACCTTCCGCAAAGGTTTTAAACATATGCCTGTTCTTTGTCTTTTTTTCCGCTCTTGCCCAAGCGAGCCCTCTATTGCTCAACACTATTTCTGTTGTTCTTCTCCATGTCTCCTTTTGTCTAACCTTACTTCTATTCCCCTGTGATGTTCATCTTATTGCTACTTTTGGTAGTGAGGCGTCAGTCATCCGGAACACATGTCCCAACCATCGCCAGCGTCTTTACTCAATAATTGCTGTCAGTGGCTTCATCTGCATTTCTGCCAACAAGATGTTATTTCTTACGGTGTTTGGCCAAAATATTTTTTCTAATTCTTCGTAAAAATTTAACCTAGAAAGAATTCAACTTGTTGTCTATATTTTTGATGATTTTCTAGCATTCACTTCCATAGAGTCAAAGTGGCGAACACCCTTGCGTGCCCTATGTGACGTTTAACGGCACGGGAAGGATAATAAGATATATGATAACTTCCACAGAGTAGAACACTTAGAACACTACTCTTAAATATCCTGATTTTTGTCTTCATGCTTAGTTTTTTAGATTTCCATATAGTCTGCAGCATTGCAAAAGTCTGGTTTGCTCTAGTAAGTCTGCTGTTGATGTCCTCTGTGCTGTCCCGATCTTCTAATACTCTGCTACCAAGATATACAAAGTTGTTGACCTCCTTCACGAGCCCTATCAAAGACGTTTAATTGTCTGTCAACACTCAAAGGTATATGAGGAAGGAGACAAGACAAGACAAGACAAGACTTTAACCAAACAAACATTACTTTTGGTATAAGTTGACTGCATTTTAGAAAAGAAAGTATTAAAATAATTGACTAAATCTTTTTTTTTTCTTTTTGTTCCTAACTTTTCCAGTTTCACGTGTTCAGATACTGTATAAGTTGAGAAAGTGTATAGAAGTGTTTGGTTCAGTTTTACAAAAAAGATAGAAAGAGTAGAGGAAAGTGGGCAGAAACAAGATTGACAGAAAGTAAGGTGAGCACGTGTACATGAAGAACTTACAACAATTCAATATTTCGGCAAAAGGCTTTTTTTTCCAAGGCTCAAATACAAAAGGAGCCAGACAAAAACCTACGTCATAGCATCGTAAGGGAATGTGAGAGAGAATAGAAGAATGTGAGAGAGAAGAGAGGAATGTGAGAGAGAAGAGAGGAATGTGAGAGATAAGAGAAACTATGACAGCAGTGAAAAAACCGGTTCTAGTATTGAAGGTAAACAGAGGAGTATGGTTAAGTTTTGCAAAAGGAAAAAAAAAGCGTGAAAAGTGGGAAGAATATATAGTTTTTTTTTTGTGCTGTTGCTATACTCCATTTCACTTTAGAAAATGGTGTCTGTGTTTGCTATTTTTGTTTGTTGTTGTGAACATTGGATTGTTGTTAGATATTCAAAGAGTTGTTCTGGACACTTAATAAAATAGCCGAGAAACACATAAATGCTTTTGAATGTAAATGCTACAGAAGAGTTCTTCAAATATCATGGACAAAAAAAAAGAACAAACATATCCATACTACAAGAACTTACTATTGAAGAAGGCTGGAAAGTAAGGAAGATTAAACAGAGAAAACTGAAATATTTTGGACATATTAAACGTCAAGATAATTTAGAGAATATCGTCTTGGAATGGTACATAATGGGAAAAAGAAAGAGAGGAAGACCAAGGCGAAGGTGGCTGCAAGACATCGTTGATGATCTGCAAATGAATGCGTCAGTAGCAGGGAATCTTGCTTACAACCGAGAGGCCTACAGGAGAGCTGTTAGGAAGGCAAAGTTCCGCAAGGGACATGCAAATGACTGACTGACTGATTCAAAGAGTTAAATGCGTCGCAATATATGATGAAGTCTATAGAGTTAAACAAGAAATATTTTCTTACATAACGCTTTTGCGTATAGAAACAAAAAAGTATATTGCATATGTTTATTATAAAATGATTTATTTGCAGATAAAGGGAAACTGTAATGCCGTGTAATATAACTGCAGTAGATGTCTGCCAGATACAAAATCAGTTACTGTTTTTAAAAATATTGGTTTTTTTCTTTGAAGAAATGGTTTTTATTCTATGCTGCATTCTTCTTCTTCTTCTTCTTCTTCTTCTCTTCTTCTTCTTCTTCTCCTTCTTCTTCTTCTCCTTCTTCTTCTTCTCTGCTTCTACTTCTTCTTCTTCTCCTCTTCTTCTTCTTCTCCTCTTCTTCTACTTCTTCTTCTCCTCTGCTTCTTCATCTTCTTCTTCTTGTCCTCTTCTTCTTCTTCTCCTCCTCTTCTTCTACTTCTTCTTCATCATCATCATCATCATCTTCTTCTTCTTGATCTACTACTTCTTCTTCCTCTTCTCCTCCTCTCCTTCTAATTCTTCTTCTTCTTCTTCTTTGAACTGCGAGATAGTGCTCTGTGCACCAGACATCGCGGAGATGTTGAGCCACAGCATCGTGTCGGATTTGGAGAGGGTCATATCATCTATTTTTCCAGAGTATGGGCAATACTTCTTTATGAGACTCCACCACATTGGAGACTATGGCTGTCTCTGCCCTTTTAGCTAGGCTAGACCCGTTACTGCGGGGATGCCAGAGGAGAAGTGGTACAGGGTCTTGGTCAGCTATGTCTCGCCAAGCTTAACATCAGCATATCAAGCTAAGGATTGCTGATTGTCACAACGGACAACGTCTATGTCGCCCTGGATTTTCACAACCAGCCTACACTGGTTTAGATTTCCTGCTTTCGTCAAACGAAGGGGCCAGGGCTGGTCTCGATGTACAGACACGGCTGAGAGATGAAAACCTCGTATATGTAGCCAGAGAAAACCCTCCAATATGGCGGTGACCCAAAGACCCCGTTTCCAGGGGAAAGTATGAAAGCGCTTTCCTGTAGCGAAGACTGGAAGTTTCCGAGGAAGTTTGAAAAAAAAAACACCCCATTATTTGTGGCGAATGCTGCCAATCTTAGTCTCACATAATACAGGCGGTGTTCGGGTTACGAACTTCCGACTTACGTACAACTTGTAGTTACGAATCATCCAAAAAAAAAACACACACAGTAAAACCTATTATGTTAACGATTTCAAAATACGTAGAATTGTTTATAATAACAGGCAGGCGCTATTTTGTGTCGCGCATCAAAACATTGCGCTTTTTCAGCGGTTACTTGGTTTTGTTATTGTTTTTTTAAAGTGGTTTTTCTATATACATAGAAAGGCATACTAAATACTATATACCATATGACTGATGTTAGATACAAACCCTACCAAACCCTTCCGACTTACGTACAAATTTGACTTACGAACACACTTAGAAAGACTGCCTGTATAAACGTTTAAAGTATTCATATTAAGTCATGAAACACATAGGATATATATATATATATCATCATCATCATGTGCCGTGCCGACTGGCGTTGGCTATTATGCTTCTCCAGAGTACGTGATCCTTCATGCAGGCCATCAGCTCAGTTGGTGATCTCCTCTCACACCATCCCGTCACACTGTCCAGTATCATTTCTCTTGGTCTTCCTCTTCATCTTCTTCCTTCTATTTTTCCTGTTGTTATAATATTTTCAATGCCCCCTCTTCTCATTGCATGTCCTATGAAAGTATATTGTCTCTCTCTTATCTTTTTGACAAGGTTTTTTGTCTCTCCAGCTCTTCTCATACATTCTTCGTTAGTTATTTTTGCTGTCCAGAGGATTCGCAACATTCTTCTAATAAACCACATTTCTGCTTCTTCCAATGATTTTTGTGCAGACTTGCCTATTGTCCATGATTCACTTCCATATAACAAGATAGGTTCAATATAGCATTTTAGGACTCGTTTTCTAACATTCATTGATAAGGATGTGTTGCATAATACGTTTCTCATTCTCTGAAATGCAGTCTTTGATTGGCCTATTATGTTCCTAATTTCTGTTCTGCATTTCCCATCTGAAGTTATTACTGCTCCAAGGTATTTGAATTTCTGCACCTGCTTTAGAATAGTTCAGTTTAATTTATTACTGCATGCTGGTGAATTCTGTTTCTTAGATATAACCATAGTCTCTGTCTTTTTGATGTTCAAAGTAAGGCCTTTCTGTTCACTTTCTTTGGCGACTTTATCCAAGAGATTTTGCAGGTCTTGTTGGTTCTCAGCTATCATTACTGTGTCGTCAGCATACCGAAGGTTGTTAATATTATATCCTCCAATTTTTATGCTTGGTTCTGTGATGATTGTTCTTAGAATATTCTCGCTATACAGATAAAAAAGGTCTGGAGATAGTACACATCCTTGTCGCACCCCTTGTTTTATAGGTTGATATTTTCCAATTCTATTTTCAACTCAAACTGCTGCTTCTTGCTGCCAGTATAGATGTTTTACAATCCTCAGGTCTTTGCCATCTACGTTAATGTCTTCAAGCATTTTAATAATTTCATTATGTTTCACCTTGTCAAATGCCTTGGTGTAATCAATGAAGCATAAGTAGAGATCTTTCTGTACTTCTAAAGCTCTTTCTGTTAGTGTTCGTAAAGCATAAATGACATTGTGTGTTCCCTTTCCTTCAATAAATCCAAACTGTTCATCTGCTATTTCCATTTTTATCTTTTTCCTTGTTCTTCTCATAGTTATTCTCAGAAGTAGTTTCGTTATGTGACATGAGAGGCTGATAGTCCGGTGGTCGTCACATTCCTTTGCAACTGGTTTCTTTGGTAGAGCTATAAACGTGAATTTAATGAGGTCACTGGGAATATAACCACTGTTGTAAATGTCATTCATTAACTTGGTTATTATTTTTATTCCTGTCTCCTCTAGTGCCTCTATTTCTTCTATTGTTATATTATCAGGCCCAGTCGCTTTTCCTTTCTTCATGTGTTTGATGGCATCTATGATTTCATCTTCGAGTATTGGTGGTCCCTCACAGTTTTCAGTATCTGGTGTTAATTCTGGTCTTTCTCCTCCATATAGCTCACCGATATACTCTGTCCACCTGTCCACAATGTCTTCTTTTCCCATTAACATTTTACCTTCTTTCGATTTCAGGCATCCTGTGGTATATTTTGTTTTCCTGCCTGTGAGTTCATTAATTCGTTTGTGCATGTTTTTGCTGTCTTTAGAGTCCTCTATCTGTCTGCACTGCTCATTTAACCACACTTCTTTTGCTTCTCTGCATTTGCGTCTTATTTCTTTATTTATTTTGTTATATTTTTTCTCGTTATTTTTACTCCTCCTCCTCTTGTCCATCAGCCTAAGATGTCGTCTGTCATCCATTTATTTTTAGGGCTTCTTTTTTTGGTGGTATTATCTCCTTAACAGTTTGGTGGATAGAATCTCTTAACATTTCCCATTGTTCATCTATACTATTTATCTTTGCTATTGCATTGTATCTATTTGTTATAATAACTTTGTATTGTTCTCGCAGTTCTTGGTCATTTTAAGAAGTTCTGTATTCAGTTTGATGTTTCTCACTTTTCTGCCTGCTTTCTTTAGTTTTATTCTAACTTTTCCACAGAGTGGATCATGGTCATATTGCAGTCAGTCCTGGCATGGTTTTTGTTGTCAGTAATGCATTGCGGAATCGTTTGTTGATTAATATGTAGTCTATCTGGTTAAAAGTCTTTTTGTCTGGACTGCACCACGTTGCCAGTCTTCGAGGATGTTGTTTAAACCAGGTGTTTCCTACAACCATGCTGTGTATTCTTGCCCATTCAATTAATTTATAACCTCTGTCATTCCTCTCCCCCAGTCCATAGTCACCAACGATGTCTGAAGTTCTTCCTTTACCACTTCATGTGACTTTGTGTGTTTTAGTGCTGTCTCTATGTCATTATAAAATAGCTGTACATCTTCTTCAGAGCTTTCAGATGTTGGAGCGTACACTTGTATAATATTTATGTTTATTGGTTGTCCTTTCAGTTGGGCTAGCAGGACTCGGTCCGAGATATTCAAATATCCTACAGTTGCTGTTTGCCGTTTTCAAATATAATTCCTACTCCTCGTTCATGTTTCTCACTTCCTGAATATATTATTGTATATTTATCTGAGTTTATCTTCCCTGCACCTGTCCATCTAACTTCACCCATTCCTAATATGTTGATCTTCATCATTTCCATTTCCATCTTTACATTTTCTAATTTTCCAGGCTGGAATAAAGTTCTAACATTTCATGTTGCTATTTTGAACTTTTTGGTTTTTCCACCAGTAGCATGATGACGATCTGGCCTCACCTGTGGCTCGTGAGCTGCCCTACCGGACGAGGCTGTTCCAGAGGAACATCCATTAACGTCGTTCATGATGAATCGATTATTCTGTTTAAGCATAACTATTCTTGGGATCTACAACAGTGGTTTCCCGTTGCCTTCTGTCGGTTTGTGTACGGACTCTCCGCTAGCCTTTGGACTTCATGTCCTACCCGCAAG
>CM019712.1:13474791-13482291 GCA_009760885.1 Achatina immaculata | reverse complement strand
AAATTTATTGGATATGGATTTTGTGGATTGTGGCCAGCTCTTTATTTTCTGACCCTCGAAAACCAGTCCGTCACGCTAGCACAGTTATCAGTTGTTGGAGTCGCCAGTGAAAACAGTTATATACAAAATAATCGCAATGTATCATTTTTATATTAACAATTAAATGACTGAATTAGCTGGTTGAAGTCATCGATTTTTTATTTTAATACGTAAGAATGGGATTTACATGGCTAGTAATGTTTTGCTTCTGAAAATGAAGCCATCTGTAACGATAAGTTAGTTAATAGTTTACGAAGGCCAGATTGGCGTTGATGACTAAATGAATGGTTTCTATTCTTCTACTAAATCGTACTTTAACTGGTCAAGTAATTGCGTACCTGGTCACTACAAGAGGTTACGGGAAATTTTGCTCTCTGTTCAAAAGTTCAAATAGAGGCCAAAGGTTTTTCGAGTCAGTTTAGACAGAGGTTTGATGGAAGTTGGATAGGAAAAGTACGGCACCTGGAATGAATGAAAACAGAGTGGAAAAACAATCATGGTTGAAGATTGTTGTGTGGCAGTCAGTAAGTCAGCCATTTGCATGTGCCTTGCGGAACTTTGCCCCCCCCCCCCCCCACACACACACACAGCTCTCCTGTAGTCCTCCCAACTGTAAGATGCCCTGCTGCTAATGCATCCATTTGCAGGTTATTAACAATGTCTTGCAGCCATCTTCGCCTTGGTCTTCCTCTCTTTCTGTTTTTCCATTATTATGTTGCTGTTTGTAATCAAAGCCCTATACGAGGGTTTTCAGTGCAAAGTTATCTGTGGAGAACATACCTCCAGCAGCTTTAGGGTACAAACAGGAGTGAAACAGGGATGTGTACTATCACCAACATTATTTATCTTGGCAGTAGACTGGTTAATGAAGGAGGCAACATCAGACAAACGCAGAGGATTACAATGGACCCTTAACACAGTGCTGGAGGACCTTGACTTTGCGGACGACATTTGTCTATTATCAAGCAGTCATAAAGATATGCAAGATAAAATAAACAAGTTAACCCAGAATGCAAACAACATAGGACTAAAGATCAACGTAGGAAAGACAAAGTTAATGAAGCAAAATGTGAACAACAGAAATGTACTCAGAGTAGATAACAAGTTAGTGGAGGAAGTCAACGAATTTGTATACCTTGGCAGCAGAGTAGTAGAAAATGGAGACAGCACAGAGGACATCAACAGCAGACTACTAGAGCAAACCAGGCTTTTGCAATGCTACAGAATATATGGAAATCAAATAAACTAAGCATAAATATGAAAATCAGGATATTTAAGAGTAATGTTCTAAGTGTACTACTCTATGGGAGTGAATGCTGGAAAATCACCAAAACCATAGAAAACAAGTTGAATTCTTTCCAGACTAAATGTTTACGTAGAATTAAAAAATATTTTGGCCAAACACCATAAGAAATAACATTATTAGCAGAATGCAGATGAAACCACTGACAACAATTATTGAGGAAAGACGCTGGCTATGGTTGGGACATGTGCTCCGAATGACTGACAACTCACTACCAAAAATAGCACTAAGATGGACACCACAGGGGAGCAGAAGTAAGGGTAGACCAAAAGAGACATGGAGAAGAACAACAGAAAGGATGTTGAGCAATAGAGGGCTCACCTGGGCAAGAGCAGAAAAAAAGGCGAAAGACAGGCATTTGTGGAAAACCCTTGCGGAAGCCCCATGTGCCCTGGGCACTTAAGGTTCAGAGAGAGAGAGAGAGAGATGTTGCTGTTTGAGTTTCTTGGTATATTTTCAGAAGGTAGCTTACCATTGCTTTCCTTCCGGGCAGTGACTGTAATAGTCAATGATCATAGCTGTTGTCCCTACATTGAGATCATCTGCCTACCATCATAGAATGGTGACCATAACCAATATTATCTGTCGGCTGCTCTCCCATTTCATCCGCCACCTGCTCCCATGGCTTCAAGTCACCCTAATCGGGTACGGGGGGAGGGGTACTTCTCCTTGGGGGGGGGCGGGGTACTCCACCTAAAGATGTCCCTTAGACTGACGGAGGTAAGGAGGCGTCTTACTTCTCCTTTGATAGGGGGTACTCCTACTTTACTTCTCCTTTGATAGGGGGTACCCCTACCTTACTTCTCCTTTGATAGGGGGTACCCCTACCACCATAACCGTTGTGTGGTGTGGAATGAAAAGATGAATGAACTTTATTTAACATTTCTTTTTGTAAATTGATAACTAACCTACATATCTTTTACTTTCCTTCCTTATCTTTTATTCAGCAGAGAATATTGCTCTTGTTTCAGTGATAATGATGGTGATCTTTTTGATAACAATTAATGATAACATTAGACTGTCATGACGTACTTTTTTTTTTCTTTCAAAGAACACAAAAAGAAAATGAGCGAATGCTATTACAAGTAATTTCTTTGTTCCTCGATAATTACTGCCATCATATTGAACGTTGTTAAATTCATCATTTTACTTGCAAGCAATCTCTCTCTCTCTCTTCTCTCTCTCCCTCCCCCCCCCGAAAAAAAAATCGCCCTACTATTATCTACGTGATGTTAACTTAAGCCATGGTTTGCTGTGGATCGCCAGACCTGACTGTCTACGAAAGGTCACTTTTTTGCGTTCCAGAGACAGCTAACCTTGACATCTTATGAAATGTTAATCTTAAAATTCTTAATAATCTGTGGATAGCCAGTCATAACATTTCATGGATCATTAGTGGAAACCTTCTATGGACGGCTGTATTAATATTCTATGGGTCACAAATCCAGACCGAGAGGCCTACAGGAGAGCTGTTAGGGAGGCAATGTTCCGCAAGGGAAATACGAATGACTGACTGACTGGATCACAGATCTTAATATTCCATGGACCGCTAATCTTTTCTATGAACCCCTAAACTTTCCTAAGGATCACTAATCTTATCATCCCATGGATCGTGAGTCTTAACTATCCATAAATAGCCAAATCTTAGCATTCTTTGGACCTCCAATCCTAACATTCTATAGACTGCTAATCCTGCCCATCTCCATATCGAAAAGATTTACGGTACAGAATACTATTTCTTTCTGTCTCACTTTTAACTTAAAGTTTCTTCTTGCACTTATGACTGGGGAACTCACAATTAGAAAATACGAGATGAGATTCAGATCAATTACGAGGTTTTTCTCTGTCTCTATTTCTTGAGCGAGGTATAAAGTAAAGAAAGTTAAATGTTTGTTGCATATTAAACAGAAATGACGGCTGAGGTAAAACTGGTTCTAGCAACAAAAGGCTAATTTCTTTAGTAAAGAAAAATATTTCTAGTAATCGAGCTGGCATTGTTAACGCGCTGAGAGAGCCAGGCAGAGTGGAGGACTTCGAGGGCACTCTACACCGCTGCTCAGACTGAAAGAGCTGGGGATACAGATCGGACAGCCCCGGAATGAGAACCATACTGGGCAGGAGAGACAACTTGCCAGTCAACGCAGGACAGGCACTAACAGCAGCAGGATGCTGATTGATATCATCATCATCATCATCATCATCATCATCATCATCAGGTGCCGTGCCAACTGGCGTTGGCTGTTATGCTTCTCCAGAGTACGCGATCCTTCAGGCAGGCCATCAGCTCAGTTGGTGATCTCCTCTCACACCATCCCGTCAGACTGTCCAGTATCATTTCTCTTGGTCTTCCTCTATTTTTCCTGTTGTTATAATATTTTCAATGCCCCTTCTTCTCATTGCATGTTCTATGAAAGTACATTGTCTCTCTCTTATCTTTTTGACAAGATTTTTTTGTCTCTCCAGCTCTTCTCATACATTCTTCATTAGTTATTTTTGCTGTCCAGGGGATTCGCAACATTCTTCTAATAAACAACATTTTTGCTGCTTCAACGTTTTTTTGTGCAGACCTGCCTATTGTCCATGATTCACTTCCATATAACAAGATAGGTTCAATATAGCATTTTAGGACTTGTTTTCTAACATTCATTGATAAGGATGTGTTGCATAATACGTTTCTCATTCTCTGAAATGCAGTCTTTGATTGGTCTATTATGTTCCTAATTTCTGTTCTGCATTTCCCATCTGAAGTTATTACTGCTCCAAGGTATTTGAATTATTGATTGATATGTTGAAAAAAAAAGGAGGGGGGGGATCTGAGCAATTGTGGACATATCTGGAGTGTAATTATGATGACTCAGACCATAATCTATAAACCACGGTATTATTAATGAAAGTAGATGGGGGTATGTGGTTCAGTATTACAAAGAAGAATGAATGAATGAACGAATGAATAATCTTTATTTTTAAAGGGAAAAGAATTGAGCACGCAGGCCCGTCTTACATTCTGCCCTTCATCACTCCATGTTTCACTCTTCCCACACACTCGATTTAATACAAGTATACAAATTACATTAGGAAAACAAACATATCAAAAGAGTGTAAGATTGAATTATTACATTCAAAGTAAATGAAAAGAAGTAATTAACCTAATAAAATAGTTCTCACACACGCAAACACGCTAACACACATAGACATATACATAAACAAAAATACATTTTCTGTACAGATCTTCTAACATATATATTTTTTAACAAATATTAAAATAATTTCTAACATGTAACAAGTTACTTTTCGAACTATGCCATTTTAGTACGTGATGACAAAAAAAAAAGACCAGGGAAAGTTGGCTGAAACAAGAATGGGAGAAAGTAAGATGAACACTTACAAATGAAGAACTTACAACAATCCAATATTTCGGCATAAGCCCTTTTAAAGAATCACTTACAACAACACCGCAACAGATACTTTTGTTATGTGCACACCATGAATCCGCTTTCAGGATTATGTGTTCATTCACTCATTTGCTTGTCCTTTGCGGAACTTTGCCTCACAAACAGCACTCCTGTAGGCCTCTCGGTTGTGAGCAAGATGCTCTTCTGCTGATGCATCCATTTGCAGATCATCAACGATGTCTTGCAGCCATCTTTGCCTTGGTCTTCCTCTCTGTCTTTTGCCCATTATTTACCCTTCCAAGACGGTCTTCTCAGGATTATCATGACGTTTAATATGTCCATAATATTTAAGTTTTCTCTCTTTAATCCTCTTTACTAGCCAGCCTTCTTCAATATTAAGTTCTTGTAGTATAGATATATTTGTTCTTTTATGTGTCCATGATATTTGAAGAACTCTTCTGTAGCTTTTACATTCAAAGGCATTTATGTGTTTCTCAGCTGTTTTGTTAAGTGTCCACTCTCACAGGCATATGTTGCGATGGGAAAGATGCATGCCTTTAAGAATCTTAATTTTGTGGTTCTATCTGCTCCTCTCCACAGATTCTTTAGCTGTTTTACTTTCTGAAGAGCGATAGATGTCCTCCTTTTAATTTCCCCCATTGTATCTCCATTACTAGTTAGTAGTGATCCAAGATATTCAAAACTCTCCACTTCTTCCAGTTTTTCCTCATTGATACATATTTCAGCTGCCTTGTTTGTTTCGTCAATTGTCATCAATTTAGTTTTCTTTGCATTAAAATAGAGGTTTTGCTCTTCGCTGTTCTTACAGGCTGACATAATTTATTGTGTTGTGGACAGTAATACTGTGTCATCAGCATATCTAATCTCTGGTATTTCATAACCTCCAACTGTTATGGTATTATAATATTCTTTGCCTACAGAGAATACCGTTGTACTATTGTTTATACTTCCCTGTAGCCTAACTTCGTGTTCTAATTTAAGCAGTCCTTCTACCAATCAATCAAACTGTATATAACAGACTGGCGTTTTCCATTGATCATTCATTCATATCCCTTATTCTTAACCACAACGGTATATATTTTCTCCCTTACGTTTGTTACGTTTTTGTCAAAGCTCTTAGCCGTAGGGGCAACCAATCCATTGTCGGATAGCAAGTAAAATGTTGATGTTTTGATCAATTTCTTCCCCAGAAGTTGTCTGCGATGCGTCGTGAAAGTTATCTAGTTTTGATTTTGATTTTTTTCTCTTTTATTTTTTTGTAGATTGTGTCTTGTTTATGTTACAGAACATACGTTATGTACTCCTTTGCTGTCTGTCTATCTATCTATCTATCTATCTATCTATCTATCTATCTATCTATCTATCTATCTATCTATCTATCTATCTATCTATCTATCTATCTATCTATCTATCTATCTATCTATCTATCTATCTATCTATCTATCTATCTGTCTGGCTGCCTGCCTGCCTGTCTGTCTGTCTGTCTATCTATCTATCTATCTATCTATCTATCTATCTATCTATCTATCTATCTATCTATCTATCTATCTATCTATCTATCTATCTATCTGTCTGTCTGTCTAAGCTATTAATAGATAATGTTAATAAATAATTTCAATAAGTAAATAGATGGCTTCTGATATTTGAAATCTGCCTAAAGAGTAAGCCATTTTGTCCATGAACAATAACAATAGCAAGGCGAAAACAAAAAAAAAACTAAATAACAACAACTACCAGTAGCAACATTAAAAATAGCAACAACAACAACAGCAAAAACAAATATAACACCAAAGAATGAAACATTCACTTGTCTTTCATTCTCACCTTCACGACCCCAGAATCCATGAAACTAACAACCGCATGTGTGCACACTACAACATTTTACTAGTGGTGATAATCTGAAAATGGACGCATTAGCAGCAGGGCATCTTGCTTACAACCGAGAGGCCTACAGGAGAGCTGTTAGTGAGGCAAAGTTCCTAAAGGGACATGCAAATGACTGACTGACTGTCTGACCGACTGACTGTCTGACTGACAGTCTGAATGTTTTCCTTCATGAACTTTTTGTTTGGAAAAAAAGTGCAGATTGATAAAGATTTTGTCTGCGCTTACTCAAACTGAGCGGCTTTCCAGTACGTAGCAGTTCCCAGATAATTGCTATTTCTAGCACGCTTTCTTCTTCTTCTTCTTCTTCTTCTACTACTACTACTACTACTACTACTATTACTACTACTACTACTACTTCTTCTTCTACTACTACTACTACCTCTTTTTCTTCTTCTACTACTACTACTACTACTTCTTCTTCTTCTTCTTCTACTACTACTACTACTACTACTACTACTATTACTATACTACTTCTTCTTCTACTACTAATACTACTACTACTACTTTCTTCTTCTTCTACTAACTACTACTACTACTACTACTACTACTATCTTCTTCTTCTACTACTACTAATACTACTACTTCTTTTTCTTCTACTACTACTACTACTACTTCTTCTTCTTCTACTACTACTACTACTACTACTTCTTCTTCTTCTTCTACTACTACTACTACTACTACTACTTCTTCTTCTTCTACTACTACTACTACTACTACTTCTTCTTCTTCTTCTACTACTACTACTGCTACCGCTATTACTAATTCGTCTTCTTCTTACTACTACACTACTACTACTACTACTTCTCCTTCTCTTCTTTTCTTCTTCTTCTTCTTCTACTACTACTACTACTACTACTT